>JAKOGI010000264.1:0-222500 GCA_029747015.1 Carnegiea gigantea | reverse complement strand
AACTCAATTAAAAATATAAAAATCATAATTATTAATAGCTAAATTAGGTGTAGGAATATTGCAAAAATTATCATAATTTGGGTGCAAACAAATACCCCTATGTCAAGATTTTGCTCATCCTTAAGGAAAACTAAACTACCTAAAAAGAAATAAAAAAGAAAATCCTAACTTACTTTCTTAGGAATCACGATTGCATTTAGTATATACGACAAGCCCTTTAAACCCCTTGGCTTTCCAAATGGACAAGTGAGGTCTTATGAGGGTTTTCAAGTGAAATGCCCACAAAATTGTTCTCTCAAAAACAAAGAAAAATCTTTTTGCTTTTTTCAAAACATAGACATATGTACAAGTAATGGGAAAAATTATGTACACAATCTAGGCAGTTGCATCACCTAATAACCAAGTCACTAAGTTATATAGAAATAAAATGTTATAATCAAAAGACAATCTAGTCACAAAAATGCATTCTGACGTCCATTTTTCACCCCGCACAGCAATATGCAATGATATGCACACCTTCGTGCATGTGCAAATGTGTATTAACCCTTATGAATCAGGTTGCTAACATTGATACAATCCCCGTTTCCATGCAATTGACTTCTTTGCTCCATTTTTTCCCTTTTTTTCCCGTTTTTACAGAATAACAACGCAGTCACCCTAAACCCACTTGACTTATAAATATTCGACTCTTCCCTAAAAAGGGATTTTATTAGAATGTATAAAGCACTTATTTCATTGCCCAAATAGATGTGTGATCAAGCAAATAGTACATATTCAAGTCAATTAAGGATATCAAATAAAGATAGTGGCTTTGAACATTTGTGCTCGGGCTTTTACTCAATTTTTTTGACTTTTTTCGACTTCTTTTTTCACATTTTTCAAGAGTTTAGAAGGCAACTTCGACAAACAAAAAGTTCACATGCCAACATAACAATAAGACCTAAAGAATTGGTGGAAAAGTGAGTACGGTAGGCACAAAATCACACATATAAGATGAGTTATTATGAAAAATTGAATCTACATCATCAATTAGACATTTCATCATACAAACTCTATTTAGATATAACTCAATAACCTAGCAATATTGGATCACAATTGCCAAAGAAAGCATAAAAATCCCTAAAGAAAAGAAAATTCCTTTTGAATTTTTCAAAACATTCAAAAAATATATATGAATGGGCACCTCACCTCCACACCAAACTCCATAGTGCCTTCATTGTGGGAGCTAAGATGCCAAAGCGCAATTATGTAAGCTATACAACCATGAAACCAACATAAACTCAAAGTATATACAAACTAGGACACCACCAAAATCAAAATCAAAATCATCAAAATCAAAATCCAAATCAAAATCACAAAAGAAAGCAAAAACAAAAACAAACTCTAAAACGGAAACAAAATCATAATCACCAAAACAAAAATAAAATAAGACCGAGGAGCTGCCAAATACAAAACAAAATCAAAGGGAACCTGGAACAAAACAACACACAAAAGAAAATAAAACAAAATATAAAACCAACAAAACAAAAAAGGAAGCACTAACTCATAGGTACAAAAACAATCTAGATTAACAATGAAAACCAAAACCAAATACACATAAAACACACAAAACCACAATCCTAAATAAAAACACGTAAAACTAAGACTAAGCAAGGGTCTACTAAATAAAAGCTAAACAAAGCCAAAACCAAAAACCAAATGATTAACACATATTCAGAAGCCAAATACACCACTAATAACAAAACACATAAAACAACAAGGATGATCATACCCAACCCAGTTCAACAAATCCCAAATTTCTCCTCAAATTTGATCACCCATATAATCATAATCTAAAATGTCCACAACTATGTATAAAAAGAAAAAAAGAAAGAAAAGAAAAAAATTAGAATAGGGAAGAGGTGGAATGATCATACTAGGTTGGGTACTGAATGTACCCAAGCTAATGTTTCACTTAAATGTTGTCAACGAGGTGCATAGAGTATCATCCACTCCATCTTAGCTCAGAAGCTATTACTTGTATCAAAACCCACCAATGATCATAGCAACTTGTTAAACAAATGGGAACATTCCTTACAGAAATGAAAGTAGTTAGAAATACGAGGTGTAGCCCAGTCGAAGCTCTCAGCCTAGTCAAAAGAGAGATGTGTATATGCAAAATCAGAAATACGAGTCAATGGTCTAATGATGCGATTATATGAATAGATATACCATCTAGAATGATTTGAATGGCCTAAATGAAGTCCAACATCTCTAAAGGGGATGGGAGAGGATCAAGACAAGGCCAATCAAATGAAATATGAAAATCTAAGCTCATAGGATGGCCTAAAGCCATGTCCTTTTCCTCAAAGTGATCCTCGAGTCTCCCTATGTCACTATCACTAGGAGTTTGATCTAAATAAGGACTGCCAAGCACAAAAGTCTCAGACTCTACGAAGTAGAATTAGGAAGGTCTAAAGAAAGGAGAAGAATGAGGAGGGAAGGAGAAAGTGATGAAATGGGAGGGGTGGGAACTTAGTCAAGAGAAGACTCCATATAAATATGATTAATAAAGTGCCCATGAGGTGTAATCTCACTAAGATCCATGACAGAAGGCTCATCAAGAGAATGCTCCTCAGAAAAGGTATCCTCTAAATGAACTAATTTGTCACACTTATAATCAAAAGTAGCATCAATCTCAAATCCATCTCCCTCTTCGAGCTCTCCTAAGGGAGCTAAAAGAAGAGAGGGGTTGAGGATAACTAGAACATCCTCAGAGGTGCCCAAAGAAGTGCTAGTCTCAAGGGGATATGTATATGCAAAAGAAGGTAAAGATATGTTATTCTTAACCTCAAAGTCATATAACAGAGTATCAACTATGGTTTGGAGCTCAAAGGGTAAGAAGACTCAAAATCTCCCAACAAACAACCCTAGGGAGTGGTAGGTCCTACCCTAAGCTCGGTATTATGCAAAACAGGCATAGTGCTCTCTATATGACCTTTAACTAACTCTAAGAATTGGTCAATGAGTGTTTTTGTCATGTTCTCCATAGACTCCTTATAGCTTTTCTGTTCTTGCTCAACTTGTCCAATTTTAGAGTATATAGAAGTAACATGAAGATAAGACTTCGCATTATGGTCAGAAGAATAACAATAATCATATGAAATAGGAATAGATGGAGTATGAGGGCACTCATAAGATATACCACCAAACTGACCCTTATCTAAAGGTGTAGCATGCATCACACAAGCGTTGAAAATGGGGGGACTAAACATCATTCTAGCATTGTCATACTCTCAAGTATCATGAGCCAAATGTTTAAGAAATCCGAAATTTCATCTAGAGTCATAGAAAACAAACATCTCAAACCTTCGGAGTACATAGTCTCAACATGACTCTGATATTCATCATTAAGACCCTCAAAGATCGCGTGGTAAATTTCCTATTTCTCAAAATATCGATCAACACATTGAATACAAAAGTCATTCAATCTACTCAAGTATCGTCAAAATATTTCATGCTCAAATTAAGAAAAATAGAAAATTGCCATTTGTTTTAAAAATTTTTCAACTTTTTTCCAAATTAGGGGTTTTCAAATTTTTTTCAAATTTTTTTTCAATGTTTGACTTTTCTTATTTGTTTGGATTTTTTAAGAAATAAACTAAACTAAGTCACTATTGATAACGAAATAGTGTACAACTAATAAGAAAGTAACAAAGAAAAGGAAAATGTGACCTAATCTCATGCCGTCGTCCTCGGTAACGGTGTCAAAAAGTTGTACGATATTTTCAAGGTAATATAAATGCCGCAAGTGTACAGCTTTCACTGTGGTACTTGAGGGTCATCTCCTCAGGGACGAGAATGAAATTGCGGTCACAAAATTAATTTACTAACAACTTGTAATTAATTAACTACTAGATTAAACCAATTAACTTTGTTGAATTCATATCCTAATTTTTACATTTTGGATAGTGAAAAGAAATGAGTTACTAACTACATTTAACTTATATCATAAAATTTGTTAACTTCGTACAAAATCTATCAAACAAAAATGGAACAAGAAAACCAATTAAACCTAATAACTATCGACCTAAAGTACTACTATTATAAAATTGAGAGAGTTAACTTAATTCAAGCACTTTCTAACTAAAACCCTTAAAATAAGAACTAAATAATGCACTTGTACTAGCAATACAATAAATTAAGCTATAAAATAATAAAACAAAACACAAACCGAAAGGAATAAAAATTGATCGAAATTACCCAGGGTCTTCTTAGTTGATCGTCACCATCAACCACTATCTTTATTTGTAGCACATGCCCAACAATCTAAGTAAAAGCAGAGAGGAAGGTGAGGGTCAAAATAGGGTGCCCTTGCTCACATCTCAGCCCCATCCTCAAACCACCTCCATAAGGATAGATGACATGAAGGGGTGGAGAGGAACAATACAAAAAGGAAAAGGGAAGAAACTGGGCACAATTAGAGATAGCAAAGAATAGAAAAAGGGAAAAGTGAAGGGACCATAAGCATACAGGGCATTCCTGCTCAAATGAGAGCTTAACCTCGGTTTCAAGTTACTGCCATTAATGGTAGAAATCAACGCACCAAACAAAGGTCACAAGTCCAAACTCGAACCAAAAATTAAAAATAGGGGAGGGGGATTCCAAAATTAGCAAGAAACAACCTAGAACTAGGCTTCAAGCTCGCCCAAAAATGGCAAAATCGCCATTGAAACACCTTTGGATTCCAACAAAAAAAGGGAAGACAAAAGAACATGAACAGTAAATTTAAATCCATAATCTAGGCATAAATTAAGAAATTAACAAAAACTCAATGAATTCTAACCAGAAATCGAAAGATTCATAACCTAGTGACATAAAATCGCCATCAAAATTAGATTTGAAATCGCAACACAGAAGAAAGATTCAAATGAAACTAAACCTAAATGTAACACCCCGATAGTGGCTTAAAAGAATCGAAGTGACTACTTATTTAACTAAAGATGCACCTTTCTTTTCGAAAAGTCCATTCTTAAGAACTCCACAGTTAAGCGTGCTCGTTGGAGAGCAATCTTGTGATGGGTAACCTCCTGGGAAGCTTCTCAGGTAGTGTGTCAGTAAGGACGAAGCACGCCGGAAAGACTTGTGGTAATTTGTGGGACCAGTTAATAATCCTTGAAGCCGTTATTGGTAAGACCCGTGACTGAGAGGGGTCGGTGGGCTTCTCGAAAAGAAAGGTGCACCTTTTGATAATATAAGTAGTTACTTCGATTCTTTTAAGCCACACTCGGGGTGTTATACTAAATCTATCTAAAAGTTAAATTAAAATTTAAATGAAAAATTGAAAACCCTAAATTAGACCTCGATACCTACCGTTCTCCCCTCTTCAATTTAACCCTCCCCCTCTCCCCTAAGTTGGCGTCCTTGCTTCATCTTGGCCGTTGATGTGTGATGGCGTGGCTTGTGGATGTTGAGGATGATGATGGTGAGTTGGCGTTTGTCGTGGTCTTGGCGGTGATGACGAAGATAGAGATAGATGATGATGGAGATAGTGGGAGATGATGAGGATGCTTCAAAGAGAGAGAACCGAGATGGGGGGATTCTATTGGGGTTCTGCGAGGAAAGGAAAGAGATCGAGAGAAAATGGGAAATAAGAGGGAGGGGGTGTAGGGTTCATGTGAGAGGCACCCGAGGGGGAAGAGCTAAGTTTATTTTCAATTTTTATTTCCCTTTTTCTCGTTTGGGTTATAAGAAAATGGCTGAGGAATTTTGGTTAGATTTGAATCGATTTGGCCCACTGATGCTTTTCCTTAATTTTTCACACTTTTCCCAATTTATTGTAAGACCTATAAGATAATAAAAACTCAATTAAAAATCTAAAAATCATAATTATTAGGAGCTAAATTAGGTGTAGGAATATTATAAAAATTATCATAATTTGGGTGCAAACACCAATCTAGTAACTTTAATATGACCCATAATGAAACTTAACTCTCAAACTTTTAACATGGGTTTTGAAACCCTAAAATGAAAGGGCTAGAAGGAGGTGTAAATTTGCATTTTGAGAGAAGAATTTAAGAGATTGAGAGTAGAAAAGAAAGTAGGAAAATGATTAATAAATAAAAGTACAAACTTCAAGCAACAATCTAGTAGAAATGTGTAAATTTGGGTATGAAAATAGTACATCAAACCTCAACCAAGCAAGAACTTGAATATAAATAAAAGTAAAAGGGAGAGAAAGAAAACAAATTGCATAATATTAGAACTTCATTAACCTTGAAATGTAGATACAAATTAAGCTAATTCTACACTAATTAATCTACTCCTAGAAACTAACTTAAGAAATCTAAAATCCTACTTAGGTTGCAAATACGAGAAGAGAGTCTTTTATAAAAGTATGCGCTCAAGGATGGCATGACCATGTCAAGTGGTATGGCTCGATTCGTACTAACCGCTAGAATAGAAGCTACAGCACAGTACGGAGATGGATGCTTGTGTTCCTAAGGAACACACTGATGCTCTAGGCAGTGGATCTCAACTAGGCTTTGGCTGTTAATGATGCACGCTGGCTAGGCCTTGAGCAAGGTAGCGAGTTAGGTGCCCAAGGGTAACATATGAACGTTCGGAGCATTAGCACCAATTTCACAAAGATAGCAGAAGTGCAATCATGAATGGTGTAGGCTCAGCAGAAGGTTTTGAACATGGGCATGGGCGATCTGAATGTTGATCTTAAATGTCCAAAGAGGTCTTGAATAGCTCATATAACATGGCGATGACTTAGCTTGCATATTAGAGACTTAGCTTGCCAAGTTTTCATCATTTTTGCTCCATTTTTTTATAAAAACCCCAAGACTTGCTACCCTGCGTTGATCTCCTACAAAAACATAAGATATAAATAAAAATCCAAAATTAACCATGAATTGAGATGTAAAATTTAACACATTTTGAGCCCAAATACATACCTTTATCATCGAATTTGAATCTTTGGTATATTGGATGGTTCTTACACCAAGATAACTAGGGACCCCTTTGAAAGCCTCCTTATATTAAATCATTGTCCCTTTTGGTTGTCGTTTCAACTTTAGATTCGATTAATGTTATAATATAGTTTTATTTATTTTTCTAAAAACTCGATGGCGACTCTATTCTTAATAGTTTCTAAACTTCTCAGAAGTTGACTTCATTTTGACAAGAAGGTTAGGAAACACCCATGTTTTCTTATCCAAACTTTGCTCACTGTTTGGGCCAGAAAGCATGAGTGTGCTTTAATCAGTTTGGGGCATAGGTGTGCTTCTTGGGACCCTGTCAAGTTTCTGTTCTGTAATCCTATCAATTAAATATATTCTATACAAAATAAATCATCCATTTAAATTCAAGTTCAAATCATACAATAAAGTAAATAATCTATTTAAATTCAAATTCAAATCATACATAATGTATACAATTTTCCACGAGGACATCTCTTTTGAGAAAAAATTTCCCTTTTGAGAAAAAAATTCCCTTTTGAGAAAAAAATTTAAGCAGGTTGATTGAATGAACTCACTTCCATTGCCAGAACCAACCATTTGGATCTTGGACTAAAACTAAGTTTCTGCCATAGCAAAAAACTATGCAATGACTGAAGCAACTTGGGACTTATTTTGTAATAAAGTAGTCCAAGTACATCTGCTGAAGTCATCTACAATGGTTAGAAAATACTTAGCACCAATGATGGATACTACTCTATGAGGTCCCCAGAGATCCATATACATTAGTTGGAATGGTGTAGTGGAAGAAACATTGCTTGTATGAAAAGGTAATCTATGAGACTTTGCAAAAATGCAAGTTTCACAGAAAAAATCAAATGGTTTATAAGGCTTACAAAGAGCAATATGTTGCATTTTGGACACAGAAGTATGTCCTAACCTAGCATGCAAAGTATTAAAAGAGACAGAGTTACATTGTGCATTATTGGAAGCAGTTAAAGCTGATTTCGAAGATTGTATGACAGGAGGTCCTGCTGACAAAGATGATAATCTGTATAATCCACCATCAAAAGGTGCAACAGCCACAACCTTCTCAGTTATAAGGTCCTAAAAAACACATTTGTGGGGATAAATTGTTGTAAAAATTGGTTGGTCAGATAACAACTTGCCTATGGATAGCAAATTGAACTTAAATTCTGGCACATAGAGTACATTTTGCAGGACAAGGTTTGATTGCAAAGAGATTTAGCCAACTCTAGTTACAGATTTTATGCTTCCATCAGGATGAATGACATTAGTGGGTTTGCGTAAAGTGGCGGTGGAAGAAAACAAAGTATGGTCATAGGTGATATGGCCACTTACACCTGCATCTATAATCCAAGAGCTAGAACAATTATTAGGCACAGCAAAACATATACTGGAATGAGGTGAGATAATACCTGCAAAATGAGCATAAGCACTGAAGCCTTCATCCTGAGAATTTGCTGTCTGCTTACCCTTCATGAGCTTCATCATTTCCTAGGCTAATGCTTGAACCATAGTTTGATCAATATGCCCAAAGTACTTGTTAGCCGTCACCTTGTTATTCTCATCCAAAGGAGAATCTTGAGTCATTTCAGAGGAAACAACATTCGCAGCCATCCTGGAATTAGATCTTCTCACCTTGCCATCTTTATCCTTTGGACCTTTATACCAATCAGGAAAGCCATGGAGTTTGAAGCACCGATCAACAGTATGGTTAGTTCTGTGGCAATGAGTACAAAATCGTTTAGCAGCTCACTTCCTGTCTCTCATCCCTCTGTTTCCCCAAAGTTTCTATTTCCTGGTTGAAAAACATTAGCAGCAATCTCTCTAGTAGCTCCCATGCTACTAGTAACCTGCTTCTATTTTTCCACCCTTTAAATCATAGAGTAAGCTTTGTTGACTATAGGCAACAGATCAAGTAACAGAATCTGACCTCAAATAGTGTCATAATCCTCATTAAGATGCATTAAAAATTGCATAAGTTTCCTTCTTTGATCTAACATCACAGTTTTCTTAATAGCAGTGCAACTTCCAACACAATTACACATAGGTACTTCAAATAAGTTTAGTAATTCATCTCAAAGCCTTTTTAGTTTTGTGTAGTAAACATCTACACTATCATTCCCTTGATATAAATCAGAAATTTCTTTCTCTAATTGATACAGCAAGGGCCCATTGCTCTCACCAAATCATTCTGTCAGCTCATTTCAGAGTGCTTGAGCAGAATTAACATATAGAAAAGCCTCAGATAAATCTGAAACCATAGAATTTAATAGCCAGCTGACTACCATACTATCACATCTAACCCACTGATTATAGCAATGTGACTCTATTGGATGTTTTTCACAAGAAACATCAATGAAACCAAGCTTTGCCTTAGTTCTGAGAGCAAACCTTATCGATTTAGTCCACCTCTAGAAATTGGAGTCATTGAGCTTAACATTCACCAACTGCAAACCTGGATGATCCGAAGCCTGTAAGTAGAGAGGATCATCATTGTACATTCCAATTTGTTTCTGGCCCTGACGCGAGTTCTCATTATTCTGACCTGAATCACTCTCAGCCATATCAGAACAAGAAATGGAATCTTCAATCTATAAGAAACAAGACTAACAGATTGATGATAAAGATCAATCAATTAGAGAAGAGTAGAAGATGATTCATTGGCAATGCAAAGCCAATGATTCGAAGAAAATATTTCAGGATCCAACCGTGGTATGCTCTGATACTATGTTAAAGGTTTGGAAAACCAGAGAACATAAGAGAGAGAGAGAAACTATTTTATTGCATTGTTCAATCAATTAGCTGTACATATGGGCTTCTCCTTTTATTCACAAAAGCATCTTCTAACAGCACCTAACTAATTCCCTAATAACAAGGGGATGCTAACTAATTAACCAATTAGCAGAAAGAATAAAGTTGATGTTTCTTGCTTTCTTGTATGGCTGTATACTCAAGCTATATACTCAACAGTGGTCGTTATTTAATTCACTTGTTTCAAGTATACAATTAGATCTATTAGGCCTAAATCTAGGCAAGGCTTGCCTTTCCTACCACCGCCCCCAATACTAGCCCAATGGGTTTTTAACTAGGAGATTATGGTTCTTAAATATTTTACCTTTGTTAGAAAGAAAGAAATTTGTTTTACCTCATTAGACAAAGATATTGTTAATTTTTAGCCTTAATTTATATTTGTAATATTTTTTTTTTTGACTTACATGATGCATAGAAGTTTGTATAAACAAGACATATGTACCATTTTTCCTCTCCCGTTCGTACTACGTTTACAGGTGCCGTTATCATCTATTTTGTGAAATTTTCAAAATTCGAGTGACCCCTTTCCTGGGTTTGTTTGTATGTTGAATTTTTGTTTTATGTGACTGACTGACTTTTAGCACATCTGCGTGAAATTTTTTTAAACAAATTTTTTCTGGGAACAAATTAAAGTTGACTTTTGTTTCAAAGGCAATTAACAGCTTGTTCTTTCACTATACTCCTTGTCTATTTTTACTTTATTTTCTTGTGTATTTTTTGGTGGTTCTTTAAAGTTGTTCGCTTAAATGCGCAAACTATTTGAACTTGGCATTCCCAAAACTAATACGAAAAGCACTACGACCTAATGTTAAGTAACAAATTTCCACCAAGAAGCACCGAATGACCTCCTATATAAGCCAACAAGTGGTAGCGGTCAGCAACAGGCCAACTGCTGATTGGGTTAGAAGGGTTGACCAATTTAGAATTGGGCTAATAGATCTTTGGTTTTTTTTTTTTAAAAAAAAGGATTGAGTCAACAAGAAGCTGACGACCTATTTAATAAACTTATATTTCTTTTAATTTATATATCATACAAACTGACATGTGTTATAGTTCTATAAGCTTATTACCAACTATTTATACGCAACAATAATTATTAAAATGGAGTTTTTTTTTGCTAGTTTGCCCCATTTTAAAATGGGTCGAAAGAGGATCAATCTTTACTTCACCTAACCGATGTATTTATTTACATAAAAGAAGCCTAATCTAAGCTAGTTTGTGAATCTATTGATGTACTGATCCTAACTCAACCTACCTAGCAGCCACCCCTAGGTAGTGATAAACCATGCAGTCTTGGATCATCGCCCTCCCACCTTCTTCTTACCCATCCCTTTGCCGTCAAACGTTCTCTTTGTCCTTCTTCTCACCCTCCCCCCTTCCCCTGCCCCAAAAAATACCTACGACACCTATATCATGGATCCAAGTTGGTAGCTTCAATGATGTGGCGCATTTTAAGAAGGTAATCTTAACAGTTTTTTTTTTTTTTTTTAAAAGCTGGAAAGGGGATCCATGAAAATAGATGTGGGATTTAGAAAATTAAAGCAAATTATTATACATGATAGTTTGGATGTATAGATCCAGAATTACCATATAATTTGTAAATATCTCACCGAAAAAAGGAGATATGGTTAGAGTTTTGGAATTAATTTCTATAGGAATTTGGCTTGGTTAAGTTTTCATCTCACGGATGCGTGAAAACCTTTTTAATTTCCTGTTTTTGCGTTTTGCATTTGTCTTGCCAATTTCAATAAAATTTTGATATATTTTTGCAAAACAAATAATGAGCACTTCTGATATATTTTTGCAAAACAAATATACAATGAACTCTAAAACAACTAATTTACTAAATGCATTTGAGATATTTCGCTGACTATTGGTGGGAAAACATTCGTATTTGAGATCCAAGTCTATAACATGGGTGCTGCTCGATTTGCTATCTCAAGGTCACTGCAGGGCTTTCATCCAATAGCTTCATTAAAAAGAAAAAGAAAGAAAACCTCTACTGTGCATAATTTAGTTGGAAATATATAAAAGGCACCACTCACCTGCGGGTCCATACGGCTAGGCCGTCATCGCCATGGCTCCTGTCAGCATAAAATCCACCAGCCCACCTTTCGGACTTATTGTAAGCGGTGACGCAAACTTGATACTTGGTATAAGCAACACGTATCTGAGGAGGATCATCACCACTCAGCAGAGAATAAGCCGGTTGTACGGTGACGAGCCGGTAACCAACTGGGTTCCCGACATTGGTCTTCTTATTAATATTAACCACCGAGAGTTCAGCCGGCTCTGAGCCAAGCCGAATTCGAGCGTCTGCCTCCCTTTCCAAAACTTTGTTTTTTGCCGTCCAGTAACTCCTCCGAGGCGATGGGGGGTGTGGGAATATCGTTGCTCTCCTAGTCTCTAACGTCGATTTCATGAAAGAGTTGGCCTCACCATCAACGTCGAGATCAAGGTAATAAGTCACATAGTGGTCGTGGTTAACGGCGACGGTGTTCTCGGCCACAAAAGTGCCATAAATGTCCTCTTTGGCTTGATTCATGGATGTGTACGGTGTAGCCTTCATTTCTAGAACTCCCGTTAGGCCAAGCTGCGTACGTATAGACGAAGGCTTTCAAATGCTTGCTCATATGAATCAACTGTCAAGTAGTTCATATTTTTCATTTCTTCGGCTCTGTTAACACATGATTATTAATCCCATGTCATTGTCTGCGTCCGCTATACATTATTTTCATTCTGTTTTAATAAACCACAGCATTCACCAAAATGATATGATTCCATATTCCATATACGTACTAATAATAATAATTCACATAAACTTAGCTAAGCATATTAGATATCACTACATGTAACGTAAGATATCCTTGTATTACCTAATAACCAACATTTTTCAATTATGTCAAATATGTTACTTTTCAATCTAAAAGTAGTTCTAACTATAAACTCTGCATCCCGTCAGATTTGGTGAAGTTGATCAAAGTAGTCAATTTCCTTGTAATGTACGCGTGTGCGTGTGTATATAGAAACAAAGCAAACTTCTCTAGAGTTTTGACACATGTCATTCATACAAAATTTCTAATATAATTAATAGTTGTTTTCTGTAAAATAAAGGTTAGCTAATTTATGGAAGATTTTCCTCCCAAGAAAATATTTTATAAAGTTACCTACAATTTAGAACATTTTCTTTTAAATTAAAAAAAACAATGTTCAATTATGATAGTTTATTATACTATATAACTAATACCACTCTCAATGATACCAATATAATGCATTATATAATAATGAAATAAATGCCCTAATTATGAAAAATCTATTGTACATATTTGGTTTTCACTTTTTCCCTCAAAATTTCTAGCACACGTCACTCCCACAAAATTTAAAATAATTAATATTTTTTTTTTAAACAATGCAAGTTAGTTAATTATGTGTGGAATATTTTATTTCCCAAAAAAGGACTTTATAAAGTTAACTGCAATCTGAAATATTTTCTTTCCAAGAAAGAAAAAAAGAAAGCGACAATGTTCGATTATGGTAATCCATTATATTATATTTCTAATACACTCCCACTATTACCAAAAACAATACATTATACTATATAATACACCAATTATGAATAATCTACTCTGCATGTTTGACTTTCAATTTTTACTATAACTTTATCGATCAATATGAGATACTGTAAACACGCATAGCTGCATACACATATTCTATGTGGTATTTACCATAAGAATAGAATTATTATTTTCAAGAAATAGAAAAACATATTGGATTTATTATTATTATTATTATTATTATTATTATTATTATTATTATTATTATTATAATAATTTTGAACATAAATATAAAATAACTTTGTAAAATTAAAGGTACTAGATATAATACAATCACAATCACAAATTCTACATATACAAGATAATATTACCAACATATTGCCACCAAAAGTTACCACATTCCTTTTGTAAAACCCCGAAAATTCATGGTCGTAATGATAGTGTGTCGCAGTTTAGCGAAATTTTGGGGACGAAACTTTCTTAAGTGGGGTAGTATGTAAAACCCCGAAAAATCAAATTGGGAGATCTTGTGACGTGGACGAACCCTCGTAATCCAAGTCATCCTAAACCTCTTTCGCCAAGAGTTGTGTCTTTTAAAATTTTTACAATGAAAAAAAAATAAAGAATATTTTATTTTTCATCTGGGTTATTTTTGTTCTTCTCCTCAATTTAAATATTTGCGTATTTTGCTGTATAACTCAATTATTTACTCCTTCCATTTATTTTCCCCTCATATCTATTTTATTTTGAAATTTAACTTTTCCCTCTCAAATTCACCCAAATCAAACCCTAGAAAAATATATTATTTTCTTTCATTTTATTTCCTTCCTTTCCTTTCTTTTTTTTTCTTTTTCCTTTCCTTCCCCCCACTATCGGGCCCCCTAAACCCTATTTTATCCCTTTCACGTCATATCTTCTCTCTCTCTTCCTCTCATTCTCTCTCTTCCTCACGTTCTCTCTCTGTCATTTTCTTTCTCTCTCTCTCTCTCTCTCTCTCTCTCTCTCTATCTCTGCCTCTCAGCCGTGACCACGGGCCACCACACACACCACTGCTGCCCAACCCACCCTCCCTCTTCCTTGACGGTAAGTGGGATGCATCCCCATGCACCCCATGCATGAACACCCTAAAAACCTTTATAGTTCTTTCAAGATTTCAAGGTTTATGTGGATTTCGAGTATGAAGCATTGAATTTCGTTTTTTTCTGCTTTGTTTCCAGATTTAAAGTACAAAGAGTTTGACGCTTAAATCGCTTCTCTCCCGAATTTATATCAAGGTGAGTGTGCGTTGTTTTCTTGTATTCTTGGTACCAAATTTTAGCTTTTTCCTTGATTTAGACGACTTGGGTTGGGGGAAGGGCCATTGGATTTCACATGGGATTGTCACAAGAATTAACAACATGGATATGGAGGTGAACAGATCGGATCTTGGGTTTAAAGTTTGATAAGAACATGCGACTTGTTAAGGGCAGAAAATTTATGTAACCTTAAAAATTTATTCCCTCTGATCTACTGGCCTAAAAATTGTAAAAATTAGAGGGTAGATGGGCCAAAGTGTTCTCTACGCTACGCCTTTTGAATAATTAAGGGATTTCGACTTGTGGAGTGAGTTATGGTCCATTTACCAAAGACTGTCAAAACTGAGGCAGTCAAGGATAGTTGGCATGTTTTAGGCTCTTTAACCTAGCTACAGCGGGAATTAGCAAGATCACCAAATACAAAAATTGTAGTAGACAAACATATCTTTCTGGATTGGGAAAGAAGTTAAATTTTGGATGTCGGGTGTTAAAGTTATGGAGTTGGAAAGTCGAGTTAGAGAATTTGGGGCAGAACCTGCTAGTCTGAATAAAGGGCTACACTAATGTTAACTTTAAGAATTTACCCAGGGTCGGTCAATTTGCCAAAAATTATGACACTTTTAGGGTGAATGTGTTGAGATGTACCGCATAACCTCATTTTTGAATCGAGCGAGTTGGGGTGGCGTGGCCAAGATTGTGGTCAATTTACCATGGACTGTCCAGACCAAGACAGTCAGTGATACTGCTAAAAGAAAGGAGAAAATGGCCTAGTTCGGGCAAGAACCAGGTGAAACTAGGAACATCACAAGTGTGGAGAACGAAAAAAGCTTTCTATAATGGGCTAGAAACTGGAATTTGGGCTTCGAGGACAGAAGTTATGTGTTCTGGAAGGGGACCTAGAATTTGGCCGAAGTTGGACCCTGGTTGGGCTGCGGATTGGGGGCCCTAAAAGTAGGAGTAAAACTTTAGAAAAAAAATAATAATTCTGGATGTAAGGCAAAGGCCAGGAGTATAGTTTATTTGAGGTTGGACTGAGTGTGGGCTGTGTGTTAGCCCAAGTACGGAGCAATAAATTCGAAGTAGTAATCGAGCTCGTAACTTTATATAGTATCCAGGTAACAATCATGTCCTAACCCTTCCCTGAGTTGTTTGAAATCGTGCGTTCTCTGAATTTGGTAAGAATTGCCCTATTTATTGATTGAATGAGATAATATCATGAGTTAACTGAATGTGGTTGCATAGCAAAATCTACATGATGTGATGTGTTAAGGAGTTGCGACTTGGTAATGTTGTGTTAGAAATTCAAGACTTAATTTCTGTGGTGATGACCTTGGGAAAATGGGTTGAGACTGAATGAACCTTTCATGTTAAATTGACCTTGATAAAGAGAAGGGTAACAGTAGCTATAAAGGTTGAGCTAGGTGAGATTTAATCTAACTATTAATTGAAGGCCATTAGCCTTCCCCGGGAAACTAATGCATGCATGTGAGTGGCCACGTGCCCTGCTGGGACGTGGGGCCAGGATAGCGATAACCATCCCCGGTGATGATAGGCAAGGAAAGGGTCAAGCGGTAACCACCATAGGAAGTGGTAGACCAGGATCGAGTTAAGTGGCTGCGCTGAACCCAAGCGCAGGCCACAAGATCCAATGGGGTCACTCACCCTAAATCTAACTGTCGTGATTTGAATTATGAATTATGAATGTACATCACTGGAATCTGGTAACCATGGGAGCCTATGTTAATGAGAAGTGTGTGCTGGGAATCCTGCTGTTTTCCCCTACCCCTTAAAATATTTTCAAAATGAATTTGTGTACATAATTGACTGTTAGAGGTGATTGTTTACTGAGTTTATCTCACTTTTATAAAATATTTTGTTTTCAGGTGATTTATTTGTACATGGCACTATGGAACCGAAAGTAGAGCGGAGCCCTGACGCCTGAGTTGAAGAGAATGCAAGCTTAATAAATTCTTAGAATAAAGACAATATTAACAAATGTTTTAAATTAATTGTGACATCAAAGTGTGACCCCCTTTTGTTAAAGTTGAAGTGTTTTTTTTTTTCAAGGAATGATGTATTAATTGTTTCGATATCCAGCCTGGTATTTCCAATGAGGAAATACGGCGGTAACACCCTAATCCAGGTTCTACTACCACGTAGGATAAGGACTAGTAATAAAGAAATAAAATTAGAAACTCGAGGTGTTGCACCTTTCATTTTTCAGAGTACATAAATTCAAGCAGTATTGATCAACTACCCTCCATTTGATGCATATTCTCATCTTTATCTATGAGAACTTACCAAACAAACCAAACCAAACCAAGCTACCACCACTGTGCGCCTCGCTTTTGCCAAACCTAGGGCTGTGAAAACTTACAAGATTATTTTAAATTTTCAGAGTACTAGCTAGGGTACTAGCAAGTGTTAACAATTTTTTTCTTTTTCGGCGCAGAGGAGGGGGGAGGGCAAGATTACCTTCCTTTTAACACAAATATTTTTTCACATTTGTGACTGTTAAATACACATTTAATTATTGAATTCTGTATCTAATTATTTTTGAACTATAATTGTGTTATTTAATTGAAAAGTCATCCATGGTTGTTATAAAGAATGGCGTCAATACTTTAATCCTTATTAATATATTTTAATTAATTTTTTATTAAAAATATTTAGTATTATAATTTAATTATGTTATTAATTTTTTATCAAAATTAAATAACTTTCGTAACTTTCAAATTATAATAAAAAGCTATAGTGTTAAAATTATACTGGAAACATTTGTTAATGTAATTGCAATATATTTTAGACATTGGCCATATTTACTTGATAGTTTCTCATAATTTATATTTTTTAATGGCTATCTTAGATTTTAAAATCACTACGTATTTTACAAAAAATTTTAAAAACTTGTGTACAACGTAGTTGCTAGATTACTTATTGTAATTTTTATAAACAATTGCTATAATTAAACTAATGGGATTATCCGTGCATCGCACGAGTATGAAAATACTAGTTAATTAATTGTAAATGTATAACGTTAATATTTATAAATGTTAAAAAATATTTTGAACTAGTAGTTATAGAATTTTCAAATTCATATGCTTTATCTTAAATCAATATCCAATTATTATTCGAAGCCTCTAAGGCTTCCTCTAATCACAGATTTTCTCTACTAATAAAATTCAAATTCAATATCTTATTTAACATGAACAAATATCAAATTATTTAAACCAATTAGTCTTAATAGCGGCCAATTAGATGTAGATCAAGTTAAATATGGGAAAGCATTATACAAGCACTTTGAGCAACGTTGGTTAGCTTGTTTTGTTTAGCGTCGAGTTAATTTTATTTTATGTTTTTATTAAAGTAGTTGGAGTCTCATAGTAATGTACCGTTAGTACGACAAATGTGCTTTCTGGAGGCAATGAATTAAGAAATCATACCTTAACTGTACTGGAGCCACTTTGCTTGAAATCCCAATCAAGAATATAGTCATAATTTCCAACTGTAGCTATCATCCTCGCAACCAACGAAACTTCTGGCTCTCCTCTTCTTATCTGCAAAACCCAGAATCAGGTCTAAACTAGTCAACTATATATAACAACTCAACATTGCAAACCTAATCAAGATATATTTGACTTCAACCCTAATAGACGCCTATGGTATATGAATAACATATCAAAATTTTAAATAGAAGAACGAAAATTTACCACTTTTCCAGGGACCCCAATTTCAGTGTGTCTCCAAGCGACATCACCGGAATACCTTTCGAATAAGCATATAGCTCTAGGGAGCAAGCCAGGCTGCCCAAGAGCATCAACAAGATAACCATCGATAAACTTGGCGTTGGCTGGACAATCAACGAGGGGCTGAAGGCTATCTGCGGCTTTTCCAAAACCAAATTCACCCGAATCCATAAAGTCCTAAAATACCAATCCGTCGTCGGATCCATGCATGGAACCAACGTCTCAGAAACATGTCCTCTGTATAAAACTCTCCTATATCGTTTCTCCTTTTCATCGCATATTGAAGCAGTTGATATAATTACTCCTGCCCTTGGATTGAACCCAAGATGAAATTTCCAGATACCCCATTCAATCACATTACCTTGGATGCTCAATTTGCTACTGGTTGTGTTGGGAAATGTTGGGCCAGATTTTACGGGAGTATCGTGATATTCTGTGCCTTCGACTTTAGGCATTGGGGAAGAAAATCGACCCGCGTAGTATGCAACGTTCATTAGCTCTAGATCAAGTGCGACAGTTATCCCATTGATTGGCCTAACGTAGATATTAATCGTCCCATTTCGATAGAAGCATGTGATTTTTACTTGCCTTCTCATCACAACTTCTCCAAACCAACCCACGGGGAGTGGTAAGCATGAAACTTCTGAGATGTTTAAGCCTCGCTTCAAAATTGAATCTATGAACTGTGGGTATTGCTGGGTAAGTAGACTAGCTTGGAAAAGCTCTTCAAATGTGAGAGGGGGGGGTAACCATGACCACTATATGTATGATCAGATATTATCGAACCCTTACGTAAATCCACAAGGACCTCATGTGTCTCTGCACCACCTCGAAGGACCACCAGGGAAGGCTTGGTCCTCCTGCTTGATGATAGCCATTTGAGGACGGCATCTTTTTCTGGCTCTGCAAGATCCACAAGGTGATAGGTCAAATTAGGAGGTGCTTTAAATGGGATTTTCGAATGACTACCCTAATTCTATTGATTTCTTTAGGGCTTAGAGGGTCTAACGGGTGCTCTAAACTTAGAGTACTAACACAAGGTTTTAGTGCAACAAACCATAATAGTCGAAATAATTGGACGGTGGCCATCGATGAATGCTTAAATGAACAGCCGAAGAAAAATGGAGAAAAAGAGGGTCAATGGCCAGATTAATATTGTTTTCATCTGCAGTCCTCTGAGAAAGATTATATATCAAGTATGTTACTTGAACTGAACACCAGCTAGGTTTAGACAACAATTTTTTCTCCTCTAGCCATGATTTGAGAACAAGATAATTGAGTTTGCAAACAGGCATTGCGGTTTTTTCTGCTAAGCGACATGTGCCTACGTTTCTATTTGTCACTCATCTTTCTAATGAAGCAAAGTATTTGAATATATAGATGGTATAGTATATAATTCAATTGCTCAATGATGAGTACGTTTCTAGCGAAACTTAATTAATCAGCCCCGGCGGCGTTTCTTTGTAGAACGGGAACAAGCGACTTCTGATCAAATAGTGCAGCATCACCTTGTGAAGACTTTCAAGCAATGATGAATAGAAGTAATTAAAGAAATTGGATTAGACGGAATACATATATGATATTTTAAGGAATTGCTATCATATATACGCTGTATTTGTAAGTCACTATTTTTGAAATTGTTATTTAACCCTCATCACCTCAAAAATTATTAACACATACTAAAAAAAATTATTATTCAACCCCCTCACCTAGAAATTTTTGAGTAAAAAACGAGCACATATAATAACAATTTTTAAGATGAGCTACGTTAGATAATAACTTCAAAAATAGTAGATTACAACTAAGATTCACCTCAATATGGAAGGAAATATTTATATGACAACAATATGCTTGTATGTATGTGTTTTGATGAAATGTATATTACAAATGACACAAAACGGTTAGCTTAGGGGGCATGAAACCTGACCTCTATTAAAATCAAACTCTGCTGAGCCTATGGATAACATTACATAGATGATCAGGCACGAGCAATTAGGGAACACGCAGGTCTAAAAAGGCGTCCGGGTACTATGTTATGGTTTTGGTGCTAATTGTCATCTACAAAAGTACATTGTTGGCCAAAAATATTACATTTGTCGTAAATTGTAACTTTATCTCTGGTGTGTCTAAGTATGGTGCTCTCGGATCTAGACGATCCTACTTAATGTTTCCTCGATAAAAATGTCATATTTTATATGACCTTGTTGCCTAATTTTTGCCCGTAAAACAATATAATTTTATGAATTTTGCTTGTTTCATTTGATTTTGTAGAAAATAAAATAAACTGAGCAAGTAGTAGAAAGATGGAGCAAAAGCGGTGGAACGTCGACAAGTTAAACCCTTGAAGTTCAAGCCCAAGCATTGTCACATGCCATATGAACTATCCGTTGTCATTCTGAAAATTCAAGGATTGACTTCTGCTAGCCCAGGACCCCTCTTCACGTAAGTTGATCAACTATCCGCAAATGTTGCAGAAGCTCAAGACCATTCCAAGCCATGCACTTCTTGGTACCACTATGGATCTTCTGAAAGCCCTTGTGGACATCCAAGCAACCGTACGGAGTTTTCATCCACTACCATTCCGCATTGCTGCCACATGGTGTGAAGATGCCCAGACCAAGCCTTGACACGATCAGCCCATGTCAAGGCATGCTGGTGGTTTCTCGTGCGTTTCTTTGTTGCTTTGCTTTGACCCTCCAGACCATTACATGGCCAGCCCACGTCCTTTGACGTGGGCCATGTCACGGAGTTAGGCATTATTTTGGGAGCTTTTTCGAGTTTTACTGCAGTGTTTCCGTAGGGTTTAGGTTAGCATCAAAACCCCATGACGGGGAGACTAGAGTAGATTGTTCAAAATAGATTAGTTTGATTTTGGATTTAAGCTTCTTGATTTTGGAAATTTTAAATTACAAATAGTGTGTTTGGTAGGGTTGAAAACCATTTTCCTAGAAAACTATTTTTTCATGTAAAATAATTTTTCATGTAAAATAATTTTCAGCCCATATTTTCAGGTGTTTGGTAAAAGGGGAAATAAAGTTTCTGAAAAATGGATTTGATTAGCAAAAAAAGAGCAAAAAAAGCTAAAAAGTGGTACATTGGTGAAAAACAAAAATGAGTAAGATATTTAGAAAAATGAAAATTTACATTTTGTTCTTTAGAGAATTATATTACAATAGTAGTATCATCGAGATCAAAGTTGTGATAATATGTACATTTGTTAATTTTTTGGATTTTGCCTACTACCAATAATTTGATGTTAGCGACACTTATCGATTTCCCATCTTCGAGTAGGAATCTAAATGAAGAAGAGGAAAAGCCTAGTGAGTTTCTCTATCTTCTTAGCCTTGATGACAAATTGCAGAGGGTTTTGGATTTCGATAAAATCATAGTTGTTAGATTCACCGATATCGGTGTCGTTATCGATATCAGCATCGGGATGATACACTTTCATTAATTTTTAATATGCTGCCTTAATTTGCGAACTATATATCACTGTCTTAATCTTCGAACCATATGTCGAGAAAATAGACACGGAAGAGAGAAAGAATGTGAAACCGTGTGAACACCAAAGAAACGTAAAATCAACTTACGCTCCATTTATAGTGAAAATATTTTCCTTTATTCTAGGGAAAATGATTTTCCCTTCAAAACAAATTTACCCTCTTTGTTTTACTAAACACCGTAAAATGAGAAAATCCTTTTTCGGGAAAGTGAATTTCACTCTTACCAAATACACCCAAAGTCAAAGTTTTTCTCGCCTTTCTCTTTTTATATATGCTTGTATGCATGTTTTATTATGTAAGACTTATGTTCTATTGATCATGTTTAGCCTAAGCGTTTAGTTGTTATTGTTAATTCAAGTTTAATTAGTTACTTAGAGCTAGACTACTTTTCTCTCTCTGTATCCTACTTGTTTATTTGGTTGCTGCGTTGAGTGTAGTTGTTTATTTGGTTGCTACTTTGACTGTAGCAAGATTTAATTGTCTTATTATGATAATTAGTTGTTAATCTTGTTGACTTGTGTTGTGATTGACCCTTTGATGGCTAATTAGTCTAGTGTAAGGCCAAACACACCTAATTTATGCTTGTAACTTAGAGCTTTCTCTCACGCCTCCCACATGTTTGATGAAATACTTAAAAGGGCATTCGTCCATCTTTTTGAGCGGTTAAATTGTACAGAAAGGCAAGACTAATTTGCTAGTGAGAGTGATGCATATTTCCATATGCATCATTTTCATTCCTCAAGCTCAACTTCAAGGGAGGAAAGGGCCATACGAGATCATGCATGGAAACACTTATATTTGGTTCCATTATTTGAGTTCCATGACACAAGACACTTTGTGGAGTTTGTTTTGAACTTCAAAGTGCCTTACTCAAAAGGGATTTCCAAATGGGGATCAAGACTACCATGCATTTCAAAGAGAAGCCCTAAGGAAGCAAAGGGAGCCCAAAATCTGATCAGAATTGTGCTAAAACAGTCCAACAGTGCGTTGGGCACTTCACCCGAAAATTGACCCGGTTTGGGCCATCTTTTTGAGCAAGCTCCGGAGAGCATAATTTCCTACACGCTTCACCATATTCAAGCTTAAAGAATCAGCTTTTTAATAAGGCCAGCCACGCATTATTTGGAGTCCATTTGGTTCGTCATATTTGGCCTATAAATAAACCTGCAGAAATCCAGTCTAGTTTGAGTAGTCTTCATTCTTCGGCCCATATCTTTCAAACGGCCAATCCAAATCCAGTGAAACCACTTCTCTTGGAAACTAGACTCTTCAAGCTTTCCAAGGAATCAAGAATCACCGAATTTGGATTACAAACCAGAGAGTTATGCCCAAATGAATCTGGCCTTGCTGCAAGTGTGAACGCAATTAATGCAAAACATGTGCACCATACATTTTCACACCTAAAACCTTTTTTGATGCATTTCCCTTTGCTCAAGCTGTGTGTCCCCTCTCTCCTAAGGATGATATGTGCCTTTTCAAGTGGAACATGCTTCTCCAAGGTTGCTAGGTTCATTTTACTCAAGAGGCACCAACCGGATACATTGTTTTTTTCCCTTAGTCATTCCCCTTTGCTTGTATTTTTTGTTTGTGTCTCTTCATAGGTGTGCTTGTATCTTTTCAAGTGTAAGGCCTACTATATATAAAGGCCATAGTGTTAAGTTGTTTGCATCAGTTAATCATCTACATTCGAATTCAAGAAATACAATTCAGCTTTAAAGTGTTTTTTCAAAGTGTGAGAGCAAATCTAGTTCTATATTTTGAGTGCTGGCAAACTCAAGTGGTGTTCTAGTTTCCTAAACTCTTCTAGGTGGTAATTCATTTCTGTATCCTAGAAAGAGTAAAGAAATTTATCCAAGGATTTGTTTTGAGTGGCTCCTTCTTGGATTATCTCAAACTCAACCTTGAACCTATCCTTCCTTTGTTTCCTTTTTTCCTTAACTAAAGCTACAAAAGATAACCTAACTTGGTCATTTGGGTGCTCATATACATCAGAGAGAGATGAAGAGAGCGAGAGAGAGAGAGAGAGAGAGAGAGAGAGAGAGAGAGAGAGGGAGAGAAGATAGGAATTTGACATACAAATAGTCTGAATCCTATTTGGGCCAGGGCTATTATTTGTGTGGTCTAATTAGGCTAACCCAATTAACAAAGATAGTTAGGCTAACTAGTCTAGCTCATGACTCTTGTAAGAGAGCTTGGGAGATCTTTGATGGTGCAACCGATCGACCATGTCTAGATGCTAGTACAAGTTTGAGAAATTTAGGGCTTGACTCGACCGGTTGGCTTATTAATTGGTCAAATCACAATCCTGAGTCTCTGTTTTGTGTTTGTTAGCTTAGTTCAATATGTTTATCAAAATCCCATTTTAATAACTTAAACACTTAGGTTGACTCTGATTCTTGAAAACACAAGTGGATGACCCCTCTTTCGTAGGCAGCGACAACTATGTTGTGCAATTCTAATTACAAATAGTAAAACTTTTTCCCATCAATTCTTGCGCATTGTTGTTGTGGAGTTAGTGCTTTTTAATATTCGAGTTTACATGAGAATTCGAGGCTAAGCCTTTGAAAACCCAAAAAAGTTGAAAGCCAAAAAATTCAAACAAAGAAATAAAATGCCTATTTTGCAATTTTCAAAATTTTTGCATGAGCCTTTTTGATAATATTTGTCTAGACTTGATAATTATTGTGCTCAATATATGCTGTTTCAAGTATGAAAAAAAAGAAAGTGTGTAGTTTTATAGTTGAGAGGATAACTAATTAATGAAACTCAATCCTTTCTTTAATCCCTCTGTGATTTTGGAATTGGCTCTTTAAGTATTGTCGTGAGCATTTGTTTGAGCCCTTTGTTTTGAAATGATAGGAAAGTGAGCATGCTATTGAGACTTCTAGATGCCCCTTTCTCCCATCCCCATGATTTACGTGCTCAATCTTGTTAGCCTTCAAGAACGCCCTAAGCTTTTTATCATCATAATTCCTCTTATGCTTATGTTATTTGCTCTAATTTCTAATTTTTTGACCATAATGTAATTCACATCCCCATTATGATAACTTGATACCATGACAGAGACCATGAATGAGAAATATGTGCAATTTGCTAATGAGATGAACAAGTGTGACCTATTGGATGAGACCAACGCTACTCTACCATTTTAGGCTTGAGGTCATTTTATGTGATGATGGTGAGTCTTCCTATCCCCTAGAGTCTGATTTGTTGTTAGCAGGCATGCCTTTTGTAACCTTAAGGAAGAGATCTAACCCTTCCTTGGCTCCATTACCACTTGTTGCGCCATCCTTACCTAACACACCTAGAGATATTTATGAGGGCATCTTCACCTCACCTCTTTCTTCCCTGCCTTTATCATAGTCCTGGGGGCCCCAAGGTAGGTGAGTTTTATGGGTTTGTGTTAACTTTGATGAGGAGAATCATTTAATTGACAAGGCAATATTTCCCTTTTAGAGTCATTTTTTGAGGATACTTCTCTAGACGAGTCATCTGGTGATGATTTGGTAATTGGTTCCCTTCCTAACCCTAAATCCATGCATCCCATTCTTGTTAAGGCATTTGCCTTGCCCCCACTCTCTGCCCTTTCTCCCCACCACTTGCTATCATTTGCACGTATTTCATGAGTCCCTAGGTGATTTTTGAGGGTATAATCCATCACCTAACCTTTACTATTTATATCAAGAGAACATACTTTGGGAAATTTTGTCACCTTATTTCATCATTTTATTGACTTTAGTAATGTTATGGATGAGTTTAAGAGGGCACTAACTATCTTTGATATATCATTATTAGTGTTTTCTTATTTGTATAATTGTGAGATGCATGCACCGGTGTATGATAAACTCTTCAGAGCTTTGCCTAGACCTGAGAAGGAGGCTCAATTTTTGAGAGATGAGGATGAGTGGTTAGTGCTCTTCTAATCCCCCATAATACAATTTTGAAAAGGTGATAGTTTAGGCACATCCAACACCTAACCTAGTATGATCATTGCTTCTTTTTTCTCTTCTCCTTTATCATTCCTTTCTTTTGTATAGTTGTGGATATTAGGTTTTTTTTTTTTTTTTGGTTGTTGTTCATTATCTGATTTGAGCATAAACTTTGGGATATCCTTATGCCATGATGGCTACATTGCCATGTATTTTTCTTATGTCAATATTTTGCATTTTGTCATTGGTGGTGCATATCGAATTGGTATATATTTGTTGGGGAAGGTGTTCACTCTGTGTATATGTCTGTTCATTTGGTGGTTTTATGCATTTGGTTGTATGAATAACATGTTGATGGTTTTGAGTCGTCTCTTTATTTTCATTTTGCATATATCTCTTTCTTCTTTTCTCTGCGCTCTTGGTTTTGTACATATATAGTTTTGAGCCCTTTTTATGGTCATTTCTTTTGTTAATCTTGTGACTTCTTGGCTAATAATTATCACATTGAAATATTTAGGTGTGGCATGCTCTCTGAGGATGGCATTTTGTTGGCATAAAATGAGCTTTCACACAAACTAAAAGATATCCACTCCAAAAATAAACACACAATATTATTTTGCACTCAACTTTGAGAACAAAATAATAGTAGAGCATACTTGTTGTGCACAAAGACATAACAAGATAAGTAAAATATTCTAGTTTCAAACTACACCTAAGGTAACTCATCCTAATATGACTCATATTCTAAACTATACTACCTTAAAAAATGCCCCTAAAAATAAATCCAAAAATATAGAATAAAAAATGAAAACATTATTATTTCCCAAACTGAATACATTTGTTCCATAAGTCATAAATTTATTGTTTAATTTTCTTACTAGCTGCATCATTTTATTGCTCTTTTGGGGGGGGGGGGGAACAACCATGAGCATTAAAGAAAAGGAGAATTACGAACTTGGAATTGACAATTTGTATATGGCTAACATCTGGCTCAATTACAATGTAAAGGAAGATGATCATGACTTGGATTAAAAGAATTCACAAAATATATGCCTCAACTAATCCATTAATGAAGCTTAAACTCCTTTATTTGAAGCTTAATCTCCTTTATTTGAAGGCTAACAACTTCAAGTTCCACCTCCAATGTATGATCTTTACCTACACATTCTATATTTGTGGTCTCAAGAAAAACATCAACTTAGAATTTAGAAGCAGTAACCCAGGACTCTTTTAAAAAGAAAAATGAATTTTACTTCTTGACTAGTACATTAGGTTTAATTCTCTAGATTTAGGAATATTAGGAATATCAAGCTTCATCATGTTTTCATTTTGTTGTTCATAACAATGCTTTTCCCTAACTTAGTAGTATAATTATCAAATTCTAGATCAATTGCATCAAGCTTTTCCTCATGTTTGACCTAATGATATTTTGTGCTAATAAGTGTGATATTTTAACTCAAAACTGGCTCAATAATGTATCATAAAGGAACACCATAATACGCTCAGGTTAAGGGATCATGCGTGAAGACTCTCTCAATGTCAGCAACAATGCCATTGAGTATTTCAATCTCATAGCTCGCAGATGTTGGGTGTTTTGAGTGAAAGACAAAAACTTATTTGAATACATTGGGTTACAGAGACCAATCATATCTTTACAAGAATCCAGTGTCAAAGTCAGAATCTCTGAATTTGGTGTTGACAGAATCCCCTTTTTTTAATAAAATGATTTATATGATACATTGGTTTATTCTTTGAGTTATAATGGCTATTAATATATTTGTAAATAATCCTTTATATATGTCTGGATGGATTATATCTTATGATGGAATATATCTTTGCTTATTATCCAAGATCTTATAAAGATTTGATTTATCTTTGGAAAGTTGTAATAAATCACTGTTGAGTTCATTTGCAAATTATTCTGATTCATTATGGCTTGATCTTTGAAGATCAAGTCAAGCTCTTCTCTTAGCAATCATGATCCATTATTATCGACAGTCAAGAGCCAACTTTAGAAACACCAAAATTCAAATCAATGACATTGGATTTTGTGCAGAATACATTGAAGAATTGATGGGCATGGCTTCAATGATCAAGAGGGTTTTAATATATAAAAGACAGGGTTAAAGTATATTGCAAGACACAAGAAAGAATTGCATCGTGAAAAGAGCTCAAGTGCAAATCATTCACAATACTTTCTTGTGTCCTTATTGGTTCATTTGAATATCTGAAAGGGAGAAATTGTGACAATTAAGTTGGGCAACTTACATAGATAGCTAGGTATTAAGAGTTCAATGTTTAATGAATGTGCTAACTGAGGTTCGTTAATCAAGTGAGATTAAAATGGTAGAGAGATTGTAAAGCCAAGGTCATTGGTGTGTATTTCTGAAGTGAATAAGATTAAATCCTAAGGGAAGAAGTGCCTTAGGTGGTGACTAGCCTTGTTAGAAAGGGTAAACATGGTAAAAATATCTTATATTTTATTCCATTTTTTTTTCACTTTAATTTTGTTTAGTATTGACATTGGTAACTAGCCATCAACGTTATCATCACTGACATTGGTAGTGCATGATTAAAGTACATTGAATTTTTTATAAAGTCTTAATTTTTAAGGCATCACCCTATTAAGCCCCCTCTAGCGTTATCTGACGTTGTCTTATGGGATCTTCAATTGGTTTTAACACACATTAACTTAACCGCCTTGTGGAAAAGATCATGGCTTTCTTTGGAAATGCTGAAATTGATCAAGAATGCTCTTTTACTAGACCTCCCGTGTTTCGTGGTTCCAACTTTGCTTATAAAAAAAAGTTTATGCAGCTCTTATCAAAGACCATGACTATGAGCATTGGGAGATTATCTCTAATGATGATTTTGTGCCTATTATGAAGGAAGAAGATAAAATTGTTCCAATACCCAGATCAACATTCATTTATAAAGAGACTAAAAATAATAGGGCATTGAACATTTTATTTTGTGGATTGGATTCTAACGAGTTTAATTGTGTTTCTACTTGTGATACAACCAAATAAGTGTGGGATATTGGAGACTACCTATGAAGGGACTAGTCAAGTTCGAGAATCTAAAATCAACCTCTATGTCCATCAATATGAACTCCTCACAATGCTACCTGGAGAATCCTTTAAGGACATGTATATGCCCTTTACTGAGATAATCAGCAACATTAAACCCTCGTGGAAAACATACAACAATAAAGAGGTGGTAAGAAAAGTGTTGCAATGTCTTCCGAGAAGCAAGTGGGTACCCAAAGTCATGGCCATTGAAGAAGCACAAGATCTGAAAATCATCAGGTTTGATGATCTTATCGGAAAACTTCTAGCCATGAAATTCACTTACATGAAGAAACTAAAAAGCACGCACCACAACAAGGACTTGCACTAAAGTCCAATGACGTTGAGGTGCCATTGAAGAAATCTAAAAATGATGAAGATGAATTAGTGGTTATGATAGCCAAAGGATTCAAAGGGATGTTTCAAAAGCATCCAGAACTCAAGGGAATTAGAAAGAATCAACCTCAAAGAGGAATGATGAAAATTTCAAAGGTAAATTTGTTTCAAAACGTGAAGTTAACCAAAACTCCTATTATGGTTGTGGACTTCCAGGTCACATGATAAAATATTGTCCAAACATCAAAAAGAAAAATTAGAGAACCAGATTCAAGTCTAAAAAGGTAGGCAAAAGAGCGATGGTTGTAATATGGAGTGACAGTGATAGCTTTGAAAGTGAAAGTAAAGATGAAGAAATAGCCAACCTCAGTCTCATGGCCAGAGATAACACTGAAGAAAGTGATGAATTTGAGGAGGTAACATTACAATATTTCCTTACTTTCACAAAAGAGTATCACACTCAAGGTATATTAAAGTGTGTTAAATATGAGCAAGATCACATAACTGTAATCAAGGCCCTTAAAAAGGAAAACAAGTTCCTAGAAAAGGAAAAATGAGCACTTGCAAAGATTTTATGAAAATGTACACATCAAAGTCAATGACCTTGAGAATTAGAAAATTTTTTTGCAAAACAAGTATGATGATTGATAAATGCTTAGAGTACACTTTATTTTAGGTTCATTTTGCTGCAATTTTTAGTGAGAATTATGAACTTTATGTTATAATCTATATTTCTTTTTCCATGTTACGCTTGTGTATGGTTATTTTCTGTATTTTGTAGGTTTTTGGAGCTTTTTGCCCTTACTTTGACCCCAATTGAGTATGTTTTGGGTCCAGGGTAAGCTTGAAACTGCTTGCTTCTTTGTCTTCCTTCATCTTGTGGCTGAGGACGACCGCGTCCATGCTTAAATAGGGTTTTTTTGGCTGCAAAAAGAAAAGAGCCAAGACATGTAACACTCACTTCTATCACACTTCCATCTTTAGTTTTAGGATTTTCAAGTTTTCTTTAGAGGAAGAGAGGGTATTGGAGTGGAAGATTGACACTTGGAGGTTTGGAGATTGGGAAGCCATTGAAGACCACTATAGTTGCTAAGTCTTCTTTCCCTTCTAATCTCTTCCTAAACTTTTGTTTAGATGTTGTTAATTTTTATTATGTGTGAGTAGTTCATTTTTGTTATGTGTGAGTAGTTTTACTTAATCTAGGGACTTGTCAGCTAAAGTATTAACGTTGGATCTTTAGTTTTCAATACGTGTGTTCTATCAAAATTGGTTTGATTGAATTCTATCTTATCGATGAACTGTTGTGGGTACATTTTTTCGGATTTGCTTGTATATGCTAGATAGTTGAGTGAAGTATTGAAAGGAGAAACTCACTATTAGAATAACAAATTAGAACTTAATTTAATGACTTTTGAAAGAGAGTTGTTTGTTGAGAGGAAATTCTAGCAATCAAAAATCCATAACCAATACTAAAAGCAATGACATTTGAAAAAATGTTACTTGGATTAGTTTAGGCAATTCAATTTGGTTCGAAAGAAAAGATTGAATTCTTAGTTCAGTTGTGCGTCTTTGAATCATCCAGTTATAGTTAAAGGGCATATTTAATCCAATAATCCAATGCATTACGAAGAGAAACAATTCTCTAGATGCTTCTAATTTGATTGAATTTCTCGATAGTTAAATAGTGATAGTTGAGACAACCCATTGCAATTTTGTTGCTTAGGCTTTTATAATAGGTTAAAACTTAGTATATTACATTTCGTCTCTATGGGAACGATATTAAAACTATATTACAAGACCCGTGCGCTTGCGGTAGCATCAAGTTTTTGGCATCGTTGTCAGGGACCAATTTGTAAATATTGAGTTCGTCTATTTAGATTGACTAAGTATTTGTTGTGTTTTTCTTTTTTTGTGTTTTCTTTTTTTTTTTTCATTGTATTTTCTTGATCTCCGTTGGTAGTGTTTTGTGGTAATCTTTCCAAGATTTCTCCACTTATATGCGAAGTCCCATTTCATTTGAATTTGATCTGAAATAGGAATGACTTTTTGCTCTAGACGGAAGAAGTTGAAGTTAGAGGAGCAAAGAGCCAAAGCTCAAGAAGCCTCTCGATGATGGCGGGAGGAGGAGATGATCAAAGAAGGACGCGTCGGGATTTTGTCACTCAGGGGATCGAAGGCATTGCCTTAAGTATTGCTCGACCCAACGTGAAAGCCCACAGCTTTGAGCTTAAGCCGGCACTTGTTTCTACGATGCAACAATCCTAATTTGGCGGCACCCCGCTAGAAGATCTCAACTTACACCTCCCGATATTCTCAGAGATGTGCTACATTTTGAAGCTCAACGGTGTTTCTATTAATGCTATACGATTGCGGTTATTTCCCTTTTCTCTTAGGGACAAGGTGAGAGCATGTCTACATTCTTTGTGTTCTAGATGCATCAGAATGTGGGATGAGCTGACCAAGGTCTCTCTTGCAAAATGTTTTCTCCTAGCAAGATGACAAGTCTGAGAGACCAAATCACTGCTTTCGCTCAAAAGGAGGATGAATTGATGTATGAAGCCTGGGAGCGTTTTAAGGACCCATTGAGGCTATGTTCACATCATGGCCTTCAACGGTGGATGTTAGTGCAAGCCTTCTACAATAGAGTCACTCAACCAGTGAGGTCTACTATAGACACAGCAGTAGGTGGTACACTTATGAACAAGATTGAAGATGAGGCTTACAATCTTATTGAAAAGATGGCGCTAAATAACTACTGATGGTCTTATAAGAGAAGTCAGCCCAAGAGGGTTGGAGGTAAGTTAGAACTTGATGCTATCTTTATGCTTTCTGCTAAAGTAGATGCCCTATCTCAAAGGATTGAGCGATCGAATGTTAATTCTATTAGTTCAGGTACCTCTTCCCCACTATGTGAAATTTATGGATCTATTGATCATTTGACTATGAATTGTCAAGTCGGGAGTCCATTTTCTTAAAATGTTATTGATTCAGTCAAATATATATGTCAATAATTTCAATCCCAGACCGACCAATGACCTATTGTTTAACACCTATAATCTTGGTTGGAGGAATCACCTCAATTTCTCATATAGGTCTAATGCCCTTTCTATACCTCAAATGAATTTCAGACCACCCCTTGGATTTCAAAGACCACTTTATCCTTAATAAGTGCCTTAAAAATTCAATTTAGAGATGATGATGGTGAGTATGCTTTCAGCGTAGCAAAAGCAAGATGAGAATATGAAACAGTTAGCCTCTAAGGTTGATGTGCTTACTACTCATAGTAAGATGTTAGAAGCTCAAATTGCTTATCAAGCTATCTCTTCATCTACACCCTTGGGTAGACTTCTAGTAAGCCCAACCCAAATCCTAGTGAGCAGTGTAACTATGTTACCTTAAAAGGAGGGTTAGAAGATTCTACTGGTATGGAGCTTGAGGAAGGTGGAGAGCTGCCTAGAGCCAAGAGTGAGGTGAAAATGCTGAGTATGAGACCCTACCATTTGGAGGGGTGTGTAATGTGGTGGTACCTGAAGAGTTTCCCCCAAACGTAAAGAATCAGGTAGCTTCTCTATTCCTTATATGATTGGTCAGGTGATGATTGATAGGGCTTTATGTGATCTTGGTGCAAGTGTTAGTCGTATGCCCTATTCCATTTTCCAGAAGCTTGGTTTAGGTAAGTTGTAACCAACACTTATTTCACCTTAATTCGCGGATAGTTCCGTAAAGCGCCCTTTGGGTATTTTAGAAAATGTTCCCATAAAAGTAGGTGATTTTTATGTGCTTGATGACTTTATTATCTTAGATATGGCTGTAGACACGTACACCTAGATTATTCTAGGGAGACTCTTTTTGGCCACTTCTGGTTGCAAGGTTGATGTGAAAGGAGAATGATTAACATTTGATGTAGGAGAATGTCATGTTGAATTTGGATTGTTTAAAAACTAGAATATCTCCTCTCCTTCATCTTCTTTAGAAGAAGATATGGGTTTTCATAAGATTGGCTCATTTGATGATTGGTAGCATGTTGACCCTTTTATGTTCGAATGTGTTATATCTAAAGGCCTCGACCTGGATTATGCTAGGGGGGAGTTCAATGCGCCTGCACCACCTAGTGTAAGCAAGGACGAGCCTTATGCTACTAATGAAGTTTCTATGAGCGATTACTGCAGGTTTGCGCAAGTAGTGCAGTCCATGCCTCTTGTTGATGATATAGACTGTGACTTCGACTTAGGAGTCTAGCTAGCTAGTGGTCCATCTGATGGAGCTAACTGCATATTCATTCTGTGCACAGATCAAGCTAATTGAAGCCACTTGATGGTAAAGATAGATCTCTAACCCGACCTCTTGAGATGGTACCTTCTAGTGCAAGAGTTTGATTTTGAGGTCCGTGATAAAGGAAAATCGGGAGATCTGAAGGATCTCATTGACAAGCCCTATCCACTTATTTTTATGATCTCGGGCCTTCCTAGAAGAAATGGTCGAGCTCCAGACCCTAAAAGAGTGCTTCTTGGCAGCCCAAGTTTTTCCGGTTTACTAGTTTTTCTTTTCTTTAATTGTATATAGTACATTGTTTTTTTGGTTTTTCTTAAAAAAAAGAAAAAAGAAGCTAAAGAAGTAGAAAAACAAGAGAAAACTCATCCAAAAAAAAATAATAAGGGAGTTTTAGCAGCTCTACCAACAGCCATGACGGACCCCTAGTGGTGCTCGATCCGGTCCATGGAGCTGCTGCCAGGAAAAATGAAGAAACTCATAAACTGAGCTCACCGGGGACCCTCCATGGTGAGGCTCTCCATCCGCGGTCAAGGGTTTTTCAAGCCCTTTGACCCGAGATACACCTTTACTTTTTTCTACCTTTCATCCTTATATCTCTAAACCCTTTCCTTCTATAAAACTCCATAACCGCCCACCTCTAAACCTTCAACTTTTATGCATTTTTCATTAAATTTCTTCCCTTTCTTCTTATTTTCTTCACTTTTACTCCAAATCTCTTTTAAATTTCTCTTTTCTTATTTTCTTTCTCTCCCATTCCACCCATGTTCATACCCCAAACTTCACCAACTCCACTTCACCTTCCATTCTTTAAAATCCTCATATTTTTTTCCATATTTCTTCCCATTTCACTTTACTTTTTACTAATTTTGCATTTTTTGTCATTATTTTTCCATTTTCACTTTATTCAGTATTTAGAACTTTCACCCATCCACTCTGCATTACCATGACACCCAGGAAGAAGGCAAAAACCACCCAAGAGGCGGGGATGTCCAGTCAAGCACCTTAACAAGCACCCCGAACTTCTCGGACCTTAACAAACGCAGGAATCCGAGGTAATATTCCTGACCCGCTTGGTTTAACACATCATAAGCATATTGTTAGATATAATATTTTGAGTGGTAAGCTAGTTATTGGTACTCATTATTATGACAAGGATTTGTTAAGTAGATTGGGTTTGTTGGATGACATTCATTGGTTGTTTGCTAGGGGAGGTATGGGGCAACTTTTAGAGATTAGGGACCATACTTATCATGACATCACTCTTGAATGTTCGTGTACGCTGGATGTGGAGGTCAGAGTGGGCGTCCTTGTCAAGAGGGATACATTTCCTTCTATCTAAATAGGGAGTTTTATGAACAATGCTTGAGTGCCTTTTACTAGCATATTAGATTTTTTTATAGAGTATGGACTTACCTTATTGACATGTCCCTGAAGAATTAAATTCGAATGCGTTTTGAAATGAAATTTCTGGGGACCATCGGTATGATACAAGCAACTCAAAAGGCACTGTTATTAGAAACCCTTGTATTTGAGTGGCCCAAAGATTGCTTGCTTGTGGTTTATTTGTGAGGGAGGATAGTCTGAATGTGCTTGGCCTGTTTGAATTGTATTTCTTGTATAGCATACTCCAAGGTGACCAACTTGACCCTGGTTCATTCTTGGTTAATTAGTTATATAGTGCTGCCACCATTTCTGCACAGAGGATTACGATTAGGGGCCTAATTACCCCCATTGCTAAGTCTGTTGGGTTCGAACCGAACCTCACTGATAATGTTCTCGATTTTGAGCAGTTGAACTTAGTCGCTTTTGAACAAATGGAATTTTGTAAGGTGGAGGCTGGGCGTGTTTGTTGGATTTATCCTAGGAATTGTCTCATGGCTCATCCTAATGTTGATCGAACTACTCTCTTGAATCGGGTTAATCTTTACTTTTTGTTAGGTGATGAAGAGTTGGTGCCACCCGCACCACCTCCTCCCCCGGCTCACCTAAGGGCCGCTAGTTCATCCCAACTATCCTCCTGCTTTAATTATGCTGGTTTGCATGCTACCCTTTAGTCCATTCAAGAGGGGCAGGCATCCCTCTGAGCCTATATTCAAACTAAGCATACCACCCTCTGCGACTTTGTTTAGGAGCAGCATGATAAGCTCCGTGGGATGATTGCTTCCCAAAGCTAATAATTCTAAGACTTTAGGGCTTGTTCAAAGACTTGGCGCAACTACCATATTTCTCTTCCCCACCCTTCTTCTTCCCCACCTCCTCCTGCTTTTTACTTCTTCTTTTTCTTCCCCATTGGTTCTTATGTCCTTGCATTGAGGACAATGCTTTGTCCAAGCATGGGGAAGATTTGTGTAAATATGTGTGTGTGATGTGGATATGCGAGCAGTTTGTATTTCAGGTGTTGTATTTAGGAGTAGCTTGCATTTTTAGTTGATCACTTTGCTTTTCTTTCTATTTTTGGGTTTCTTTTCTTTATTTTAGCTTTATTTTGGTATTTTCAATTTTTAGTTGCACTTTAGAGCTAAAAAATAAAAAATCTAAAAATCTAAAAACAAAAAAAGGAGCATAAAAAAACGAAAAACTAATAAAATCCTCCGATGATGAGTCTTAGACTAAGTAGCTTTCTTTGGCTTATTTTGACCCTTTTTGTTATGCCCATTTGTGAATAAAATGTTTGATTATAAGTTTTCAAAATGTGCTTTATGTTTTGTCTGTTATGTCGACTGCAATTCGATTACCTACTAATTCTTTACATGAATATTTGGCACGTGTGATCTAATGAGCTAGTTGAGCTTTGGTAGTTGTCCCGTGAGACTTTGAGCCTCATTTGGACTAATTCATCATTTTAATCTCGTATTCTTTTTCATGTGTGGCTCTTCCTAGATTTCAAATCTTTAGAATTTGCTTTGAATCTGACTCAAGATCACATTTAGCATGCATGTTTAGGAAATATGATTAAGGCATTCTTAAAATTTATGAGCTACATTGACCAAATAGTCATCCTTATTATGTATGATTTATACCTTGCTACCCCCTTTAAGCCTTGACCTTTTTCTTGATGCAAATCTATAATAATGAACCTTGGCCAAATACATATCCTGCCTTTTTACCCAAGATTATAGAGTTTCATTAGTGATTGCGAATAATTTGACGATAATGACGTTATTGTTTGGTGGTTTGTTGTATGTAATAAGGGATTCATGTGATATTCTTTTTAGTGTCAATTGGGTTGAATTTTGCAAGTTGTTAGAAAAAGTGTTGAAAAGTGCATAATTTCTCTTGTAAGAATCCTTCTCTAAAAAAAACGAACTGAGAAAAAAAGGGTAAATCAAACGAAGAGATTGTAACAAAAGAAAAAGAAAAAAGAATGTTAAAAGAAAAAAAAAGAGAAGCAAAATACTACAAGGATTTGGTATAGATTTCATATTATATATGCTTCAACATTTCGCCATAATCGACCAATAGGGGCAATTTTGTGCATTTGAGTTGTATTGGTGTTTGGTGTGAGGAGTATTTTTGTACAAAGTTAGAGAAGATGATTTATACTCGTAGTCTTTGGCTTTGAGGTTCACAAATCCCAACATATTTGTTCTCTTCGTGCTTTTACCCATAGCCTCATTACAACCCTATCAAAGTCCTCATGATTGCGTAGCATGCGTTGGATTTTAGTGGTGACGAATTTGAGAGTCTTATCAAGCTTATGGTAGATTTGATTATGAGATTTGAGAGAACCGCATTATATTTTTAAACACATGAGTGATGATTGCTTCATTCCTAAAGTGAGGGTGTACCTATTCTTTTAGCTCTATGTTCGGTGGGAAATAAGCTTTAAAATTTATACCATAAGTGAACAGTTCATTGCTGTGTACTTGGGGTGTCGTCTACTGAGAACAAGACTTAGGTTACCTAACTTAGTGTTAGATTGAGTCTAGAGAGGCGATGAGTAAGTTTGAGAGAGAAGGTAACAAAGACTAGTCAATATTATGGTCTAAAAGCACAATTGAAGAAGGACTTAGGTGGGGTAATTAGTCGCTAGTGGCTACTTATGCTAGGCATGAGTTCTCGAACTTGGCTCAATTCACGAGTGATCGTAAAGGGGGTGATTGGTTCATTTAGGGCTGCCTAAACCTCCTTTCGGAGAGTAAAGGTAATCTTAATCCACAAGTTCACCTATTTTCATATGGATCAAAGGTCAAGGTTGAGGAAGACCAACTTGCACCTAACAAGACTTTTGGTTATTTTCATACCCAATGCTTGTTCTCTCAATGTGGTTATTCGCCCTAAGTATTGGATGGGATGTCCATTTGAATATTTCATCGAACACGTAGTGGGTAGAGAAGGAGACCCCTAAATAACTTGAAAATTAAAGTAAGACATGATCACACCAAGTTTATTATGCCATCTTAGCCCCTAATCCCCAACCCAAGTTGAGGAGAATTACCCACTAATCATCATTATAACAATCTAATAATCACAACTAAGCATGATCAAACAAACTAAGAAAAACCAAGTAAAGAGGGAGAGAGATAAAGAAAAAACAAACTTAGATTAATGGAATGAAGAATGAAAGTCTTCAAAATCTTCAATCAATAATAACCAATAATACTAATTTTGCTCTAACCCTAAATCAAACCTAAAAAGTGTTTAAAGTGCTATTTGCAAGAGGAATTAAGCGTAATCCCCGAAATTAGACAAAATGGAGTATTTATAAGCTAAAAACTGGGAAAGCGCAATGGTCGTCGCCTTGAAGATGGCCTGGCGACAGCCTGTCACATACGCAACAGCTAGCCATCGCCACCTCCTGGTTCAGGAACATTTCCTGTAGGTAGGTGACGGTCATGAATTTTTACTTTTCTTGCTCCCTTGCTCCCCTCAAGCCTTTGAGTGACCAATCTTTACTCTCGCATTGCCTTTTTTTATGTACTAGCTGCCCCTTTTCTTTAAGGAACTCAAAAAACACCTGGAAAAAGTCAGAAAGGGGATTAAACAAAGCAACAATGTTAAAAGAGGCAAAACTTATTTGAATCCCTCCGAATCAAAGGAGAAATAGAGGGAAAAGAACCAAAAATTGGATAGGGGATTAGTCAAAATTGAGGGTTATCAACTCTCCCATGCTTAGCTCTTACTTATCCTCAAGCAAGTTCAACTTGATGCTGCATGAATAGGAAAGTCAATCTTTCAAACTCCCTTCTCAGGCATGGTAATAAAGGCCAACCAACAAGCAAAGTCACATAATCAAGAAGTAACAAAGATGAGGCGATGGAGTGAGATAGACATAAAACTCTAGAGGGAGCCCCTCTCTTAATAGCGCATACCAAGACTCAGTGAGATCCTCAAAGCTAGAAAGGAGGTGACTTGCTAATGGCTGGTAAAAGAGACCGGGGGGAGCGTCACTTTATGGTCAAGTGGAACTCCCCTCTCTAAGTGTTTAAATATGTTCATGTTTACTCTCATTGCTCAACTAATCATGCAAAAACCACAGGCTTGGAAGAGTCCTCATCCTCTACGAGTCAGGGCAAAAGCGCATGCTCCTTTGATCATGAGGGCTTTCGAAGGTTTGAAACAAGGTTCTTCCGTAGGGTGAGAAAGGGGAAGATCTTTTGGGATAAGTGGAGCTAAATAGCCTTAGGGCTAGGGAGCAAGAACATTTTCCATAATAAAAGGATGGAAACAGAACATTACTTTGCACCTACAACCCACTTTGAACATGTAAGGAGGGAGCCGATTTAGTTTGGAATGTAAATCATCATGCCAAGCATCTTATTCGCACAAGCTTTCTTTTGTTGTTTTTTTTTTTCCTTTTTGCATGCTAAAAGGCTTGCTCTTCTTCTTTTTCACTTTTACTTCAAAAGTTTTCATCTTTTTTTTCTTTTTGTTTCAAGCAAGCTTAAAGCAAGGAACTTGATACTAGGCACTTAGTGAAGGATGTTCTAGCTTCCCTTCTTCCCTTTTCAAACGCAACTTGCCATAACATACACCCAAAGATGTTCCAATTCAAAAAGCAAACCCTATAATTGTGAAAAGTGTTGCTCTACTAACCTTTATGGCATAAGGGTAGGAAATGTAAATAGGCCTAGGGTAAAATGAGTGGAGAAACAACAAAGACGGGCACGGCTTAATGTGGCTAAGCAAAAAGGGTTTCAACATCATTTATGTGGTTTTTAGGCAATGTGGCATAAAATAACAAGGAATGCCTCAATCATATCAAATGATGCGTGTTGCCTAATGTGGTTTTGGAGAGAACAAAACCAAGTTCTAGCATTGCAATCAATGGTGAGCCACTCAAGAAGAAGAGAAAGAACCACTAATTACGAGTGTTCACATAAAGGCTCAAAACTCATGGGTCAAGTTATCCCAGTGACATCTACTTACCTTATGAGTTAACCACTAGCTAAATCCCTCTAAGTTAAGCCAAAAGGGTCTGAAGGACTAAAGCATGCACACAAGGCAAAATGGTCACCAAAGGGAGCCCCACACTACCATGCTCCAACAACCAAAGTAAATACCACAACTCAAGTGTGCAGCCAAGCCAGTTAGTCAACATTTACACCATATATTTACATTATAGAAGTGGTTTTTTTTAAAAAAAAAGTTTTCAATTTTTCAATTTGTTTTTTCAAAAAAGGGGATCACAAGAAAGAAATGAAGAGTAGAGTAAGCAGTGCAACTTGCAAGCCCAATGACGTCGTCCTTGACATTACTGCTCAAGATCAAAAAAGAAAACAAATATATACAGTACAATAAAGAATCTACATGCTCTAAACTACATGCTCTACTCATGCAAGTCCTAAGTATGCAATGATTCCTAAGATGCATCTAAATGGGTTATCTATTCTCTAGTGGCCTATTATGAACAAGCATGAACACCTATCAATCTAGCCAATCACTCCTCAATCATCATAATTCCCAAGAAAGTCCCCCCAATGATGACAAGAAAAACCCATTTCAAAACCAATAGCTCTCACACCACATAAGCTCCCTAACATGAGCTTGCTAACTTACCCCCCATGCTTAAGACATGCATTGTCTTCAATGTATAATCGTCTAAGGAAATCAAAGGGAAAGGGGGGGAAGGGAACTTATAGACCATAAATAAGGGACAGGAGGGCCGCTAGGCATCCAATCAGGTGGAGGGTAGCACCAACCATGGTGGTTGTATGCATAATAAACGTGATGCTCCAAGTTTTTTGCTACCGATGATCAAGCTCTATTTATCGGTGGAGCAACTCCTGCTAATCTTGAGCGTGTTTCTATTGACGCTCATCAATTGAATCGAGCCACAAGTTAAGGCGAGAAAAGTGCTGATCCATGTAATGGTAGAAATGGGCTTCATTGAAGCCCAAAGAACCCTCGTCAGTGCGACTCCTAGTCAAAGGGGGGTCATACCACTCCTCCTCAGGTGGTGTAGCCAGGGCTTTAGAACTCCCGGCACCCGCCTTACTGCTAACGACATTTCCTCCCTGGGCGTGAGGCTCATCCTCATCCATTTCCATATCAATATCATCATTATATATCTAATTGGTAGGGTCAGAACAAGTGGTTTTAGTGGGGTTTGGGAGGGAAAAAGAAGTCCACCATGTTGGTTCACTAACACTCAGCCACCCTCCATTTTGAACATCTCTGTGTTAATGTAAGTGGCTAAATCTAGCCGCCCCCACTGGGAACAGCGAAGTTCACTGCCTAATGAGGGGCTCTAACTCCCAAGCATATGTAATGGCTGAAATGGTGCCCCCGCAAGCAATGGGGGGCTTAGGAGCTGAAGCTTGCGAGAGCAACTAATGGAGGATAAAAGCCGCTGTATCAAAGCTTTCATCATTAAGAATGCACCATAATAAGAAAACCTCACTTAGTCGAGCTTTGTTTTGACTCTCATGTCTGGTGAATATAGTGTTGGCCATGAGGCGGTGAAGATATCAGAGGGTGGGGTTGCAAATAGAAGTGGCCTTAGAGCCACCAGCACTATAAGCGACATAACTCTCCACGTTGTCTTTCACTTGTGTGCGCCTATCACAAGTGATTCCGACCCAAAACTCTTGCTCACTGAAATTTACATGTGCGGGGGTCCAAACACCACCATGTGAGAGTCATAACCTGCGGTCGAATTCCGCTAGGTTTGTGTCAAAGGTCCTATTGAATACCCAGAATTGAATGTGAATGGGAAGGTTTTGGTACGGGGCATTACAATTGACCTTAATTGAACTCAAAAACTCCCAACACAATAGCTCATAATTAGGTTTATCCAGTCTCATGTATTTACCCCAACCCACAACCTCAGGTAATTCATTCAAACTTTCTAATAAGCAAAGACTCTCCAACAAACCGAAGTCAATACACTTAGGTTCAGTTATTCATTGACAAGCAACCGAATCATAACGAGCAATATGCTCTTGATCATTGAATTGAATCACATATTTATTAAGAACATGGGGGGAGTAGAGCGATTACCGCAGGCCGCTTGGGCTCGGACTGGAGACACATTGGCGGAGAGGGTGGGTGCGACCGTTTTGACGCTCTTGGATGCTCCCGATGATGAAGGCCCAGAGGTTGTTGTCTTCTTTCCCATGGTTGAATCAAGTCCAAAACCAAGCAATCCAACAAGCACTCAAAAACTAAGCAAGCTAAGTGGTTGAAGAGAACACTTGAAAACGTGGCACCTTAAATGCACTTCAAAACCAAGAGAGCACTAAAATGTAGCTAATAGGCCTCAAAAATGGGACTTCCTCTCTCCTCTAGCGTAAAAACTCTTCAATGAAGGTGTAAATTTGATGAGAGAGAAAGTGATGAGGGAATGAGGAAATAGGTAGTCAAATGGAAGCTTGGGGGAACGGAAGCAAATTCTGGCAATGGAATGGTCGGAAAACACCTTAAGTGACTAGATTTTGAAAGTGGAAATTTTAGGGGTTAGGGTTTGAGTGGTGAGGATTTAAGTGAGTGGTGGAGAAAGATGGTGTTTTAATGGAAAATAGGTAAGAGAAGGTGAATGGAGTGAAGAAAATGATGAAAAATAGTGAAAATTTGAGTGGGAGAGTAGTGGATTTGAGGTTGGTGAGCTTGAGAGAGGTTTTAGAGAGAGAAAGAGGCATGGGGGTTTGGGGGTTGAAGGAGAAATGAAGAAAGAGGAAAGGCAGAGGGAGAAAAGAAGGGGCCGGGACTAGGTGATGGTCGTCGCCAGCGCGACGGCCTGTCGACCCCGTCGCCACCTCCTCGAAATGGCCTTCAAAAGTTGCAAGCCCAAGCAATGGCCATCGTGTAGTCGATGGCCTGGCGGTCACCTGGGCTGTTTGAAGCACTCCAAAGTTTTTTTTCTTTCTTTTTTTTTTTTCATTTTTCGGGTAACTCCTCCTCCTTATTTGAGGCAAACGCCAAAAAGAGTGTTCGAGGTGCCTCCCGAAAAGTGCTCTTTTAAGATCATAAGCTTAACCATAAACGGTTCTCAAGAAGAAGCAGTATTGAAAGGTTATGGGTGACCTTCCTGTCGATCAGTTCACTGGTGATGTAGTGTTTGAGCCGCGATCCATTCACTTTGAAAGTTCTCATGGCTTCCGTCCTAATTTCAATGGCACCATATGGGAAGACTTGTTTCACCTCAAAAGGGCCTGACCACCTCGAATGGAGTTTCGTCGAGAATAACTTCAACCTTGAGTTAAAAAGGAGGACTAAATCACCAACCCGGAACTCCCTCCGATGGATATGATTATCATGCCAACTTTTCATCTTCTCCTTATAAATTCTTAAACTTTGATAAGCATCGGAGCAAATCTATTCAAGCTCATTCAATTGAAGTAACCTCTTTTCCCCCCGTCCTTCAAATCAAAATTAAGAAACTTAACAACCCAATAGCCCTTGTGCTCCAACTCGACGGGGAGGTGACGTGGCTTACCATAAATCAACCTAAATGGTGTAGTGCCAATAGGAGTCTTAAAAGCCATACGATAAGCCTACAGAGCATTATTGGGCTTGTTGGTCCAATCCTTCCTTGATTGTGCAATCGTTTTCTCCGAGATAGCCTTGATTTCTTGATTGGAGATCTCCACTTGGCCACTTGTTCGGGGATGGTAGCCAAGCCCATACTGTTGATGCACCCTGTACTTTTTCAATAAAACTTCAAGTTTCTTCTCAATGAAATGAGCACCATTATCACTATTAAGGACCCAAGAGACTCCAAAATGAAGGAAGATTACATGCTTGGGAGTCATTAGTGGGGCTAGCAATGACCTCCACCCACTTGGAGACATAGTCGATGGCGACCAAGATATTTCCACTATCCTTTAAAATATAAAGAACTTGATTAGTGACTACAGTTCGAGGTAGGAAACAAAATTGATCTATGATGTGCCTGATCTAAGAAAGGTGTGATTGAGATTAGCAATCTCTGTAAACTGGAAGGTAAAGGAACGCTTGGGTTCAACGCCAACTAAGTTGAGGTAATGGTTGAAACTCTCTAATTAAGTTTTAATTATTTTGCTACGCATGGTGGCCCTATAGCCACAGAAAGTATAATATCTAAGATATAAGTAGTAGATTATGATAACTAGTACTAATAAAGCCATTGTAAGAAGTTTAATCATTTAAAAAAAGTATATTTCCTGAAAACCCTAAAAATAGCTTATTTGCATATTTTATCCAATTATGAGTGTCTTTCTATAATTTCTAAGAGTTTTGGGCCAAAAGTGAAAAAGGAAAGAGTACAGGAGGTATTAAAAAATTAAAACAGGCTTTCAGGAGGTAGCAAAAAAATGGAACGTCACAGCTTAGGGTACTAAAAAACTAAGCCGAAAAAGTGAGACCCGAAAAAATCAATGACACCTACATCAAGGTACTAAAAGATCAATAACCCTGAGCTATTTAATGTCTTGGTGAATTGTATTCTCATAAGCATTAGTTGTTTCATCTTTATAACTTGTATTTGGAGAACTAAGCAGAAGTGCTGTCGAATTTTTTTCAAAGTATGGAAGGATGTAATTGTACGATCTAATATCATATTATTCTTGAATGAGTTAGGACCATCTATCCCTATAGAAGCACATTAGTCATAATCATGTCATGTGATGTTAAGAACATTTATGCACTATGTTGTTGGTATTTTTGGATTACATTATATTTTTAAATATGTGATGGGATTGTGTTATATCCGACTTTCTTCATGGTAATCACAAAATGAAATCTTTGTATCATGCAAATGAATATAAACTATGTGTAAGTATGACTAGTAGGTTAACATTATATGATTAGCATGCTTAACTGGTTTAGTATTGTATATGCAGTATGGGGACAAATAGGGAATTGATGTGTGAAAGATTTGATGGAAAACACTTGAATAAAGAGTTCATTCGTAAGGTAGAAGAAGAGTTTATTACATTTGCCATGCAAGAGGAAAATTTCAAGAAGTCAAATAAGTTGAGGTTCCCTTATAGTAAATTTTGGAATATGCCTTACTGAGATGAGGATACAGTGAAATTACATTTATATAAGTAGGGGTTTCACCCTAATTATTTTCATTAGTTTAACCATAGGAAGGCCTATCCTGATTTAGGGGTTAATGCTGGTGGATCATCAAGTGTGAAGTTTGAACTTATTCAGGAAATGGTAATGGATACCTTTGAGCCTATGTCATCAAATTGGATTGTGGAAAATTTGGATGAAGAACCAAATGAAGAGGCAAAAACATTTTTTAAAATGTTAGAAATAGTAAGAAACCTTTGTATGAGGGGTGTGAGTTGTCCTTATTATTGGTGGTGTCATGGCTCATAAACATCAAATGTGAGCTTAATTTCATAAAGAGTTGTTGACAATATGCTGTCATTGATGAAAGAGTATACCCACTTGATAATGAGATGTCTGACACTTATTATTCCGCAAAGAAGTTGCTTGCAACTTTATAACTTCCACTAAGGAGAATTAATGCTTGTCCTAATGGGTGCACGTTGTAATGGAAAGATAAAGTTGATTTGGAAATATGTGAGCATTGTGGAGATGATAGATATGAGAAGCAAATATTGAGGGGTAAAGGTATTGAAAAGCAAGTACTAATATACTTTCTAATAGGGCCAAGATTACAGAGATTGTATGCAATTAAGAGTACAACGGAGCAAATGAGGTGGCATTTTGAGAATTCACTTGTAAGTGGTTCCATGGCTCATCAGTGTGATAGCGAAGCACAGAAACATTTCAATATGACTTTCGAGGAATTTGCCGCTGAGCTTCCCAACGTTTGATTGGGGTTATGCATGAATGGGTCCACTTAATTTGGAAATTTTGGCTAGATAACCTCATGTTGCCTAGTAATCGCAACTCCATATAATTTGCCACCTTGGTTGTGTATGACGAAACAATACATGTTTCTTATTTTATTAATTTTTGGCCCAAAGAGTCCTAAGAGAAAGCTTGATCTCTACTTACAACCACTAATTGAGGAATTAAAGCATTTATGGGAAGAAGGCGTTCAAACATGTGATGCTTTAAGAAAGCACAACTTCACATTGAAGGTAGAAGTTATGTCAACTATAAGTGACTTCCTAGCATACGGCATGCTTTTTGGTTGGATGACATCTGGAAAATTAGCTTGTCCTTATTGCCTGGAGAGGATAAAGGCATTTAGGCTTACATATGGGAAGAAACATACATGGTTTGATTGTCATATATAATGTTTTCCCGAAAATCAACCTTTTCGGTCCCATAAGAGTGCTTTCTTGAAGAATAGGGTTGAACATTACCTCCTCCTCCTCAGCTCAAAGGTAATCAGGTATGGGACCACACACGTACGATGCCTAACTCTATTGATTACCATGGCATAGTTGATGGGCACCTTGAGTCTCACAACAAGACAAAAGGAAGCATATTTTAGGGGTTGCCATATTCGAAAGACCATCTCATATGCCACAATTTGGATGTCATGCATGCTGAGAAAAGTGTTCGATGAAGTAATCAATACAATCACGGATGTGAAGGGAAAAACTAAGGATGATATTAATGCAAGAAGGGACTTAGCCACTCATTGTAAGCGTCAAAGACTTCATATCCAGACAACTAAACAAGAAGATGGAGGATGAAGTGAAACCGTCCCTAATGCTCTGTACGTTATAAGTAAAGAGGAAGCTAAGGCCTTATATGAGTGACTCAAATTGCTCAAGCTTCCCGATGGCTATGTTATCGATTTAAGTCGATGTGTTGATGGTAAAAATATAAAGTTACATAAATTAAAAGGCCATGATTGTCACATCTTTATAAAGAGGTTGTTGCCAATAGGTTTAAGGGAATTACTTCCTCCAAATGTTTGGACAAGTCCTCACTAAATTGAGTTAATTCTTTAGGGATCTATGTGCATTCAATTTACAAATGGACGATGTACTCCACATAGAGAGAAATATTGGTGAAATATTGTATAAGATGGAGATGATTTGTGCTCCATCTTTCTTCAATGTCATGGAGCATCTCCTTGTGCACTTGCCATATGAGGCTAAAGTGAGCGAACCTACTCAATACAGGTGGATGTAAACATTTGAAAGGTATGTGATTCTCATTCACTTACCATTTAGGGTTATTAATGAGAAGTCTCCTTACAACTCACTATATTAACTTATGATGTAGGTTTTTACATCATTTAAAGAAGAAAGTTGGCAACAAAGCATGTGTTGAAGCTTCAATATGCAAAGCGTACTTAACTAAAGGGATCTCAAACTTTTGTGCTGTTTACTTTGAGCAAAAATATTGACACAAAAATAAGATATCTTAGATGAAATGTTTGTCCTATGTGAAGGAGAATAGCGATAAACAAATTATTGAGATATTTTCTTCCAATGTGGGGCATGTCCCTAGTGAAGGTCATGTTAGATACCTTGATCAATATGAGTATGGTGCAGCTTATACATATGTTCTTACCAATTGTGAACTGTTAGAAGAATATAAAGGGTATGACTTTCATCACCTTTACTAGGCCATTTAAAGTGTCTTGTTACATGTCATATTTTTATTAAAACTAAGTAGTGATAATCGGTTCCCCATGAACATAGGCAATTTGAGGATAAAATGGTTAGGCTACATTCACGTGTCAAGAAGGATGAAGTGTGGAGTAAGTTAGATCAAGAATTTCTTAGGTGGTTTAAGGCAAAGGTTGGTATATTAATAAAGCAGTATTAGGTTGAGATGGAAATGACTTATTCATTAACATGTATTTATAATTGCATAGGTCTTCAATTCAAATTAGAATGATGAATTCATCATAAGCTTGGCGCATAGTCTAAAGAAAGATGTTCGCACTTAGAATCACTACTACATAAACAACTACAACTTTCATACTTACAACTATGGGCAAATCAAGTCAACTGCGCACTATGGAATATCTGTGAAGGGTGTGGATGACATTGATTACAATGGAATTCTGCAAGAAGTGACTAAGTTGGAGTATGTAATGAGATCTCACTTTTATAAGACAATCTTTTCAAATGTGAGTGGTTTGACTCTATAAAGGGTGTAATACACATGAACAATACACACTGGTCGATATTAACCATACAAAGAAGTATCCTAAGTACGATCCATTTGTATTAGCATCTCAAGTGACACAACAGTATTTCAACCCTTATCCAAATACTAGGAATAATAGAAATCAGTGGTGGGTAGTCATTAAGATAAAACCAAGGTCAACAGTTGAAGCCCCAATTGATGATACAACTTTTTAGGAGGATACCAATGATAACCTCCTACTTTATGTGAGTTTGAAGAGAACCAAGAAGCTGAGCTTCACTCTGAGAACATTGGTGATGAGCAAGATGGTGAAGACAATTTAAGCGTACGAAGTAATGATAATAATTTGGAAGGGGAAAGGGAAGGGGAAGGGGATGAGGAAAATATTTTGTTGTATGATGATGATATTGATGAGGACATTGTTGCTAACGATGATGATGTATGATTATGTATATATATTGAAGTGATTATTGTAATCTACTGACAGTGATTGTAACGCCCCAAATTAACCATGTTTCACTGTTTATATTCTTCTTAAAAACATCCCTTGATTAAAATCTAGACGACCCAATGATAGGGGCATTACCGCCGTCCACAAGGACAAGGCTTGAAACATGAGTGCTGTAAATAATATAGCTAAGCATAACCTCAAACATATACACTCACATCATGTGTTAACAAATGAAGGGACCATAGTAAGGTAATTCACCATGCAGTCTACATCTTCATCCACAGAAGAATTCAAAATATAACTTTAAGGTATGCATATACGATATTACTTCTGATCCATCCAGATTTCCCTTCTTCACTTATTCTCTTCAGTTGTTTCGCTGGCGTAAGGGCAATACTTTGAGCATTTGCCTAAAATAAAACATGAAAAACATTTCGAACTGTGAGCCGAAACTCAATACATGCATTCCTGAATTGTTAAATGATCATAAATAATGAGACCTACTATCAATTTTTCCCGAAATTGTCCGATAAATGAAACTCGAATTGCAAAGTGGGGCCCAAAATGAATTTTTTCAATTGGGATGATTTATGAGATAAATAAATGTGAAAAATGAATAACATAGCTTAATTAAATAAACAAATATGATTTAGGGCCGGGCTATTACAGTGATCCATTATGAATTGCAAGTAGTTATTTATTTACATTATAATATTCTTCCATGTTTCCATTTGATTTTTTTAATCTAAATCTTCATGCTTTGTTGTATGAATTACAAAATTGCCTCGAACGAATAAAGGTTTTGCATTATATCATGATGAGTTTGTTATTGATACAGGATCTAGTTCTGGTACCAGTTAGTTAGTTGTCCCATCTTAGTTGACAGAGGGACAAGGCTCACAACAGGAGGCAACATTTAGGAAGAAAGTGTTATCAAAGGAGAACTATTGGTATGCATATTAGTGAATATACTCATTTTGAGATTACTTTTGTACTTTGATTTCATTGTATTTGTTGAAACTCAATTATTATTGTAGGTTTACTAATTCCACTTTGTCACATGCTATATCTACCTTTATTAAGAGTTTTTACGATGGTCAGTGTACATGCAATTTAGATTTCCCTAGGGAGGAGTTCCAGCTATGGTTGAGGACTTTTGAAGTAAAAATTCTAATAATTGTGCACTGTGAACATTTATGTGAATATAGTTTTTGTTGATATGCTTGTTATTTTTTCAAGCATGGTCAATATACTTGGGCCCCGGAGCTTGCTCAAGAAGTTTATGAATGATGGTATAGGATAGTTAGTACAAATCTAAGGAACTAAGCCAACAAAGCTACAAAAACCCGATAACAAAATTTCTTGGTTGTCTGATAATGGGCGAGCAAGGTTGAAGGCCTAGAGAAGCACACCAGAATTTCAAAAGAAATATGCACAATGTTTAAAGAACATGACCGAAGGGCCAAAAGCAGGAACCCTACATAGCCAAGGGTCCATCTTAATGGCAGATCTTTCAAGAAAAATGGTATAAAGTTCAAATAGTAGTTTCTTTTCATTGTATGTTATACATAATGTAGTTTTTCGATGAATTAATTGCATTTTTTTCTTCAAGCAAGGGAAAGGAAGACTCCTACCCCATCTGCATTGTTTGCACAGAGTCATAGCAAGGAGGATGCTCAATCTAGGAAGGTCTTTGTAGATGATAGATCTAAAGCTTTGTGGGTACAAACACAATTTCATAATTTCTTATTTGGTTTCATGTGAATTTAACATTTGTTGCCTATTTTACGTTATTTGTGTATTTCTCTTATGAAGTTTTTAAATGTACAAAAACTATTTATGATAGGAAAAATATGAGGCCCTTAGAGTTCAGCGATGTATTAAAGAAGGGACACCTAAGGCATAGTAGCTATATTGTAAAACATTGGGTGGATGGAGCAGGAAATCCACCATCTTTGGGTTGAGTAAGGCTGTGATATTATTCTATGAGAAACGAATTGCCTCCACTGTCTCTATGGGTTCTAAATACACTTCCTCGTAATACTCTAAGCTGCAATCTGAGCTTAAATCAACCCAGTAGCAACTCGATGAGTAGAGGAGACTCGTGGAGAATCAGCAAAAGACCATGCAGAATCAGCAAGTGGTTGTAGAGGATCAGCAATGCTAATTTGCAGAGGCAATGAGACTCATCCACAGCCTCCAGTCAAGAGTCGATTTGTTGTCTGGTTCTAGTTGTAACCATCTAACTAACTCTTAGTAAGTTGTAACCTATGGTTTGCAATACAAATTTTGGTTGAATGTCATTATTTGGTAGTGCAGTTTGTCTCCTAAGCTATGGTTTGTGTTGAGACACAATGTTTGTTGGAACTTGTTGTATTCCTTGGTACCTGTGACTATGAACGAATCTTGCTCCTTAATTAGTGTATTCAAGGAACTTTGTTGGATAATGGTTTGTTTTGGAGAAGAATGGTTGCTTGTGTATTTGTGGATGATGAGTTTGAGGTGTGTTAACAGTTGCCAGTGTATTTGTGGATGAGTTCCAAGTATTATGAACATGTGAAATGTGTATTGAAAGGAGAAATACATATGTACAGGCAATGCAGGAAAAAAACAAAAAAGTTGCCCAAGTTTATAGAAATTCACGATGAATTATATGCAATTCGTGTCAGATTAGTTAACCAAAAGTTTATCGAAAATTGATATTTAGCGAATGAAATAGTATCCGATGCTATTAGCATCAGATTCCTTGACGCTAAATGAGATCTATCTTATGCAAATGAGGAATAGTGACCATAATTTCTTCTGTGAATGTAGTAACGGATTGGGAATTAGGCTCTATTAGAGTCGGGTGTATACGACGCTAATTATAACATTAGTCTCTAATAGCGTACACATGTCCGACGCTAATTACCGTCAGACCATAATTCGACGCTAAATGCATGGTTAATAGAGACGAATTTTTAATCAGATGCTAAACTTTGTTAGCGATGAGGGTGTTCGTGATAAATTTTTATCCGATGCTAATCTGATGCTAAATTGTTTTTGTGTCAGAATATTACTATTGGTGACCGATTTAATCTGGCACTAACGGCAGCGAGATTTCCTGTAGCATTATTTTGTGCTAATCACTTGAAAACTAAAAGTACATGCATCTATATTATAAAAAACCTAACAACATAAGGAAAATATTCTAGTAACCTGATAGATATCTAAAATACCAATTTTCTAATCCAAATATGACTTATGTTCTAAAATTTATAATTCTAAAAATACCCTAAAATAAAATCCAAAAATGCAACTAAAAATATCAAAGCACAATTATTTCCTAAACCTAATAAATGTATGCCATAAATCATGAGTTTATTGTACCAGTTTTCTTGCTAACTACATTATTCTTCCCTTCTTAGAAAAACTCGACCACTAGCATGAAAGACAAGGAGAATTCGAAACATGGATTCATGTATGGCTAGTGTCCAGCTCAAGAAAAAATTGAGAGGATTAAAAAACTATAGGTTCGAAGTAATCCGTCGAAGTAGGTAACGAATCCTTAAAATTGTTTTCTTTCACAGTACACTTCCTAATTGCATCATTCTCCCCCCCAAAAAAATTCAACCACCAGTATTAAAGAAAAGGAGAATTATGAATGTGGAATTGATTATCCATGTGTGGCTAGCATCTGTCTCAAAGTCAAATATTGTGGCATTAGATGGAAGGGAATAAAAACTATAGATCCAATGTAATCCATTGAAGTGGATAACAAATCCTCGAAATTATTTCCCTTCACAGTACACTTGTTAAGAAGTTTAGACTCCTTTTCTTGGAGAATAACAACTGTTGATTCCACCTCCAATATATCAACTTCATCTCCACATTATGTGTTTGTCCTAAAGAACAATATCACCTTGGCACATGGAAGCAATGAATCTTCAGAAGGACAATGTCTCTTGACTTCTTTGTGATTGTTACTCAATTTAGAATTTTCAACAACAACCTCCATTTATATTGATCTGTAAATTTAAGAATAGCAAGCTTCTTCCTCTTTTCCTTTACTCATTTGCAACAATGCTTTTCCCTAAACTTTATAACGTATCTATCGAATCCTTGATGAATAGCATGAGGCTTTTGCTCAGGTTTGAACTGATAATGTTCTATCATAACATGTTCACAAGTGCCATCTTTGACGCAGAAACTGACCAAGAAAATTATCGGGAAAGAACATCATAACACATTTGGGTTAAAGAATCATGGATTTATAGATGTGTTACTTTACAAGACTCTAAATCAGTACTCATGTACGAACCAATGATTTTATAACATTACATCAAAAAGGCTAAATCTTAACGACCTTTTTTTTAAAAAAAACAAAAAGGGGCTCTTACATGTTTTGCTAACAAAAAGAATTGTATAACACCCATTACATACCCAACTTTGGGAACGCAATGTATCAACTAGAATCCAAAGATAACGCTAAAGAAATAATAAATTCAAAAGCTATCTAGCCCATATCTTGGGAATTCATTAAATAAGGTCTTCTCAGCCCTAATTCTCTCCAGTCGCTTCCAGTCTTCTACCCTCAAATGCTAATCGCCCCTCTTTCTTTCTTTTCATTCTCATGACCTCTAATCTCTTTGTTCACTTTGTCATTTCAACCGAATGATTTTTTCCACCTCATGACTCATTTCCACCATCTTTTTTTTCAAGGTAGAAATCACCGATGTTGAAGATGGCCACATTACTACCCCAAATGAGCAAAATTGCCTCTAATCCTCTTGGCAATTTGAGAGGCTCGTCCTTACTCGACTCATTGCTCCCTTTGAGCCTGAGGAGAATGTGGTTCCATGTTTTAAGCAGTTCCTTAGCCCTACTCACATCTAACAAACCTTATGGGTTTGGGTCGAGCTGGATTAAGAGAAAGATGAAGATATTTTTTAATAGCATTGTTCGAGTATGCACCTTCCAGTTATTTCTGCGATAGATTAATTCATGGCCTTTGTTGTTTTGGGCATAAAGTTCTTTTGAAATTGAGTTTAAATTTTAAACTGGCGGGTACAAGTGGTGAGTTGATGTGATGTTGATGTTGTTGGTTATTTGGCTCAAACTAACTTAATTTGGACATTTTGATTCGTTTTAGGATGCTAATAGCAATTACTTTTATAGTGTTTTGTCCTATTTGAGCTCATCAAATGGAAGGTGTAGCGATCTGTCATGGAGAAGATGGGGGTGGATGATTGGCCTATTGTAGACGTTTGCTTTCTTGTGTGCTTCAATTAATTGACAGAGCTTGAGATCGGATGAAAGAAGTGCAACCTATCTATCTATATCTATATAACTACACTTAAAACTGAGTGATCACACCTTGATCAAACACTTGGATAGGTTTCACTTTTCTAAATTATTGATTTTAGATATTAATTGTGGTGTATTAGTAAGAGTAATCAGATCAAATTAATGTAGGCATTTAATGCATAGGTTTCACTTTGTGTTGGAAAAGTTACTAAGTTTTCAAATTGGTGTTTCATCTTTTCTTCCCCTTTTTTAAATTAAGTGTTAGTATCTTCTTAAAACCTGTGTAAATTTTATATTCGTAATTTTAATATTATTAAGTATCATCGTAAAATCATAGATCAATAATATTAGAAATAGGATTTTGAAAAATTATGATTTAAAGTAAAATTATTTTATTGTAGCTTCATTAATATATATTTTACAAATATTTTAGTTCGCAAACTTAATACAGAAAATCATATTTTAGTTGTAGTCTTAATATTAATTAAGAATATATAAAATGGCTATCAACACTCCATTTTTCTTTAACGCTTTGATACTTTTTATATTTTCATAGGGAAGTATATTTAATGAATCGTATTTTAATTTTCTTTGCATCAAACCTTTGTAATTGATGGATATTTATAACTGAGGCTTCTTTAATTAACTTATTATGTATGGATTAATTTAATTATGTTAACCATAATTAATTGTAATAACTTATATTTTAAGAGGAAAGTTGGTAAAGTTATAGTCAGAGAGAGATAGGGCAAGGTAGTGATGGAATCTAGAAGTTGTGCTTCACAATTTGTGGACCAAAGTGTATTAATGACTATATTAGCTTTATATGCTTCAATTGGTGACTTAAAAGTATGTTGGGCTCTTAGACTATTACTTATCGAAATAGTTAATTTATTTTAGTCAATGACAATAGGGGTTGTGCCTGATAATATATTTATTGCATACATATTGGCTTATTAGATACAAATCTATTAAAGCAGAAAAGTATACAAGTCCATGCAAAGCATGGGTTTAAGATAGTTGTATAACTAATGATGAGTTTTTTGTTTTCGTTTTTATTTTTGCAATAAGTTCATTCACTATTCTGATATGTTACAAAATTCATGTTAAAATCAGTAATTTAATTAGATATGTTGAATTCTTATTGCAAGTTTAATGGAATGGAAGATGGGTTATTACTCTTGGAAGAAAAAATTGGTGGAGGACTTAAAGGTCTAGCTTGGGTGAATTATGTTGGTTTAGAGATTTGTAAATATTGTTTTATGTTATACCGTCTTTGCTTTTTAGCTAATTCAATGGTATAACCAATGAACTACTTGGAATTGTAACATTCCTTTATTGATGTATATTTGAGTTGAATTCTTGAAGAAAAAAAGGTCATTGTCATTTTTAACTTAAGTTAAATTGATATTGTTGTAAACTTTTGTTGAGGTTTATAAAAATAAATGATGAATAAAATATTCTATGAATGAGGAATGCAGGTGTTGAGGAACTGCTTTTTTTTTTTTTTTTAGTTTAAAGGAAACTACATATCATAAATCTGTATGAATTTGTACACGACAAAGCTGTCACAAAACTTATCAAACTTTTGAATAAAGCTTTTTGCACCACAAACATATTTGTGGCACCACCTTTTGTGATGGCTAGCTTGTGCATAAAGAGCATTTTTCGTGACACACATTATTGTCTGATTTCTTTAAACCGTGTCAACAGTCCAGCTATTTGTTTTAATGCAAGTGGGCATCAATCGCCCGATAATAAACAAAGAATCTATGAGTATAAGGTCACAACAATACACCATGGCTGATTTACTATACCCTATAAGTAAATTTCAAAATTGATAAGATTGATTATTCATAAAGATTGCTTTATGACAATAGCAACTCCAAAACTGTTAATGAAAGTGAGTAAAAATCACAGTCAGTCCCAAAGGATAACATGTAATGAGTTGGTACCGAACCAGCTCTGATGCCAAAATGATAGAAATCCACTCAATGAAACAGTCTATATTATTCTATATTTGACCCTGAAATAAAATTACACTAGTGATATATTTATAGCATTGAGATACTTACTGACATAAGGAAAGTATTGTGTCTTCCTAACATACCTGAAACATTAGTTTCCTAATCCTAATATGACTCTTATTTTAAGATATAGAATTCTAAGAAGTACCCTAAAAATAAAATCAAAAAATACAACTACAAAAAGTTAAACTAGAATTATTTCCAAAACCTAATACATTTATGTGATAGATCATAAATTTACTATTATGTTTCTTGCTAGCCACATCGATTATTCTCCCCCTTTAGCAATCTCGACCACTAGGATTAAATAAAAATTGAATTAGCTACTTGGAATTAACCACTCATGTGTGATTGAAATTTGGCTCAATTATAATTTAAGGGGCAAAGATTGTGGCTTTGGATTGAGCAGACGAAAAATTATACACTCGAAGTAATGGATTAAAGTAGATAACAAACCCTTAAAATTCTTATCTATCTCTGATGCACCACCTTCATATCCACTTTCTGCATTTGTGTGCATACGAACATCATCAACCTCAAATATAGAAGTCGTAACTAGAGATTCTAAAGAGAGAAAAGTGTATTTCACATGCCATGAGTGTCATCATGCTTGGAAAGTTCAATAACAACCTCTGTTATGGTCTTAATTATCTAGATTTAGGAATGTCAAGGTTCTTTCTCTTTTCCTTTTCTCGCTTGTAAAAACACTTCTCCCTAAACTTAATAATAGATCTATGAAACTTGTGATCAATTGCATGAACCTTTGCTCATACTAAACTAATGATATTCTATCATAAAATCTTCCTAATTATCATCTTTCAACACAAAAATTGACCAAATAACATGTCAGAAAAGAACACTATCATATGTTCAGTTTAAGGAATTATGGAAACATGAGGTGTTGCTTTATAGTACACTAAATTAGTATTTTAACACGGACTTATGATTCCATAAATGGACAACAATCTGAAGTGCTTTGTCACCAACAAACAAAAATTCAAAAATATAAAATTCATACCAATAATCATAGGCAATGAATGATATATTGCCCCACACAGATAAACTTTAGAATAATCCGATTTGTTGTTGGTACTAGTTGCTTTATGACAACGACCTCGTAATTCTTGACGGAGGTTATTAAAAATCCAAAGCGGTACCAAATGATGCCTTTAGTTAGCATAGAACCAACTCTGATACCAAACTAATAGCAGAGCCACTTCTAAGCAAAAACATTTCATATTATTCCATGTTCAAGTCTTAAAGCAAAATTATGGCAGAGGTGTATTTATAATTTGAAAAGACAAAACAAGAGAAGGAAAATATTCTAGCCTCCCAATTTACCTTTTGTAGTTTCCAATCTGATATTCACTTATATGTTAAAGTATACTATCCGAAAAATACCCTGAAATAAAATCTAAATATATAATTAAAAATATTAAAATACAACTATTTCATAAACTTAATAAATTTATGCCATAAAATAAAATTTTCTTGTTACATTTTCTTGCTAGCCGCTCCTCTCTTGAAAAGGTCAGACTATGATTATTAAACAAAGGATTTTTCGATGTGAATAATAAAGACTTTAGGGGTGGTGAACAAACAAAACACGAACTTTTTTTGCTGGAAATAAGTAGTACAACTTTTACCTTATTTAATCCAAGCATATGATGATGTTTTTATGAGGTACTACTACCAACTAACAAAAAAGCTCCAAAGTATTCTCACATTAAATAGGTTAAAAATTAGTATTACTGATTGCCAGTAAAAAAATTCATATTATTTATATCCACCACCCTCAAAGTTTGTATTATTCGTGTTCAGTGTTTCTTAAAGAAAAGGAGAATTATAAACTTCAAACTGACAATCCATTTCTGCTAACATCTATCTCAATCACAATTTAAAGGGAGATTGTGGATTTGGATGGGAAGGACTCAAAAAAATATACGTTTTAAGCTATCCATTGAAGTACATAACAAATCCACTTAATTCTTGTCCTTCGCAATAAACTTATCAAGAAGCCTAGGCTTTTTTTCCCCCCCTCGAAGGCCAAGAACAACTAGTTCCACTTCTAATACACCATCTTCATCAATATATCTCGTACTGGTGTCCACAGGAAGAGCACCAATCAGTGACTTTTAGGTGCCTAATGTTCTCTGGTAAATATTTTTAGGCCCCTGTAATTTGAGATCTATTTCTGGGGTGCCTTATGCTTTAAGGTAACTAATTTTTAGGTCCCTTTTTCTATTATTTTAGTCCTTGAACTTTTAAAAATTGCAGAAAAATCCCTGGATTAGATGAACTATGCAAATAAGAATCTAAAAAGAAAATATGCTTCGTTTTTATCATTTTAACTTCTTATAAAGACTTTGCTGGTACCAGTTATTACAATCTACTACTTGTATCATAAATATAATATTTTCTGTGATTAATGGCCCACCATACTTAGCAAAATAATTAAAACTTAATTAAAGAGTTTTGATCATTACCTGAACTTAGTCGTCACTAGACTCCAGCATTCCTCTAGCTTCTGGTTTACAGAGATTGCTAATCAACCATACCTTCCTTAGATCAGGCACAACACAGATCTGTTTCATTTCCTACCTCAGGCCATAGTCACTAATCAAGTTTTAAGTACTTTAAAGGAAGTGAGACTTTAATCAAAAAAATATAATATTTAGGATATAAGGTTCGATTGAATAACGTTCCCTGCTCGGAAACTGCTTTTATTGAAAGCTTGAACGTGAAAATATTACAATGAAAAACTCTGAAGAGGGACATAAGCTAAGATCATTAGAGATGCTTGCTCATAGAGAAATGAAGAATCCCAACTTCTCCTTTGCTCAAGAATGCTCAAATGACCGTGTCCCTCCTCAGCATTTGACCTCTGTATTTATAGAGGAGATGGGGGTACATAGAATGCTCTAATGGTTCCAGTACATAAAAATTTTTCATATGGCTACAGTACATACTGACTCTACAGTACACACTTTAATTTACAGACCAGACACTTGTTGAAATAGTACAATAATGGGGCAGCTACCTTTCAGAATTTTTAATGATGACAAGACTAGTCATTATTATTAAGATTCTGTATGCCTTCATCTCCAATTATATCTTTCAGACCATCATTAGCTGGATAATCATCAAAATCTTCATCAATTTGTTTAAGATGCTCTGGGTCCCATTCTTCAAATAATTCAAGGAGATATTTCTTCCCTTTTTCTGATAAGAATTTTCCCGCTCCAACATCAAACAGATAATCAAAGATATCTTCTGACACTACTCCTTCCACCTTCATGTAGTCTTTAAATTCGTTATCATAGGCGAAAGTAGTGTTTCCACAATGCATTAACGTTTTTTCTCGTTCGATTAATGCCCAACATTGATCATAAATGTTAAAAAATCCAACGGCTCTTGATAAAGTAGGATCAGTGATTAGATGTACTAGATTTTCATGAACCTAACTTCATCATTGATCATTGAGATCGTTGCAATCAACAATTTGGATAAGATAAAGGGCTAGTTTGGCTTTTTCATTTTCATATTCAATTAGAGCACTATAAACTTCTAAAGCTAGGCATCTGTGAACTGGGATTTTTGTTGGACCTTCAGGAGATGTAAGAATCCAATGGATCCTTTTGAACATGCATTGCTAGAATTTAGTTAACGTTGAGAAAAATGGGAATTTCAGATCTGGGATTTCTGTGAAGTAAAGTACCATCCCGTATTTTCAGGCTTTATAGATAGGTCATTCGGGATTTGCTGGAAAACAAATAGCACCAACTCTAGATCTATCGGGAAAAAATATTGTTGTACTCTAAGGCTCCCAAATATCATAGGAATAATGATGATAAAAGTCGATGCAAGCTGCATACCACTCATTGAACCATTTTTCTTGTACATGAGAACTTATTTTTTCTAGGATACCATAAGGACACTGAAGGTAACTAATTTGTAACTCTAGAAGGGAAAATCTTTGGGCTATTAGGTAGGCAGTAGATAATAGACCAAAACGTGATCTACTTCTTATATGGAATTCTAGGTTATCGATGAGAACTTTACTAGAAGGCGTAACCCGTTCTAGTATGAATGGCATTTCATTAAAGATTTCTTCCTTTTTTGGCAGAAGGTTGGCTTTGATGATACCATTGGCGAGTTCTCGAGTTAAACTGTCTGCCAGAGAGTTCTTCGATCCCTGTATATGTTCAATAGAGAAGGAAAACTGATTAAGCCATAATTGCTAATGCAGGAGTCAGCCTTGCGCTTGCATATTTGATAAATTCTTTTTGACAAAACCAAGTATTCCTTTGCAATCAGTTCGAATAAGAAAAAGTTTTGGGGCTAAAAAGATTAAGAACTTTTCAATTCCCCTTATGACAGTAAGGATTTCTTTTTCGATCGTGAGATAGTTGCATTCTATATTATTAAAGCTTCCACTGTAATATTTGCAAAGTTTTTCTCCTTCTTTTATTTTGAGTACCGCACTCCAGTATTCATTGCTGGCATCTGTCTTAAGAATTAAATCATCTTCCTCATTAGGTAAATTAAGAACAGGAAGGTTTTTACACATTTTTTTGAAGTTATGGACAACCTTTAAATAATTAGTGGTCCATATCCAGCTAACATCTTTCATGAGTTTTTGTTACAATGGTTTTTTTAGTTTAGCTAAATCTTTAATGAAATCTGAAGTATAGGTAAGGTGTCCAATAAACCTTTCTAATTGCTTGCTATCTTCAATTTTTTCAGGAAAATTTTCTAATTTTTCCAAAATATGTTTTTGTAAAACAATTTGTCCAGCTTTTATCTCTAGACCTAAAAACTCAATTTCTTGTTCAGTATAGATGCGCTAGTTTTTTTTCAAGTATAATACCATGATCAATGCATCTTTGGGTAACAGCTAAGACATCATCTTTATGTTGCTCTATGGTTTTGGAAAAGATCAGGATATTATCAATGTAAACTAAACAATAATAATTAAGGTCTTTGAAGAAGTTGTCCATTCTTCTCTGGAATATTTGGGGTGCATTTGCAAAACCAAATGGCATTACTATCCATTCATAATGTCCTTGTGGGGTACTAAATGCAGTTAAAGAAATACTTTTCTCATCCATTTTTATCTGCCGATAACCCCTTTTGCAATTCATTTTCGAGAACCAAGAGGCTCCTTGAATTCTGTTGAAAAGGACTATTTTGTTAGGAATATAGTAACCATCAAAGACTGTATTATCATTAAGCTTTTTATAATTGATTACCATTCTAACTTTTCCTCTTTTTCTTCAGCATGATTTCTCACCATGAATGCGGGACTAGTGTGAGAACTGTTGCTGTTTCTAATCAATCCTTTATCCAGAAGTTTTTTGATTTGTTTATTAAACTCTTGGATGTTCTGGTGTGTATACACCATTTGTTTAACCCGAATGATGGTGTTTGGATTTAATAGAGTGATTTTAGCAAATGTTTTGTCTTTATCCCAAAATTTTAGAGGATTGTCAAAGTAGAGTTCCTTGCATAATTTTTCTTGTTGTTTAACAATCTGCTCTTTAATAGATAACTCAAGTAATAAGATTGTCAGTGCTACTTCTCGTTGCGCAGACATTACCTTCTCACCACGCTGGCTGCGTGTAAACTCAATTTTTTAATGAGTGTAAGTCTTACTTAATTTTTCAATAGGAACTGAGTAACCATTAATTGTAAATATTATTTGGTTCATAGTCTGAGTGCATAGAGAATATAATCTTTGAAAATTATTTCTAATAATCATATCATGAGAGAGTTGATCAGTAGCCCATAGAATTGGTAAAATGCATTGAACTCCTCCTAATTTTATGGATAACTCTTCTATGACTTCATTATGGCTCATAACACTATTATCAGCTATCCGTGCTTGTAAAAGATTTTTAGCTCTTTTTCACATAAACTGAGGAAATAATAATCTTTTTTCAAAGCATATAGAACAACCACTATCTATGTAAGCACACAGTTCATATTTATTATATCCTTCCAAACATACTTTTATTGGGATATAGATGCTATTAGAGTTTGTATTGGTAGCTTCAGAACATATTTCCATAGTTATATTTTTTACTAATTCATCCTTATAGATGGGTTCACTAACAGTTCTAATTTTGTACCCAATGACTTTTTTTATCTAGACTCATAATTTGATTTACACTGGATTTTGCAGCCTCAAAACTCATTCTACTCATTTCACTGGTCATGTTAATTATATCTTCTTTAAGCTCTTCTTTAGCGAATGAAGATCCTTCCCCCCAATCTGACCTTGTACTCATACTTCTTAATAATTGGGGTTTAATGGTGATTTTACCTTCCTCATCAATCTTTATTATATTTTTCTTATTGATCTTTGTAGGATTAGCAAAGCTAGATATCCATGAACGATCGATTTTTATCTCTTGAGGACTGGATTTAATCCTCTGGATCTTTCGCATAGGGGTAGGGCTTTTAAATTTCTCTGCCTCTATCATTGTCACCTTAGTCTTAGGGTCTATTGTATTATCCAATTTATAGATAATTTTTAAAAATATCCTTAAGGGATATCCTCCTCTTTTCATATCTATTCCAATTGTTTTATCTTGAGGGATAGGAAGTTTTTAGCAAATTCATCTTTTAGACTCACATAATATCCTGGCCGGCAATTAAATCCTACTGACCTATTACATAAATTGATTTTTATCCCTGTGATGATCTAATTATTAAATTTGGTGTGCCTAATATCACATAGTAAAGCGTAAAGATCAATATCTTTACCATAATATTGTAATGGAGTGATTTGAACTTCGACGCTTTCGACATGGATATACCTATACTTTCTATCTTTGTTATACTCAAGGATATTTTCCTAATTAATCAGATTAACTTCACCAACGTCATATTCACAATCCTTTATATCCAAATCTCCTTCCATCATTTCACAGACGTATTTGCTTTTTAATTGAAAGATAGATTTTTTATAGATCATGTCCTTTCGGATTATGGGAAGAACCCAATCTCCTTTGACTTCCTCATGATCGTTGTCTAAAAGAAACTCTTCTCCTTGAAGATCACCAAGGCTAACAGAGCTACTCTCCATCATATAACTTGTTTCTTCATAATCACTTTCTTCATATTCATTATCCAATATAATTGCAACAATTCCTTTGCTATTGCTTAAGGCTAAGTCTAAAGCCTCATCTTCACTAAGCTCAACATAATCTGAGCTTCCCAATGTTTCAATCAGTTTGTTATTCTTCCTATTTTTTTATTCATTAGCATAATGTCCTTCTTTTCCGCATGCCCAGCATTTGTAATTGTTTTTCCCTGCAGGACAATAAGCTGCTTTCCTAAAAAATCTACATTTTTTAGGACTTGGCTTGTTATAATATTTTCTCCTATATTTCTCTACCCTTTGCTTATTAATGCTCTTTTTCTTATAAAACTTTCATTTTCGTCTTCTCTCAGGTTCTTTTCCCTATTGGTGATGCGAATCCCAACAAGTTAGGAATTGTTTCTTAATTTTCTTTTGTTTTTGGAGATCAAGGTATTGATCATTGATCCATTTTATTAGATAAGAGATTCTAAAACCAAGGGTATCAATGACATCTGCTCGTTCGAGATATGCAACATATTTTTCATTTATTATGGAATTTTTAGGATATGGCAATTTATCATAGAATATACCAAGATTGGTTTCATTATGCCCAATTTTGTAATAATATTGACTAAATTCAGCAATATAGCTTTCTAGATATCTCATATCCTATAATTTTATGTTGTTAATCTTTCTTTGTCATTCACTTGCTATCAAGTTTAGCTCTGATGAACTCGGTTTCAATTTCTTTACATAAACTTTTAAACATTACAGTTGGTGTCTCTATCATTCTTAAGGTATTTTTACCCTCTTCAGTTAACGATTCATACCAGTCAACTATAGTGTCAGAAAAGCTATGTTTGATGTAATTTAGGAGATTTGCCACAGTCCATGTAGTGTTTAGGTTTAAGACACTATTCATTCCCCTTTTTCAGTACTCAAATATTTCTTTTCTATTACTGGCTCCATTAATGCTTAAGGTATATCCTGTTTGACTAATTGGAGTAAGGTGAATTTCTTCGAAAGTTGTGATTTTCCTTGGGACAAAGCTAAAGGAAAAATTGGTTGTACATCCTACTGGAATATATCTACGTCTTAAGAAATGAGTATTTCTCCTAGAAGACTCACCAAATTCTTCAGGCTTAGGAACTACATTTTTAGAGAGATTGGTCTTAATTTCATATAAGTCAATCTCTTCTCCAATTTCGTTAATCTCATCATCAGTAGTCATTTTATCATATTTTTTATCTAATTTTTGTTTAATTTCTTCTGATGATAATGCATTAAGATCATCAAGTTTAATAAGGTTCATTTGCTGATATATTTCTTCCTCTAATTGGACATTATTAGTCTCTTCATTATCATCCAATAATACATCATGTTTATCACTAATTGCGCTCATGATTTTGTTTAGTTCTTCTGGGTTTTGCTCTTTGACGAACATATTTTGTAGTTCGTTAAGAGTATATTGCTTGTACTCCATCTTCTTCTTCTTTCTTTGCTTTTTCAGCTGATTTTTCACCTGATTTTTCACCTAATTCTTTTTGGATTTTTATCTCCTGTAAAGGAAATAGAATCTTGTTTTTTAGGTTTTGGAAAGGATATTTATGCTGAAAAGGAGTCCTAACATTGGAAGTGGTTTTACTGCTATGCCTTACTTCATTAACTAGTGAAAGGTAGATGATAGATATCTGCTTCTTAAGCTCTTTTACTTCGGTCTTAATTTTAGCTAATTCTGCTTTTAATTCTAAAACTGTATCAGTGATATAGTCTAATTGTGGTCGCTAATAAAGAAAGTTCTTCCGGTGAGTGAACAATGTGAGAATAATTCGGTCCAGGGCAAGCCGGTGATGATTCAAGCATTAATCACAGTTAAACACAGTTAATTACCTTAATTAATCGTTAATTACCTTAATTATCTCAATTATATTTGGTCACGTGGCTCTGATACCATATGAAAGAGGACGTCAAGATCTATTAGTAAGCAAAATATCATAAACACAATTTTAAATTTTTCGAAAGTAAGTTTTTAAGGATTGGGGGTAGATTTGCAAATATGAAAAGTTTGGAGCGTTTGTGCAAAATAGGTGAACAGTGAATAGGGCCCTTTTTACTAGTTATCATAAAATACAGAACACCTTATAATTAGCTATCAAATTAGAGGGCCTTTAAAATATTTTGTGATAAACAGAGGGTACCTCTATGCAATTTTTCCGAAGAACACCGACCTAAAATTTTGAACCAATAACTAGAGACTCTTTAGAATTAAACATTCTTTTAAATTCTAATTAGTGTCTGTAGGCACTAAAAAAATAATGAAAAGTGCCACATCAGAAAATTAATAAAAATTAATTATTTCACTTTTGCCCATTTATTTAATTTAATTTAATTTATTAAATAAATTGGGTCAAATCAACTACCAAGTCATGACTCAAATGACTACCAAGTCAACAATCAAATTGACTTAAACCGCTACTCAAATGGACTAACAAATCAACGGCCCAAGAAGGTGAATAAGTCGCAAACTCTATTAAGGGGAGAGGGATTTTTTCCCTATTAGATAGAGCACTACTCCCTCTTACTCAGGGCGTGGAAAATTTATTCACTTCGAAGACATTTTGAAGACTCACTAGATTAATTTCTCTGAACAGAGACAACAAGCACAATCAAAGTATGTGTTGTCTACTTTCAAAAATTTTTAAAAAACAGTCATTTTGATTGAAATCAAGCCCCTTTGTCCGTCTCTTAAGATCAAATTCATTGAAGTTCATTCAAAGGAAATCAAATCAATCAACTTGATCGAGATTCAAGTCAATCGATCCTTTTTCAAGCACAAATTGGAGATCGAATAAGAGGAATTACTTATTTGTTCATCTTGTAATGAATATGCAGAGATTGTACACATACCTTCGAAAAATCAATACGCATTAACTTTGTCTATATTTCTTGTCTAATTTATTTTAGACTTGAAATTTGTTGTTATAATTTTTGGCACGTTTGGTGGGACTTCTCTACCTCTTATCTCTTTCTCCAAGCAAATAAGTTGTGCACTCCTTTGAAGAAGAAATAGCTCCCAAGCACGTCATCCTTCAATGTCAAAGAAGGGGACTACCAAATCTGCATCTACTGGATCCACAAAAGCTAATACTGTATCTAGTAATCGAAGCACTGGAGTGATGATTAGGAGCATGACTAAAGTTGCTACCCCTATAACCCTAAAGCAATAGGTTGTGGCTCTAACTTTGCAGTCACACAAAATTCAAAACTCTAACTTTACGCTGCCCGCTGATGGGGTCAACCAACCTGCTTCTCTCTCCCCTAATTTGAAGCTAAAATCTCTTGCTGTCTTCAATATGAGGAAAACTCTACCCTATGGACTAGATGAATTGAAAGCTTACACGAATCCTCTCTCCCAACCTTTCGGGGAGTAGGATGACGACTATGGTACTAGCGATTTTTCACCAACATCTCCAAGGGATTCACTTTTCTTACAAGTTGAAGTCAAATCCTCTGACAATGTTGTCATGGTGATAGAGGCTATTAACTTGGAGGAAGAAATGGCAAACATAAGACAACTCTAGAAAAACTCTCTGAGGAGAGCGAAGAAAAGGATGCTTAAATCAAGCGTCAAAGTAAGCAGATTTCTGATTTAAAAAAGAAGTTGGGGAAGCGGCCATCCAAAGCCTCAAACAAAGGCTCAGGCGGTGAAGATTCTGATAAAGAGTCAGTTCACCAAAAGGAGTCTAACGATGAACGCAAACTAAAGAACTATTCAATCTTAAACTCAATGTCAGCTGAGCAAATTTAAAACGTGATAGATAATGCGGTGAAGGCTCATCTAGGAGGGGATTCTCATAAAACTCACTTGTATAAGAAACCTTACACAAAGAGGATCGATGCACTTTGTACCGCTCATGGCTATCAACCACTTAAGTTCCAATAATTTGATGGAAAGGGTAACCCCAAACAACACATCGCTCACTCAATCGAAACTTATAGTAACGCTGGCACTAAAGGACATCGATTGGTGAAAGAGTTTGTGCGATCCCTTAAAGAAATTGTATTTGACTGGTATATAGACCTTCCCCCAAAGTCCATTGATATTTAGGAGCAAATAGAAAGTGAATTCTTGAATCGCATCTATAGTACATGCTGCATAGTCAACATAACAGAGTTTTCTAAAAGAAGATAATTGAACGAGGAGCCAGTCATCGATTATATTAACCATTGGCGTGCTCTCTCTCAAAAGTGTAAAGACCATTTACCTGAATCATCAGCTGTTGAGATGTGTGCTCAAGGGATGGATTGGGATATACTTTATGCCTTGTAAGTGAACGAACCCAAAACATTCCAAGAATTGGCAACACAAGCTTATGATATGGAGCTTACAACTGCTTACTATAGAAGACGGTTCAATGATGATGAATCGATGCCATCATCACAAAATAGAAACTCTATGCTTAGAAGCTCTAAAGTGAAGGAATGTCCTTATTTTGAGTTTGAAGTGCCAAAAATACTAAACAAACTTCTTGAGAAGAGGCTCATAGAGCTCCTAGAGCCAAAACGTCCGGAAGAAATCGAAAAAACTAATATCCTAGATACTGCAAGTGTCACAGGATCATAAATCAACCTATAGAGAAATGCAAGGCATTCAAGGAGCAAGTCTTGCAACTTGCAAAGGAAGGACATATCACATTAGAGGAAGAAGACATCAAAGCATATGATTAATCATCCATCAAGATCATATTGGAAAATGCTTTGGAAGAAGGATGACCCAATATGAGCATTTAGGGAGCAAACATCTAAGTCCGCTAAAGACTATTAAGTCAAGTGTTAAAGACTATTAAGTCAAGTGTTCAAGACTCCTGAGCCAACGTAATTATATGCTTGCAAGACATATTTAACGACTTTCAAGTCAATCCTAAAGACCCCTAAGTCATAAAACAATTTCGATCCAAGCTTCAACACTCTCAAGTCAGCACAGATTGTCAAGTCACCCACTAGAATTCTCAAGCCATCAAAGTCAAAGACTTCCAAGTGATCGAAATGAAATACTATCAAGTCAACCAAATCACAAACTTTGAAGTGAACTCAGTGACTCTCAAGTCATCAAGATGGTAGCCCTCAAGTTATCAGTGACAGAAACTCACAAATAATCAAAGTTTAAAGATTCTCAAGAAATCTAAGCGACAAACTCACAAGTCAAACAAAGTTGTTGATTTTCAAGCCAACTTTATAGACCCTTAAGTCATTGGTGTCATGGACTTATAAGTCTTCAAAGTCAAAGGCTCTAAAGTCTTCAAAGTTTAGGACTATTAAGTTACCAAAATTCAAGGCTCTAAAGTCTTTAAAGTTCAAGATTATCAAGTCACCAAAAAATTTCAAACTCCAAACTAGAAGACTCCCAAGTCTTCAAAGTTAAAGACTCATCAGTTTTCCAAGTTAAGACTCCCAAGTCTCCTATGTTAAAGATTCTTAAGTCTTGAGAGTTTGAGACTCATAAGTCATCAAAGTAAAGACTCCCAAGTCTTCAAAAAAGACACCTAAGTCACCAAACTAAAAGACTATCAAGTCATCATTGTTCAAAAAATGCTAAGTAGACTATCAAGTTTTCAAAGTTAAAGACTTACAAGTCTCTAGAGCTTAAGACTATCAAGTCACCAAAGTTCAAGACTCCTAAATTATCAAAGTAAAGACTCTTAAGTCATTAAAGTTAAAGACTCTCAAAAGTTTAACACTGCCAAATTGTCAAAGTTTTTAAGTCTCAGGTCACTACGTAAGTTTCAAAGTGGTCTAAGTAGACCTTAAAATCTCATCCAAGTGTTGCAGATATTTAGGGTTCCTTCAAGTTGGCGGCAATTGACATAGGCATCCTTCTTTCAATTTGCAATTGTGGCAATGGAGTCTTCTAACTTTAGTTCATCCACTTCCTCCTTTAGTAACCATTGACGGTGATATAAGTCTCCTCCTTCAAGTTAGCGGCATCCCCTGCAAGATGGGAACGACAAGATTGTCTCGTCATCTATGTTGCCAACATAGGCATCCTCCTGCAAGATATGAAAGGCATGACAACCTCATCCTACTTGTTGGCGACGTAGGCATCCTCCTTCAAATTGGAAGCAATGGTAACATATTAGTCCTTTTCAAGTCAGCAGCCTTCACCTTCAAATCATAGGGCATTCTCGTTTAAGTTGGTGATGATGGCGATGGTGGCCTCTGTCTTCATATTCGAGGCAGTCACCCAAGGTGGAACCATGTACGCAAGCCATCCAAGGGCGAGAACATTTGACAGAGCCCTCCAAGGTGGACCCATGCAAGCAAGCCATCGAAGGTTGAGAACATTAGATAAAGTCACCCAACGTGGACCCATGCGGCCAAGCCATTCAAGGGTGAAAACATTTGATATAGCCACCCAAGGTAGACCCATACAGGCAAGCCATCCAAGGGTGAGAACATTAGATAAAGTCACCCAAGGTGTGCACGTACGTAGGGGTGTGCAAAAGCCGTTAACCGGAGTTTCGGTTAACTGAAAATCGGTTAACCGGTTTTTTCGGTTCAAAAAAATTCCGAACCGTAACCGAATCGAAAATTTCGGTTAACTGTTTTTCGATTAACCAAAATTTCGGTTCGTCCAAAACTCGAACCGTAACTGAACCCGAAATTTTGGTTAACCAGTTTTTCGGTTCGGTTATCGGTTAATTATTTACAAATAATAAAAAACTTATACTTTCTTATCTAAATTTTTCATTTTTTATGTTTAAATTTTTTTTATAAAAATTAAACTTTGATAACCATTTATAAATAATAACGAAGTGCACTTTCTTACCAAATTTTTTTATTTTTTATGTATAATTTTTTTAAAAAACAAAATTATTTTCGGTTCGGTTAACCGCCGGTTAACCGAATTTTCAAATAGTCCAAACAGTAACCGAACCGAAAATCAAAAAAATTTTAGTTCGTTTAACCGAACCGATTTTTTTGAAAAATTTGTTTGGTTAACCGATTTTTTAGTTCGGTTTTTGCGGTTTTCGGGTTTGATTTTCAGTTTCGGATTTTTCTGCACACCTTTACCCGTATGGGCAAGCCATCTAAGTTAGATAAACTCACCCAAGGTAGACCTGTATGGGCAAGCCATCCAAGGATGAGAACATTAGATAAAATCACCCAATGTGGACTCATGTGGGTAAACCATCCAAGGGTGAGAACATTCGAGAAAGTATCCAAGGTAGCCATCTAAAGCCCAAAAATTAATAAAAGCGGCCTCTAGTAGACCCTTGCGGACAAAACATTCGAATGTTGAAAATTAATAGAGGCGACCTATGACGGACCCTTCCGCGTGAGGCATCCAAAGGCCGAAAGTTAATAAAGGTGCCCTTCGGTGAGTCCATGTGGGCAAGCCATTAGAAGGTCGAAAATTAATAAAATATGGCATATGGTGAACCCTTGCGGGTAAGCCATCCAAAGGTCGAAAATTAATAAAAGGAGGTCTATGGTGGTCCCCTGCGGGAAAGTCATCCAAATGCCGCCTATGGTGGTAAGCCATCCAAAGGTCGAAAGTTTAATAAAAGGCGTCATATGGTACACACATGTGGGTGAACCATTCAAGGGTGGGAATATTTGACAAAGTCACTTAGGAAGGACTCACGAAGACATCTCATGCAAGCGTCAGAAAGTTTCATACTCTTTGCTGCAAATGGTGGCGTAAACAATCCTTTTACTTCGAAGTTTAAGGCATTCGATTTTAGATGATGAATCTTGAAAAAGAAAAAAAAAAAAAAAAAGGCTGGAAGGTGAAGGATCAAAACGGAGGGCAAATTTTGCCCAGGAGCGTTAGTTTGCAAGAATTCACGAGAATTGAATGATCGATGCAGTGAATTGAAAGTAACCGAGGGGCGAATTTATAGCAATTGTTGATAAAATTATTGATAGAATTTATGACAAATTGTTGATAAAATTTTATCCCTCTAAATTGTTGATAGAATTTATCACAAATTGCTGATTTATTCTATCCCTTTAAATTATTGATAGATTTTATCACAAGTTGTTAATAGAATTTAATCACAAATCTATAAGCAAAATTATCTTTTAAAAAAAAAATTAGCTTGGATTGTCTACCAACTCATCAAATTATTTTGGCCAAAAAAAAAGAAAAAAAGAGGAAACCCGCAAAAAAAGCTCGGACCAACAGCATCTTTCAAGTCTTGAGACCTAGCTACATTAAGCACTCCAAAGTCGTCCATACGGTCAACTCAAGGGGTACTCTATAGGCACCAAAAAAATAATGAAAAGTGTCACATTAGAAAATTAACATAAATTAATATTTCGAGTTAGCCCATTTAATTGATTTAATTTATTTAAATAAGTTGAGTCAAAATCGACTACCAAGTCATGACCCGAACAACTACCAAGTCAACAGTTAAATTGACTTCAATCGCTGGTCAAATGGACCAACAAATCAAAGGCCTAATCAACGGCTCAAGATGGAAGATAAGTCGCAAACCTTAGTAAAGGGAGGGGAATTCCTTTCCTATAGATACAGCACTACCCCCCCTACTCAAGCGGTGGAAAATTCATTTACTCCAAAAGCATTGAAGACTCAAAGGATTAATGTCTCTGGATGGAGACAAGAAGCACAATCAAAGTATGTGCTGTCTACTGTCGAATATATAAAAAACAAAAAAAACTCGTCTTGATTAAGAACAAGCCCCTTTGGCCCTCTCAAAAGATCAAACTCACTGACGTTCATTCAAAGGTAGTCAAGTCAATCAACTTGATCGAGATTCAAGTCAATCGACCTTCTTTCGAGCACAAATTGAAGATCGAGTAAGAAAAATTACTTATTTGTTCATCTATACAGATATTGTACCCATACCTTCTGAAAATCAATACAAATTAAATTTGTTCATATTTCTTGTCTAATTTGTTTGAGGCTCGAAATTTTTGTTTGCAGTGTCATGAGGTTTGGTATTTTCAATGAGACCTCTGGTTATGGAGTTGACTCTCTACATTTAGGAAGATGAAGCATCTTCCTCATTTCTTTTTCGCACTCCTAACAATACTTCTCCCTGAACTTAGTACCAAACCAGCGTAATTCTTGAGCAATTGCTTGAAGCTTTTGCTCATCTTTGAACTACTGATATTATGTTATAACATGCTCTTAACTGTCATCTCTCAACTATGAAAGTGACTTAGTAGCGTATCGAAAAGAGACACCATAATACGCTTGGGTTAAGAAATCATGGAAACACAACAAGACAAAAGGCCTTCGGTGGCAATTACGTTCGTCGCCCTAAGCAAGTTTTCGTACCCCTTTGGGCAATAAAAAGTTTCGTAGCCCCATCTGTGTGGCCTTAGATGGGGCAATAAATTTCAAAAATTTTCATCTCCTATGAGTGTAATGTTATGAAAATTTTTGCCACACAAGTCCAATTTTATATGCTACAAATATTTTTGGTAGCCGTATTTAGTTTTGGGTTGCAAAGATCATTGCTGCAAACATCGATCACCTTAGGGACAAATCTTATAGTTTTAGTGACAGATTTTGGTGTGCCTCCAACTATATGTGTCATCATGTCCAGTTTACACTCCGAATTTTTCTTGCAGTTCTAGTTTGTTTTTCGGCTAGAAATTTGTTCGCAGCCTAACCTTCTTTGAACTCGAAAATTTTTTATCACCTATTCTAACCCATGATATAATTACTACTAATTGTCTAAATATCAAGTACAGGGAGAAGATTGCATAAAAATCGAATCTAATACGTTTGGTTGGAGGGAAAATAGCTTTTTAATTTTTCATCGTTTGGCAGAGTAAAGAACGAAAAACTATTTTATAAGGAAAATCATTTTTCCCCCATTAGAGAAAAATGATTTCCATTTTGAGAAGAAAAGGAGTTGGTTTTTTTTTCCTTACAACTCTTTTGGTAATATGATCAATCGAAATTTTGGTACAAAATCCTACTGTAACGGTTTGGATCGAAACTTGAATATCGAATGGGTAAGTACTAAAATAAGCTCATATCTAGATTTTGACCTCAAGGTTCCTTTATTCGGTCAATATTTATCTCCACCATGATAATTCAGTGAATATTTTTCATCACTTAAAGAATTCAGTTGATATTGAAAAGATCGAAATAAGCTCAAGTCCAGATTTGAAGCTTGACATTCCTTTATTTGGTCAAATTTTTATCTGCTATAATAATTTAGTTGATATTTTCCGCCTTGCTCGATTTTGACAAATAAAATAGTACTCGCTATCCAATTTTTATTTTTTTCCCATGAACTGCGAGTTTCAATGCATTAATGTTTGGCCTTGTCGCTATGGGCTTTTTTTTATCTTGTCAATAATACATGTGTGCTTCGCTTATAAGCTCCCAGCCTACTGAATAGTTTCTTGCCACTTCAGCATATTTAACTATTTTATTATAGCAAATGATTTAAGCATGGTTGAATTGAAGTTGTCAAATATAACACTCCCTTCGTCGCATAAAAATTGTGCCTCTTAAAACGAAGAGCCTAATTTTGTTTGACATAAATGAGATTCTTGTTTTAAGCAAGACAAATAATTGAGAATGGAAATGGCACATCTTCGAGTCCATAAACTATTACCATTATCCTGCATTTAATTCATTTAATAGAGGCTAAAAACTCATATCTTGTAGACCCACAATTATGCATGCATGAGCCGGTATAGTGAATTTTTTTAATTGAAAAGTTTTAAGCTTATAATTGGTCTGGATTTTGGAGGTATTTTATTTTGTGTTGATCGCACGTACACATTTTACAATCAACTTAGCACGGAATCATGTTTCTCGTGATAATCTTGTAAATGGGGGATTTCATTATTAATTCATAAGTTTACATATCATTGTATGATTTTTTGATGGTTTATTTATGTCTCCGTTGAGATAAATTTCATTAATGTAGGGCATTATCTCAATGATAATATGTGGCGCTCAAATACATGTAGATTGTTCATAAATATGGGCAGTTATGCATGTTCACCACTGATGGAGAAAGATATGTTTAGTTGACATTAATCTAATGAATAATGTCGTTTGTATTTTTTGATATGCTTGAACTTAATATGTTTAAGAAGGATAATTATAAGTTGCATGTCATGGATCATAATGATCAGACTTTTTGAGATGTCATCGCAAGCACTAAAAATATTGATGTGCCTTGCCAAAATATAAAATTAAATTAATTATTTGGTCAACCCTTTTAATTAATTTAAGTAAGTCCAAATGACTTCCAATTCAAAGCACAACAGACTTCCAAGTCAAGTCGCGACTCAAGTGCAAACGACTTCCAAGTCAAGGCGTGGTCGAATCCCAAATAACTCCCAAGTCAAGATTCAGTGAAAAAATAACCAATGAGAAGAGTGGCTTGAAAAAATATGTGAAAGAAGTTCCTTTTGTTCCCTTCCTTATACCATGTACATACAATACTTATATACCTCAATAACTTTGACCTAGCTTGCTGCCTAAATCTCCTCTCCATACAAGAATTTGGTAGCCTGATGATTCTAGTTGTACAAGAATTGGAAACAACATAAATAACTGTTATTTTATTCCTAACACTCCCCCTCAAGTTGGAGCATGTGGATTGATGATGCCCAACTTGGTCCTTAGGAACTGAAACTGTTGCTTACCCAAAGGTTTAGTAAAAATATCTACAACCTGATTCTTTGATGCAACGTATCCTTTTTCAAGATTTTTAGAAAGAAGACGCTCTCGAACAAAGTGACAATCAATTTCTATATGCTTTGTTCATTCATGAAAAACGGGATTTTTGGCTATATGTAATGCAGCCTGATTATCACAATACAGCTTCATAGGCCCTTCAAGAAATATGCCTAAAGAAGCCAGAAAGGACTTGATCCATATCAACTCACTAGTTGCGACTGCCATGGCATGATATTCAGCTTCCGCTGAGGATCTGGATACTGTACTTTGCTTCTTTGTCTTCCAAGACATAGGGGATCCTCCAATAGTGACAAAATATCCAGTTAACGATCTTCTCGTAAGGGGACATGCTCCCCAATCTGAATCACAGTAGGCTGACACCGTCAAATCTGAATTAGCTTTTAGCAACAAACCTTGACCTAGAGTGCCTTTCAAATAACAGAGAACACGTCGAGTTGCTTCCATATGAGCTTCTTTGGGTGGTTGCATAAATTGTGATAAGATATGTACTGCATAGCATAGCTCAGGTCGTGTGATAGTGAGGTAGATAAGCCTCCCAACCAAGCACCTATGTCGAGTGGGATCCTCAAGCAATGGACTATTAGCAACTGCTAGTTTATGATTAGCTTCCATAGGAAAGTCCACCGGTTTTGATCCAAGAAGTCCACACTCCTCAATGATTTCCAAAGCATATTTCCTTTGCCATAGAAATAGACCTTGTGGGCTTCTTGCTACTTCAATACCCAGGAAGTATTTTAGAGGACCCAAATCCTTAATATGAAAGCAACAGTTCAAATATTCTTTAAACTCAGCACAAGCTGCAGAACTGTTTCCTATAAGCGCCAAATCATCCACATACACTAGCAATGCCGTGAAAACATCGCCTTTTCGGTAAGAAAACAAAGAATAATCTGCATATGATTTTACAAAACCATATTCAAGCAATTTTGAAGAAAGTTTAGCAAACTATTGACGTGGAGCTTGTTTAAGCCCATAGAGAGACTTCCTGAGTTTGCAAACTTAGTTAGATCCCGATGTACTAAATCCAGGAGGAATTGTCATATAAACTTCTCATCCAAATCCCCATGTAGAAATGCGTTATTCACATCCATTTGATGAAGCTCCAACCTTTTGCAACTGCCACAGATAAGAAGCATCGAATACTTACCATTTTGGCTACCAGCGCAAAGGTTTCATGGTAGTCAAATCCTTCAATCTGTTTATCTCCTCGAATCACAAGTCATGCCTTATAGCGTTCAATCGTCCCATCTGAACTGTATTTGACTCTATATACCCACTTGCAATTTATGGGTTTCTTGTCAGGAGGTAAGTCTTCAATTGTCCAAGTTTCACTCAATTCTAGAGCTTCAATTTCCTTAGCCATAGCCTCTCTCCGTTTGATGTCCTTCACAGCCTCATGAAAATACCTAGGCTCAACAACTTTGGTAATAGCAGCAAGATAATTTCTATGCGCATTGGAGAATTTAGCACAAATAACATAATTTGCTACATGATAAGGTTTACCTAAAGGGACCTTTTGTAATGGGCTTGAAGAAGGGGGGTCTTTTGAACAAGTAGCATAACACAAGTAATCTTGCAAGTGCTTGGGAGCTTTCTTGTCTCGTTGACTTTCGCCCACATTGACTTGAAGTTCATCACTCCCCCTTTCTGCCAGCATGCTAGACCCTGCAGGTGTAGCTATAGAATCAGGCCCATTACTCACAATGTTCTCGGCAAGCCCATGACTCATAGTGTCCCTTTCTTGCTCTTCCGTAGGGTCAGTATTTCGGGCCTTTGATTCGTCTTCTGTGTTGGATTGTGCTGGCCCAGAGTCTTCATGATCCTTAATGATTTACAACAACTCACAGTCCTCTTCACAATTTGTTGGAGTGCCCAGTTTCTGCCATCCCAAAGCTTACTATCCCTCTTGATTATAATAAGGAAATACATCTTCATGGAAGATAACATCCCGACTTACAAAGAGCTCGTTTGATTCTAGGTCATAAACCTTCCGTTCCTTTTTAGCAAACGGGTAGCCTACAAATATGTATCTTCTACTATGCTCGCCAAATTTATCTTTTTGTCGCTGCTTCCAGTGAGCATAGCATAAGGAACCAAACACTTTCATATGTTCATATGTAGGTCGAACTTGGAACAGTATCTCATAGGGAGTCTTTCCTCCTAAGGTGGACGCGGGAGTCCTATTGATTAGATATGCTGTTGTTAAAACACATTCTCCCCAAAAGCTTAGCAGAAGGTTTGCCTGAAACCGAAAAGCCCTAGCAACATTTAGGATATGTCGGTTCTTCCTTTCAACCCTACCATTCTGCTGAGGGGTGTCTGTACAACTTATTTGATGCATTATACCCTGTTCCTCATAGAATTTTTGCATCGGACCAGAAGTGAATCATGCTCCATTACCACTTCGTAGTATTTTAACACATGTACCAAATTGAGTCTTAACCATTGAACAAAAATTCTTAAGCAATTTTGAAGCTTCACTCTTTTCTTTCATCAAAAATACCCAAGTTCCTCGACTTGCATCATCAACATTAGCTAGGAAATAATGTGCCCCATATAAGGACTCAACTCAGTATGCACCCCAAATGTCACAATGTATTAAATTAAAATAATTTGAAGCTTTATTATTGCTAATAGGAAAGGACATATGCGTCTGTTTAGCCCTAAACACATCACAAACATCCATACTCTTCTTATAATTAGAATTACCAAGGCTACTTGATAGTAGAGACATAACTTGTTTACTTGGATGCCTAAGCCTACGATGCCACAGCTCACATGTAGTGACTTTGTTGACTTAAATATCTTCTGGTTGAATGTCCTTGAAGAAAAAGACCCCTCTTCTTTGTTCACCCACTCCAATCGGCCTCTTCATAGAATGGTCCTGTATTACACATAATTTGTGAGTGAAAGTTGCCATGTAAAATAACTCATCGATAAGCTGCGCAATAGAAATTAAATTACAGTTTAAATTGGGCACATATAAAACATCATGAAGAGTAATATTTGAGTTGAGTTGAACCATGCCATGCTTAGTGGCTATGCTATGTTGACCATTAGGCATATTCACAATAACTGGATGATCATTATATACTTGTGCCAACTTACTCAACTCTCCGATCACATGATACGAAGCCCTACTATCTAACAACCATTTGCTTTTACCTCACAACTTTTCGCTACCAGCTTTCGGGTTCTTAATGAGTGTGAGTAACTTCTGCAAGTGTTCTGTTGTAAGCCCAGGCACTGTTGAACGTCCTACAGCAACCTCGGTCTATCTTAGCTCTTCTGTTTCTATCTGGGCAGTGTATGCAACTGCAGCTCCTCTGCCACGCCCTACTGTGCTGCGGCCTGCTGGTCCCCCTCGTCCTCTGCGGTGGCCACAGCCTCTTCCTCGAGCTACCCAGCCAACCGGGTACCCCACAAGTTCAAAATAGGTAGCTTTTGCATGCCCTGTTTTCCCACAGTGATTACATGTAGGTCTTCTAGCCTGAGTTTGTGTCATCCTAGATGTGTTAGTGGCAAATGTTGCAGCAGTCTCAGGTTTATTCTCATGTTGTATCATCACCTTTTTATGACTTTCCTCTTGCAATACTATATTGAAGATCCTATCAAGAGGAGGAAGTGGATCTTGAGCGAGAATTTGACCCCTGACTTGTTAGTAAAATTCATCATTGAATCTCATCAAAAATTGATGAGATTTTCTTCCTCATACATCGCAATAATTTTCTTTGAGATTTCATAATTACAACCCTTACATGAACACTTTGGAATCTTTACATGATTTTTTAACTCATTCTATAAATTTGTTAACTTTGAATAAAACTCTCCTACTTTAAGATTTCCTTGCTTACAATATGCTATTACAGCCTTCAGTTTATGTAGCTTCGGTATATTGGCCACCAAGTATCTCTTTTTCAAATCATTCCACATAGCGTACGCCGTTTCTGAGTATGCCACGGTCATACGTAGCTTCGGGTCAATAACATTGAGAAGCCAAGAGCATAGCACAGAATTTGCCATGTCCTATGCATTAGCTGCTGAAAAATCTGCGTCGTTTGTCTCTGCAGGACGAGTCAAGGTTTCTTCAATGAACCCTAGCTTGTTTTTCGCTTTTAGAGCCATTCTTACAGCTCTTTCCCATAGATCAAAGTTTTTTCCATCGAAGATCACTGTCGTAATTAACACCCCAGGTCCTTCAGATGGATGTAAATAATACAAAGAGTGAGGTTCGATTATAAACCTCTTCTTTCCTCCTCCTCCACTCATGATTGGGAAATATTGGGTTGAGAAATATTAGGTTGATAGTTTTGACATCACGGCTCTGATACCATGAAAAAAATAAGCAATGAGAAGAGTGGCTTGGAAAAATATGTGAAAGAAGTTCCTCTTATTCCCTTCCTAGTACCGTGTACATACAATACTTATATACCTCAATAACTTTGACCTAGCTTGCCGCCTAAATCTCCTCTCCATACAAGAATTTGGTAGCCTGATGATTCTAGTTGTACAAGAATTGAAAACAACATAAATAACTGTTATTTTATTCCTAACAGTTAATGCCCAAAACGTCTTCCAAGTTAGGAAAGTTCTCTGCTCATTAAGGTTTTTTTAACAAAAATTTCTAACAATTATGGTAACTTGCAATGTGTGCTATGCAAACATAGGGACGAAACTCGTTTTCTCCTGTTCCTTGTGTGTAAATTCTCTTCTAAGATTTGGGAACTGGCTAGGCACAAGAGCTATCCGTAGTTGTAATTATCTAACTGCATAGCTGCTAGCGAAAGGTAACTGTACGAAAATTCTAGAGTTGATTGTCCAAGGATGCGTTGCTATAGGATCCTGATGACAGGAGAGGAAAAAGAATTTTCAAAGGAAGAAGAGCCATTAGAAAGACATTGTGCGTGAGATTATGGGTACGCTTCATCTCAGTAGTTAGAGCCGTAAGAAGACATCAATTAGGAATTGCTTTGATAAATTTTGCAGCTTGTTTATTCTATGATCTTGATTTGGGAATAGGGCACTCCTCATATGCTAGCTAATCAGAGTTCCATTTTTTAGAACTCAAGCTTGCCACATCTGTAAAGTTCCAATTTTTTAGAACTTGCATCACTCCTCTAACATATGAAACTCCCATTTGAATTACAATCACCCGATAAAAATATTTATCATCAACCCACTTCATAATACACAACCTCTTTTTTAATCATATAAAAATTATGTATTAACCCCCCCAAAAAAAGAAAAATGCAAAAATATATTAAAGAAAAAGTTGGTCCGCGTTGTGGAATTAGGCAGAGTTCCACTATTATAACGCCTCCAAATTAAACATGTTTCACTGCTTATGTTTTCCTTAATAAATCCCTTAATTATCATTTAGACAACCCAATGATAGGGGCATTAACGCCGTCCAAAATCACTCAATGAGTGCTATTTAAATTAAACATGTTTCACTGTTTATATTCTCTTTAATAAATCACTCAATTGTAATATGATAAAACCAATGATAGGGGTGTTACCGCCGTCCCAAAGGACAAGGCTTGAAGTATGTGTGCTATAAATAGCACAGTTAAGCACAGTTTCAATCATACCCATACACACCTGATCAATCCATATATAATCAATTGTTAACCAACATAAGGTTTTTACACTATAGTAAAAACAATTCACCATGTAATCTGCATCTTCATCTACTAAAGATTTCAATATACAACTCTAAAAATATGCATACACTGTATCAGTGTTGATCCATCCAGATTCTCTTGCTCAACTTATTCTCTTCCGCAGGTTTACTAGCATGAAGACGATTCTCTGAGCATTTGCCTAAAACAAAACATGAAAAACATTTCAAACTATGAGCCAAAGCTCAGTACATGCATTTCTGAATTCTTAAATGATCATGGAAACACTGATTGGGCCTGCTTTGCAATTCATTCAAGGTCAAAATAGGGAATTAGATGAATATAAAACTGCATTGCTAATTATTATCTGATAGTGAACCCCTTGGTACTGTTACGATCTATGGATAAGTGTACATCTGCCAAGCCGATCGAGGACCTGGTTTGAAACCACGTGGGTAACTGAAGGGCGAATACCCTATAGATGATAGCTGATGGGGTCACTAATTAACTAATAAATCACTGTGTAAACTGATTCATTGATGTACTTATCAAAACATGATAACGTTGATAAATACACTCTGATTTCTAAAGATACAGGCAGTGGACGTACCTGAAGTCTTTAAAATGATATTTCACTTGATAACACTTATGCACAATGGAAACGATAGACTAGGCCCCATTTCTATTTAAGAAATGTAATTATAGATAAATGTAGTTAGTAAACCATGTTCATTGACATAATTTATAACTTCAATGGAAATTGATTAATTAAAAGGCTCCTACAATTCCAATAATGCAATATAAGACAAGTTAAACCGAAATGAACTGAATTAGTTAGGGTGATTGAACTTGAAACATAATAAATTGAAGCAAAATAGACCAAATGAAAATGATTGAGCTGACAATAAAAAGATTTCAATTGAAATGAACGAAATATGAGTTTCTGATGTTTCTGAAATGTATAATGGAAAGTATAATGCTTCTGAAATAGATAATAGAAGGTTTAATACTTCTGCAAAGGATGACAAATGGTTTAATGCCATAAGGGGTGCAGTGAGGTTCATAAAAGCTCATATGACACCCTAACTTGGTCCAAAGGACACTGATTTTGAGTTATTACTCTGCTCACTTCCCAAATTTCATTTTCATACTCATTTAACTCGGTTTTCAAACCCAAGTAAGCTTCTATACATAATCAAACTTGTTGAACTAACTACACTTTGTAATTTCCTTGCAATATCCATAATTATATAGAAACTTCTGAAAATATTACCAAATGTCACGATTTCGGTATTCACTCATGTTACCGTTTGATGGTCTGCATTAGAAAAATCCATATCTTTCACTTCTGAACTCCAAATAAGATGTAAAACCCCAATATGGAAAGCTCATAACGTCCACTAAAACCTTTATTCAGGATACAAAGCATGATTCATATAGTAATGCCCCTAAAATGAGGGTAGAACACAGACGTGCATAATTTCTGTTCAATCTGCGCAGTCGTAGCAAAACGACCATAACTTTTTTCACAAAACTCAGATTAAGGCAATTCAAAAAGTATGTGAAATCAAACTCATTGATCTATCCACACAGCAAAACTTACAAATTTTCAATAAGCCAATCAACACCAGTTTTTTCGTAAAGTCCACTATTCAAAACTGCTCCCACTTTCGATGTATTCTGCGCAGTCTTCAATAAAGTGGCCATAACTTTGTCTACACAACTTGGCATTAAGTAATTTCAGAGCCCATTGAAAGCGAACTCATTGAGGTATCGTCACACCAAAAATCATAATTTTCTCATGTCCCATGAAATACCAGTTTATTCCCAAATTCACCCCTATTTTGGGTATGTTTATAGCATAACAACACTTACTTGCAAGCTTTTCTTGACATAACCACCCATTAAAATCACTCTCTAACTTATATAAATCAGCATAGACATCTTGATATTCATTACCAATACCAAAGATCACAAAATCTCACTTAAAACAATCAAAATCCATCATGACCACCTAAACTTGCATGATCATGAACAACTTCAAACATCACTTACTTTCAAGCATAATCCAACCATTAAAATATCAAAATAACTCTTATTTATATCAAGATAAATGATCCATAATCAAATCTAACATAAAAATCCAAAATGAAATTTGATTAGGCTGGACTTTTACCTTGCTTAGTGATCAAAAGGAAGAGATGGAGATGTTGCTTGATGTGGGAGGTGTTTGGGCGGTTGATGGTGGTTGATGGGATGGTGGTTAGCGGCTGTGGTGGCTAAGAGTGGTGGCTGTGGTGGCTGGTAGCACGGGTTGGCCATGGGGCAGTGGAGAAATGGCGAGAAAGAGAGAGGAAAGTGGGAGGAAATTGCCTTGGTGTTTTTGTGCTTGAGTTGTTTACTTGGTTGCAATTGAAGGGAGCATACATGGCCGAGAATTTATCCCTCAAAAAAATATCTTTTACTAATTTAAATTAGGGGTAATGATGATAATTAGCTAAACAAATAGATTAGGAACTTGTTGGGCCGAAATCAGCCTTAAATGAGCTCGGGTTCGGAAAAAAAAAAAAAAATCGGCTGCGATTAATTTAACATTTTTTTTCAGAAGCTCGAAATTAAATATGATGTCATGAAAAATAATTTAACCTTTTAAATCATAAATATCGAGGCCTACTATCAATTTTTCTGAAATTCTTCAGTAAATGAAACTCGAATTGCAAAATGCGGCCCAAAATGGATTCCCCAACCAGGATAATTAAATGAGATCAATAAATGTGAAAAATGAATTACATGACTTAATTAAATAAATCAACATAATTTAGGGTCGGGCTATTACAGCCTTCCCACCTTAAAGAGTTTCGTCCTCGAAACTTATGAACTTTGACTATCATGCAAGATGATTTCAAATAAATATGAGTACTTGACTTTCACTTCTTACTCAGTTTCCCAAGTAGCTTCTGGGGAGGTATGATTTGCACAAGGCAATTTGATTTAAGTTATCTACTTGATACTTAACTGCATAATCCTGTGATCCAATATCTGAATTGAATGCTCTTGAAATACAAGACCCTCAATGAGTGCAATGGATTTGATTATGACAGTGTGGTCAGGATCTGAAATGTACTGCATGAGTTATGAGGTAAAGAACACGTTATGCACGTGTTTGAGTTATATAGGCAGATCTGGCAGACAAGCTATGAGATTCAAACTTTCAATCAACTTGTATGGTCCAATAAATCCTGGCCGCAATTTAATTCGCAATCCAACCCCCTTACACCCTTAGTTGGTGAAACTTTCTGAAAAAAATCTTATCATATACCCGAAATTCTAGGAATCTCCTTCTTTCATCAGTATAGCCTTTCTGTCGGATCCAATGGTATGTCTTCAAGAGTCTTTTGACAAATGTCACCTTAGTGAATATTGGAGAAGATCTTCATGAGCCAAAAGATGATGTTTGTTATCAATGTCTGTAGTCATTTTATCCTGATGTTGCATATGGGATTCTGTGCTGGTACTATCACAACGTCAACCATTGGGAGTGTCATACTTTCTTCAAATGCAAATGTTGGTTGTAGGTCGTGAAGTGCTACAGGCTCCAACTTAGAAGAGTTGGATCCATCGGTATTGTTAGATGCTTGCACATCCGTTTCAGGATGATAAGAACTGCTAAAGTTCAATCTAGTTCTAAAGGCTCCTTGAAGTGCATCCCACAATAGTCTTGAAATCTCTTATCTCTATCAGACACTATATCTGAGGGAATCCCATGACAAAATCTATTGAAATTGAATCCCTTTCTCAAGATTCTGTTTTATTCTTTGGAGCTCAGGATCACTATCTTGATTCACTCTAATTTCCTCCATCAGGGAGGGTTATAAGGTAAGTATCGGCAATTGAACATTCACCTTCCCGTTCAACACTAATTGAATGTCCAAGACCTTAAGCTCTCTCAAGAAATTCAGTTATGTAATCACTATAGCATTCAAGGTATGTTGTGTATTCCTATTTAGGGCGTCTGCCATAACATTTTCCTTTCTTAGTTGACATTGGATCTACCACGACTGATGGAGCTTCTTCTGTGTGAAGATGTACTTGAAGCTTTGATGATCAGTACTGATTCTTGCGTGGTACCCCATATAAGTAATGTCTCTAACTTTTCAATGCAAAAACTAGAGAAATGGGTAGGGTAATTCTTCTCATAAGGCTTCACTGCAAAAACTATAGCTACTAACTCCATATCATGGTTAGGTACTCCTTCTCATAAGGCTTAAGTTGTTGGGAGGCATAAGCCGCCAGTTTAATCTTCTTGCTAACTTTATAGCTTTCTTCAATAAATTGGTCAGGGAGGACAATATTTATCAAATCTTTCCTAAACTCGATAGTTCCCTACTAAACTCAAAAAGTTTCTAATCTCAGTGCATTGGTGGGTCTTGAGTACTTTGTAACTGCTTTCACCTTTTGCAAATCAACCTTAAGCTCTTCCTTTGAAACCATATGTTCCAAAAATACCATTGCTTCCAACAATACTCATGCTTCTTGTATTTGCTATGTAATTGATGTTCCTTCAAGGTCTATAACAATGTCCTCAAATGAACAATATGCTCATCTTTATCCTTGGAGTAATTCAAGATGTCTTTTTATAAACACCACTATAAACTTATCTAAATAGGGTATGAAACTCTATTCATAAGATCTATAAAGGCCGCAGGGCCATTGATTAGGCCAAAAGGCATCACAATGAATTTATAGTGACCCAAACATGGTCCTTAGTGTGGTTTTAGGAATGTCTTCAGATATAATCCTAAGTTGATGGTACCTTGACCTTAAATTACTCTTAGATCAGACTCTTGCTCCCTACAGTTGATCAAATAAGTCATCTACTTGGGGCGATGGGTATGTGTTTTTGATGGTGATCTTGTTCCGTTCTTTGAAATCAATACATAACCTCAAGGTTCCGTTCTTTTTCTGTACAATTAGAACTGGGCATCCCATGGAGGAACACTTAGATGGTCTGATAAATCCCTTCTGTAATAGCTCATCTAACTGAATCTTCAATTTTCTAAGCTCTGTTGGTGCCATACGATATAGGGCTTCGGAGATAGATTGCACATCAGGGATTAATTCAATCCAAAACCAATTTCTCTTGGGGGGAAAATCCTAATTGCTTTTCAGGAAAACATCTTTCAATTCACAAACTATAGGGATATCTTCTGCTTTTTCTTCCTTTGGTTGAATGTTAGTAGTATAACACTAATACACAACATATCCTTGTCATAAGAGCTCACTTGTTTTCGTGACAAAATTTCAAGGACAAGGTTTTTCCTCTCTGTGACCATGAAACATAGTTCTCTCCCTTGTTCATCTCTTGAAGTAACTTAGGGTCATCACAATCTGTCTTGACCCCATAAATATACAACAAGTTCATTTTCAGCATGACATCAACGTCTGACGAGTCAAATTGAATCAGAACTCCAGGGAATACTATCCCACCAAGAGTAATTGAAACAAGTTTATGAGAGATAGAACACTTAACTCTAGAGTCATTAGATAACTTGAGTCCATAATTGGTTTATGCCTCCTTATTCTCAAGGTTCAGTTGTATGGCAGATTAAGTGGATATAAATGAATGACTGGCAACTGAATCAAATAATATACAAAATGGCTTTGAAATTAAAAGAGAGTTTCAGTAACTACCATACTAGAGGTGGAAGCTTCCTTCTTGCTCAACACATGGGCCCTTCCTACAGCTATGGGCCTTGAAGGTTAGAGTAATTCCTACAGCCTTTAGTCTTTGGGAACAGGCAACAATGAGGTGCTCTGGGCTACCGCACCACATACACTCGTTAGTTCTCACTCGACACTTAGGTGTGTTGTGGTTAATTCTTCCGTAAATCTGCTCCAAGTGAAACCAAACCCTAAAAGCCTATTCTTAACAGTGTTTCATCAAATATTGGTTTCACCAATGGGATAAAATGTTCTAATATTCACCCTTTTATCTCCTGGAACCTCTATTGTAATGAAAACTTTCTCCCCTCCTTGAATCAATTCTTAAGGTTCCACTCAGTCATATTTTCCACTCTAGAGTCCTTTAGTATAAATCAACTGAAAACATTTTTCCACGAGGCAGTAACCCATCAAAATTTCTCACTGACGCAATCCAAATGCATGACAAAGATTTTGATTGTCCAACTTAAGCTTTATGAAAGTGATCTTCAATAGGAAACTCAGGTTAAATCAACAAAAAGGTAGACGTATCGCATTTTCCTTAGCAATGGATTCCACAAGTTAGACAACAATCAACCCCTATACAAAGTGTAGTTAAGATCTACCTTCTATTCAGGCGTGCTACAAAATTATCATCTATTAATATGCATGCTTCCCAATCATAAACCAGCTACTAGCAGCAATTGGGCTCCTAAAAATAGGAAAAGGTGACCAGAACTGATGAAGATGTAACATGAGAGTGAATGATAATGCAACTTGATGGGGAGATGCCATAAAGACAAAAAGATGAAGCCCCTAGTCAAAGTGAGGAGTATCCAACAATTGATTCCAAGGTGCAGTGAAATATTTTCTAGAGTAATGTCTACTTCACAAATGGAGGTGGAGTCAATGGACTGCTTGCAAGAGTTTGGGCAATTTAAGCAAGTCTTGAATTGCAATGGATTGAAGCAAAATGTCTCTCTAATGTGTCCTTGGTTTCCCTTATATGGAATCATCAGTAGTCAATGGTTTCAAACTTATGTACCATAGAACAAGCCTCTCCAAAATCCTATAATTCAGGGGATACTCCATCAAGAACCCCCATATAGCTCACTTAGATGAAATTCTTGAGTTACAGAAGAAAATATCTGCAATCGATGAAGCATATTGAAGTAATTGCCACTTGGATCTAAGAAATGCACAAAATGACACCCATAATATGAGGAAATATAAGCTTAAAGTTGTATGTATCTACTGACTTAACCAGTCTGTACCATCAGACTTCTAGGCTAGATTTCATTAACCACTGGTCTCCAAATGTGCTGCAATATGGGTCATTGGAGGGCTTACTTTTTGTACTTTAACATAAACTAACTAAAACATCTCTATTTGGTGGAATGCATAGGCTGTAAGTGGACTAAACCCAGGCCTTATGCATTAGGATTCTGCCCAATTTGCAGACTTTGACTTGTCCAGTAGTTTTGAATAACCAAATGACCTCCAATCCACTTGAAACTTGTTTCATATGAAAGATATCTCCCTAACCTTAGATTTAGGATAGGAAATGTTAAGCCAAAAATCATACATGATTTTAATAATTATTTTGATTATATTATATATATTATTGTATCTAATTTACTTTATTTTATATATTTTTCAGATTAGGCATTAATAAAATAAAAAGGGAAGAGAAGACGTCGAAATTCGGGTTTTACACGCTTGGCTATAAAGACGGTCCAAAAATAATAATTTATGAAAAATATTATTTCCTTAATTATTTAATTGGGCCAGGGTTTCAAGAGTTGGAGGAAAGCTAGAAGTCTTGAGGGAGAAGAAGTCTAAAGAAGAAAGAAGGAAGAGGGAAAAAACCCTAACTATCCTACCCCTCCTTTCCTTTCTAATATATATCATCTCCCATCAATATACAATCAGGATGGCTACATAATACACACGGCAGCCCTTTTCCTTCGCCAGCATCCTCACGCACCATCATCTTACATCCTCACCATCACGCCCTCTTCATCACGATCGTCATCATCTTCTCCACCCACAGTCTTCTTCATCATCCTCCCATCAGCATCATCATATATAATCCACTCCTAACTTCATTTAAGCCACGGCACAAGCACAAAACTCATGGTTATTCTTCTTTCTTCTTTTTTGTTACTTTGTTTTATTTTGTTTTAATTTTTTTTAGTTAATTATTAAACATGAACCCTTTGGTTAATTGTGATTTTATTTTTAATATGAGTGAGTAATTTTCTTATACTTAGTATAATCTATTTGAAACCATGCTAAATTGGTTATTTTGAAGCAAGTTTTATGCTTTATTGTCTAGTTGATTTATATTCATGAATCTATAGCGATTAGTATTTATCGTTCATGAATATTCATATTATATTAATTAGAATGCATGCTAGTTAGTCTAATATGAGTTCATATAATAGTTTAAAAGGCTTTAATATGTAAAAATTATCGTCTTTTAAGCATTAGTATCACCCTAATTAATCATGGATGGCTCAAACACATCTCTCTTAATTAGGTAATCGTTATAGATCTTTGTTAAATCGATTTGCTAGTAAACTGGTTACAAAGCATTAAATGATGCTTTTCTAATACGTAATGCTCTAGTTTGATTAAATTCTTGCACTGGTGTAAGGGTGATCGAATTAGTAGGGTTTATATTAGGGCTGGACCTAATTAAACTATAATATAAGGAAAAAGGGGGAAGATCCGCTGGTGGGTGTCTTCTATAGCTTAACTCATGGATGAAATCGACTTGTGCGTTAATGATAAATATTAATTTGCATGGTGGATATAGATTATACTAAGCATTTTTCATAAATTTGATATCTTTTGATAATTATTTGTTGCATTTAGTTAATTTGTTTAGTCTGTCAACTTTTATTCTTCAATTATTAGCTTTGATATAAATACCTTTTACCCCCCCAAAAGAATAGTCCTTTAGGGGTGTCTTAGTAATTTTAGATTAGTTAGATTTTGATTTTTAGAGTGATTATAATTTTCAGATTTGATTTATATTCTGTTTTGCCGTTTAATTACCGGTTTGTTCGAATATTAGGCTAAAAATAGTTCCTTTCATTTTTTTTAAACTTTTAATCCACCCTAGGGTTTATATAGTGTCCTAATCTGCCTCTATTTAATTTCGAAATTTGTGAAGATTATTTGATAATTTTTCAAAATTATTTCGTGAATTCGATATGTGCAGGTTTTTATTCTAACAAATCTGAAAATCATGTTTTTAAATTTTTATTTCATGCATTTTAGGTGTTATTGAGTCCAGAAAATTATATCCTTAAATTAGGTTAATTTTGTTAATTAATTTCGTAATTATATTAGTGCAGTTTTTTTTTCTAATTTCATATTTAATTTTCTATTTTCATTTTTAGTTGAATATTGTGTTATTATTCTATTTTTATTTTTTTAGATTATTTAGGATAGCTACTTACTGTTTTATTTTCAGAATTAAATTGGGAATATTGAGGAGTAATATTAAGTATTTTTTTAAATTTTTATTTATTAAATTTGATTTATTTTAGAATTATAAAGAGTAGAAACAATAAAATAGAATAGTAAAATTATTTAGGATTAAATTAGCTTTTTGACATAATCTTCCCTCGTAGATCGATCCCTACTTTCCCATACTATAAATATTATTTACAAATTGAAGTAGTGGTTAAATTTGTAACTGTACGACAAGCTTTACAAGAAACCCCTGCGTAAGTCATGTTGATCATGGACAAAAGTTACTTCAAAGTCGGTCATTGTGCAATGATCAAAACTATCAAGTTGATTAAACTTGTATATTCTGCCCATACTTGATTGTCCCGATGCATTTAACCTCAAAATGAGTCAAGGGCCTTTCATAAGACACATCTGTAACAACCCCCAACCCTAGGGCTAGGAATGTTAGTGATTTTGAAATTTTTGGGCCGAAACGGACAGAGTTTCACCTGCAAATTGGCTATTTTCTAGGCTTAAAGCCTTGCATCACATCCCCTACATTGAATAAAAGTATAAAAGGATATTAAATCAAACTCAACGGCTACACACCGGAGATCAAAACTCTATGAGCCACACGCCAGTAGTACAAGGGTTTACATCCCAAAAATAATCAAATCCAGCTAAAGGATGACATACCATTCAGTTAACTGGCTCATATGACCGTACCTATATAAATGCATTGGAGAACCTTCAACTTGTTATTCAAAATCTCCATCAAATCTGCTGCTTGAGATCAAACTATATATACTTTATATGGATCCATCTGATAAAGAAGAATATACGAGTAGAATATGTGTGAAATAAGTAGACATTACCAGTGTCACAAATCTCCAATGATATCATAATAATCTTCATTCCTCACTAATCAACTTTCTCAGTATCTTAACTCCATACTCCATATCCCATAAAGAAAATCTTAACCTAGCTCTGATACCAAATCTGTAATGCCCCTAAATTAAACATGTCTCACTACTTGTGTTTTCTTTAATAAATCCATTAATTATCATCTAGACAACCGAATGATAGGGGTATTACCGTCGTTCAAAAGGACAAGGCTTGAAACATGAGTGCTATTTAAATTAAACATGTTTCACTGTTTATATTCTCCTTAATAAATTACTCAATTGTAATATGATAAATCCAATGATAGAGGCGTTACTGCTGGCCTAAAGGACAAGGCTTGAAGTATGTGTGCTATAAATAACACAGTTAAGCATAGCTTCAATCATACCCATACACACTTGATCAATCCATAGATAATCAACTGTCAACCAACATAAGGTTTTTACACTATAGTAAAAACAATTCACCATGTAATCTGCATCTCCATCTACTGAAAATTTCAATATATAAGTCTAAAAATATGCATACACTATATCAGTGTTGATCCATCCAGATTCCCTTGCTTAACTTATTCTCTTCCGCTGGTTTACTACCATAAAGATGATTCTCTGAGCATTTGCCTAAAACAATGAAAAACATTTCGAACTGTGAGGCGAAGCTCAGTACATGCATTCCTAAATTGTTAAATGATCATTGAAATACTGATTGGACCCACTTTGCAGTTCATTTAAGGTCAAAACAGGGAATGAAATAAATATAAAACTGCATTGCTAATTATTATCTGATAGTGAACTCCTTGATACTATTACGATCTATGGATAAGTGTACACCTACCAAGCCGATCGGGGACCTGGCCTGAAGCCATACGGGTAATTGAAGGGCGGATGCCCTATAGATGATAGCTGACGAGGTCACTAATTAACTGATAAATCATTGTGTAAACTGATTCATTGATGTACTTACCAAAACATGATAACGTTGATAAATACACTCTGATTTCTAAAGATACAGACAATGGACGTACTTGAAATCTTTAAAATGATATTTCACTTGATAACACTTATACACAATGGAAACGATAGACTAGACCCCATTTCTGTTTAAGAAACGTAATTATAGATAAATGTAGTTAGTAAACCATGTTCACTAACATAATTTATAACTTCAATAGAAATTGATTAATTAAAAGGCTTTTACAATGCCAATAATGCAATATAAGACAAGTTAAACCGAAATGAACTGAATCAGTTAGGGTTATTGAACTTGAAATACAATAAATTGAAGCAAAATAGACCAAATGGAAATGATTGAGCTGATAATAAAAAGATTTCAATTGAAATGAACGAAATATGAGTTTCTGATGCTTCTGAAATGGATAATGGAAGGTATAATGCTTCTGAAATAGATAATAGAAGGTTTAATACTTCTGCAAAGGATGACAAATGATTTAATACCATAAGGGGTGCAGTGAGGTTCATAAAAGCTCATATAACACCCTAACTTAGTCCAAAGGACGCTGATTTTGAGTTATTACTCTACTCGCTTCCCAAATTTCATTTTCATACTCATTTAACTCGGTTTTCAAACCCAAGTAAGCTTCTATGCATAATCAAACTTGTTTAACTCACTATACTTTGTAATTTCCTTGCAATATTAATAATTATATAGAAACTTCTGAAAATATTATCAAATGTCACGATTTCTGTATTCACTCATGTTACCGTTTGATGGTCTGCATTAGAAAAATCCATATCTTTCACTTCTGACCTCCAAATAAGATGTAAAACCCCAATATAAAAAGCTCATAATGTCCACTAAAACGTTTATTCAGAATACAGAGCATGATTCACATAGTAATGTCCCTGAAATTAGGGTAGAACACAGACGTGTATAATTTCAGTTCAATCTGCGCAGTCGTAGCAAAACGACCATAACTTTTTCCACAAAACTCAGATTAAGGCAATTTAAAAAGAATGTGAAATCTAACTCATTGATCTATCCACACACCAAAAATCACAAATTTTCAATGAGCCAATTAACACCAGTGTTTTCGTGAAGTCCACTGTTCAAAACTGCTCCCAGTTTCAATGTATTCTGCGCAGTCTTCAGTAAAGTGGCCATAACTTTGTCTACACAACTCAGCATTAAGTAATTCCAGAGCCCATCGAAAGCAAACTCATTATCGTCACACCAAAAATCATAATTTTCTCATGTCCTATGAAACACCAGTTTATTCACAAAGTCACTCCTATTTTGGGTCTGTTTATAGCATAACAGCACTTACTTGCAAGCTTTTCTTGACGTAACCATCCATTGAAATCACTCTTTAACTTATATAAATCAGCATAGACATCTTGATATTCATTACCAATACCAAAGATCACAAAATCTCACTTAAAACAATCAAAATCCATCATGACCACCTAAACTCACATGATCATGAACAACTTCAAACATCACTTACCTTCAAGCATAATCTAACTATTAAAACATCAAAACAACTCTTATTTATATCAATATAAATGATCCACAATCAAATCCAACATAAAATTCCAAAATGAAATTTGATTAAGCTAGACTTTTACCTTGCTTAGTGATCAAAAGGAAGAGATCGAGATGTTGCTTGATGTGGGAGGTGCTTGGGTGGTTGATGGGATGGTGGTCGGCAACCGTGGTGGCTGAGAGTGGTGGCTGTGGTGGCTAGCAGCACGGGCCGGCCATGGGGCAGTGGAGAAATGGAGAGGGAGAGAGGAAAGTGGGAGGAAATTGCCTTGGTGTTTTTGTGCTTGAGTTGTTTACTTGGTTGCAATTGAATGGAGTATACATGGCTGAGAATTTATCCCTCAAAAAAATATCTTTTAGCTAATTTAAATTAGGGGTAATAATGGTAATTAGCTAAACAAATAGTTAGGAACTTGTTGGGCCGAAATCAGCCTTAAATGAGCTTGGGTTCGGAAAAAAATCAAATTGGGTGCGATTAATTTAATATTTTTTTCAGAAGCTTGAAATTAAATATGATGTCATGAAAAATAATTTAATCTTTTAAATCATAAATATCAAGGCTTACTATTAATTTTTCCGAAATTATTCGGTAAATGAAACTCGAATTGCAAAATGCAGCCCAAAATGAATTCCCCCAACCGGGATAATTAAATGAATAAATAAATGTGAAAAATAAATTACATAACTTAATTAAATAAATCAACATAATTTAGGGCCAGGCTATTGCAACCTTCCCCTCTTACAGAATTTCGTCCTCGAAACTTATAAACTTTGACTATCATGCAAGGTGATTTCACATAAATATGAGCACTTGGCTTTCACTTCTTGCTCAGTTTCATAAGTAGCTTCTGGGGAGGTATGATTTGCCCAAGGCAATTTAATTGAAGGTATCTGCTTGATATTTAACTGCTTAATCCTATGATCCAATATCTGAATTGGATGCTCTTAAAACACAAGACCCTCAATGAGTACAATGGATTTGATTATGACAGTGTGGTCAGGATCTAAAATGTACTGCATGAGTTGTTAGGTAAAGAACACGTTATGCACGTGTTTGAGTTATATAGGCAGATCTGGCAAACAAGCTATGAGATTTAACCTTTCAACCAACTTGTATGGTCCAACAGATCTTGGCCTCAATTTAATTCACAATCCAACCCCCTTACACCCTTAGTTGGTGAAACTTTCTAAAAAAAACCTTATCATATACCTGAAATTCCAGCAATCTCCTTCTTTTATCAATATAGTCTTTCTATCGGATCCAATGGTATGTTTTCAGGAGTCTTTTGAGAAATGTCACCTTAGTGAATATTGGAGAAGATCTTCATGACCCAAAAGATGATGTTTGTTGTCAATGTCTGTCGTCATTTTATCCTGATGTTGCATATGAGATTCTCTGCTGCTGCTATCACAATGTCGACCATTGGGAGTGTCATACTTTCTTCACAAGCAAATGTTGGTTGTAGGTCGTGAAGTAATACAGGCTCCAAGTTAGAAGAGTTGGATCCATTGGTATTGTTAGATGCTTGCACATCCGTTTCAGGATGATAAGAACTGCTAAAGTTCAATCTAGTTCCAAAGGCTCCTTGAAGTGCATGCCAAAACAGTCTTGAAATCTCTTATCTCTATCAGACACTATATCTGAGGGAATCCTATGACAAAATCTATTGAAATTGAATCCCTTTCTCAAGATTCTGCTTTATTCTTTGGAGCTCAGGATCACTATCCTGATTCACTCAAATTTCCTCCATCAGGGAGGGCTGTAAGGTAAGTACCGGCAATTGAACATTCACCTTCCCGTTCAACACTAATTGAATATCCAAGACCTCAAGCTCTCTCAGGAAATTCAGTTGTGTAATCACTATAGCATTCAAGGTATGTTGTGCCTTCCTATTTAGGGCATCTGCCATAACATTTCCCTTTCTTAGTTGACATTGGATCTACCACAACTGATGGAGCTTCTTCTGTGTGAAGATGTACTTGAAGTTTTGATGATCAGTACTGATTCTTATGTGGTACCCCATATAAGTAATGTCTCTAACTTTTCAATGCAAAAACTGAAGAAACGGGTAGGGTAATTCTTCTCATAAGGCTTCACTGCAAAAACTATAGCTACTAACTCCATATCATGGTTAGGTACTCCTTCTCATAAGGCTTAAGTTGTTGGGAGGCATAAGCCGCCAGTTTAATCTTCTTGCTAACTTTATAGCTTTCTTCAATAAATTGGTGAGGGAGGACAATATTTATCAAATCTTTCCTAAACTCGATAGTTCCCTACTAAACTCAAAAAGTTTCTAATCTCAGTGCATTGGTGGGTCTTGAGCACTTTGTAACTGCTTTCACCTTTTGCAAATCAACCTTAAGCTCTTCCTTTGAAACCATATGTTCCAAAAATACCATTGCTTCCAACAATACTCATGCTTCTTGTATTTGCTATGTAATTGATGTTCCTTCAAGGTCTATAACACTGTCCTCAAATGAACAATATGCCCATCTTTATCCTTGGAGTAATTCAAGATGTCTTTTCATAAACACCACCACAAACTTATCTAAATAGGATATGAAACTCTATTCATAAGATCCATAAAAGCTGCAGGGCCATTGATTAGGCCAAAAGACATCACAATGAATTCATAGTGACCCAAACATGGTCCTTAGTGTGGTTTTAGGAATGTCTTCAGATATAATCCTAAGTTGATGGTACCTTGACCTCAAATTATTCTTAGATCAGACTCCTGCTCCCTGCAGTTGATTAAATAACTCATCTACTTGGGGCGATGGGTATGTGTTTTTGATGGTGATCTTGTTCCGTTCTTTGAAATCACTACATAACCTCAAGGTTCCATTCTTTTTCTATACAATTAGAACTGCGTATCCCATGGAGGAACACTTGGATGGTCTGATAAATCCCTTCTGTAATAGCTCATCTAACTGAATCTTCAGTTTTCTAAGCTCTGTTGGCGCCATGCAATATAGGGCTTTGGAGATAGATTGAGCATCAGGGATTAATTTAATCCCAAAATCAATTTCTCTTAGGGGGAAAATCCTGATTGCTATTCAAGAAAACATCTTTCAATTCACAAACTAGAGGAATATCTTCTTCTTTTTGTTCCTTTGGCTGAATGTTAGTAGCATAACACCAATACACAACATATCCTTATCATAAGAGCTCACTTGTTTTCGTGACAAAATTTAAAGGAGAAGGTTTTTCCTCTCTGTCACCATGAAACATAGTTCTCTCCCTTATTCATCTCTTGAAATAACCTTAGGGTCATCACAATCCATCTTGACTCCATAAGTATAGAACCAGTTCATTTTCAGCATGACATCAACGTCTGACGAGTCAAATTGAATCAGAACTCTAGGGAATACTATCACATCAATAGTAATTGAAACAAGTTTATGAGAGATAGAACACTCAACTCTAGAGTCATTGGATAACTTGAGTCCATAATTGGTTTATGCCTCCTTATTCTCAAAGTTCAGTGGTATGGCAGATTGAGTGGATATAAATGAATGACTGGCAATTGAATCAAATAATATACAAAATGGCTTTGAAATTAAAAGAGAGTTCCACTAACTACTGTACTAGAGGTGGAAGCTTCCTTCTTGCTCAACACATAGGCCCTTCCTACAGCTATGGGCCTTGAAGGTGAGAGTCCTTCCTACAGCCTTTAGTCTTTGGGAACAGGCAGCAATGAGGTGCTCTAGGCTACCGCACCACATACACTAATTAGTTCCCACTCAGCACTTAGGTGTGTTGTGGTTAATTCTTCCACAAATCTGCTCCAAGTGAAACCAAACCCTAAAAGCCTATTCTTAACAGTGTTTTACCAAATATTGGTTTCACCAATGGGATAAAATGTTCCAATGTTCACCCTTTTATCTCCTGGAACCTCTATTACAGCGAAAACTTTCTCCACTCCTCGAATCCATTCTTAAGGTTCCACTCGGTCATACTTTCCACTCTAGAGTCCTTTAGTATAAATCAACTGAAGACATTTTTCCACGGGGCAGTAACCCATTAAAATTTCTCACTGACACAGTCCCAATGCATGACAAAGATTTTGATTGTCCAACTTAAGTTTTATGAAAGTGATCTTCAATAGGAAACTCAGGTTGAATCAGCCAAAAAGGGTAGACACATCGCGTTTTCCTTAGCAATGGATTCTACAAGTTAGACAACAATCAACCCCTATACAAAGTGTAGTTAACATCTACCTTCTGTTCAGGCGTGCTATAAAATTATCATCTATTAATATTGGTGCATCCCAATCATAAACCAGCTACTAGCAGCAATTGGGCTCTTAAAAATAGGAAAAGGTGACCAGAACTGATGAAGATGTAATATGAGAGTGAATGATAATGCAACTTGATGGGAAGATGCCGTGAAGACAACAAGATGAAGCCCCTAGTCAAAGTGAGGAGTGTCCAACAGTTGATAATCCAACAAGGATAATGGTAGATGGTATGTTACCAGAAGGTGCAGTAAAATATTTTCTAGAGTAATGTCTACTTCACAAATAGAGGTGGAGTCAATGGATTGCTTGCAAGAGTTTGGGCAATTTAAGCAAGTCTTGAATTGCAATGGATTGAAGCAAAATGTCTCTCTAATGTGTCCTTGGTTTCTCTTGTATGGAATCGTCGGTAGTCAATGGTTTCAAACTTATGTACCATAGAACAAGCCTCTCTAAAATCCTATTATTCAGGGGATACTCCATCAAGAACCCCTATATAGCTCACTTAGATGAAATTTTTGAGTTATAGAAGAAAATATCTGCAATCGATGAAGTATATTGAAGTAATTGCCACTTGGATCCAAGAAATGCACAAAATGACGCCCATAATATGAGGCAATATAAACTCAAAGTTGTATGTATCCACTGACTTGAATAGTCTGTACTATCAGACTTCTAGGCTAGATTTCATTAACCACTGGTCTCCAAATGTGCTACAATATGGGTCATTGGAGAGCTTACTTTTTGTACTTTGACATAAACTAACTAAAACATCTCTATCTGATGGAATGCATAGGCTGCAAGTGGACTAAACCCAGACCTTGTGCATTAGGATTCTGCCCAATTTTCAGACTTTGACTTGTCCAATAGTTTTGAATAACCAAATGACCTCCAATCCACTCAAAACTTGTTTTATATGAAAGATATCTCCCTAACCTTAGATTCAGGATAGGAAACTCTTGCATAAGTCATGTTGATCATGGACAAAAGTTACTTCAAAGTCGGTCCGTGTGCAATGATCAAAATTATCAAGTTGATTAAACTTGTATATTCTACCCATACTTAGTTTTCCCTATGCATTTAACCTCAAAATGAGTCAAGGGCCTTTCATAAGACACATCTATAACAACCCCCAACCCTAGGGCTAGGAATGTTAGTGATTCTGAAATTTCTGGGGCGAAACGGATAGAGTTTCACCTGTAAATTGGCCATTTTCTAGGCTTAAAGCCTTACATTACATCCCCTGCATTGAATAGAAGTATAAAAGGATATCAAATCAAGCTCAACGACTACACACTGGAGATCAAAACTCTATGAGCCACATGCCCAGAGTACAAGGGTTTACATCCCAAAAATAAACAATTCCAGCTAAAGGATGACATACCATTCAGATGGGTGGCTCATATGATCATACCTACTTAAATGCATTGGAGAACCTTCAACTTGTTACTCAAAATCTCCGTTAAATCTGCTGCTTAAGATCAAACTATATATACTTTATATGGATTCATCTGATAAAGAAGAATATACGAGTAGAATATGTGTGAGATAAGTAGACATTACCAGTGTCACAAATCTCCAATGATATCATAATAATCTTCATTCCTCACGAACCAACTTTCTCAGTATCTTAACTCCATACTCCATACCTCACAAAGAAAATCTCAACCTGGCTCTGATACCAAATCTGTAATGCCCCCAAATTAAACATGTTTCACTGCTTGTATTTTCCTTAATAAATTCCTTAATTATCATCTAGACAACCCAATAATAGGGGCATTACCGCCGTCCAAAAGGACAAGGCTTGAAACATGAGTGCTATTTAAATTAAACATGTTTCACTGTTTATATTCTCCTTAATAAATCACTCAATTGTAATCTAATAAATCCAATGATAGAGGCATTACCACTGTCCCAAAGGGCAAGGCTTGAAGTATGTGTGCTATAAACAACACAGCTAAGCATAGCTTCAATCATACCCATACACACCTGATCAATCTATATATAATCAACTGTTAACCAACATAAGGTTTTTACACTATAATAAAAACAATTCACCATATAATCTGCATCTCTATCCACTGAAGATTTCAATATACAATTCTGAAAATATGCATACACTGTATCAGTGTTGATCCATCCAGATTTCCTTGCTCAACTTATTCTCTTCCGCTGGTTTACTAGCATGAAGACGATTCTCTGACCATTTGCCTAAAACAAAACATGAAAAACATTTCGAACTGTGAGCCGAAGCTCATTACATGTATTCCTGAATTGTTAAATGATCATTGAAACACTAATTGGGCCCGCTTTGCAATTCATTTAAGGTCAAAATAGGGAATCTGGCCTGAAGTCGCGCGGGTAACTGAATGGCGAATGCCCTATAGATGATAGCTGACGGGGTCACTAATTAACTGATAAATCACTGTATAAACTGATTCATTGATGCACTTATCAAAACATGATGACGTTGATAAGTACACTTTGATTTCTAAAGATACAGGCAATGGACGTACCTGAAATCTTTAAAATGATATTTCACTTGATAACACTTATGCACAATGAAAACGATAGACTAGACCCCATTTCTGTTTAAGAAATATAATTATAGATAAATGTAGTTAGGAAACCATGTTCACTGACATAATTTATACTTTAATGGAAATTGATTAATTAAAAGGCTTGTACAATTCCAATAATGCAATATAAGACAAGTTAAACCAAAATGAACTGAATCAGTTAGGGTTATTGAACATGAAATATAACAAATTGAAGCAAAATAGACCAAATGAAAATGATTGAGCTGATAATAAAAAGATTTCAATTGAAATGAATGAAATATGAGTTTCTGATGTTTCTGAAATGGATAATGGAAAGTATAATGCTTTTGAAATAGATAATAGAAGGTTTAATACTTCTGAAAAGGATGACAAACGGTTTAATGCCATAAAGGGTGCTGTGAGGTTTATAAAAGCTCATATAACACCCTAACTTGATCCAAAGGACACTGATTTTGAGTTATTACTCTGCTCACTTCCCAAATTTCATTTTCATACTCATTTAACTCGGTTTTCAAACTTAAGTAAGCTTCTACACATAATCAAACTTGTTGAACTCGCTACACTTTGTAATTTCCTTGCAATATCCATAATTATATAGAAACTTCTGAAAATATTACCAAATGTCACGATTTCTGTATTCACTTATGTTACCGTTTGATGGTCTGTATTAGAAAAATCCATATCTTTCACTCCCGACCTCCAAATATGATGCAAAACCCCAATATGAAAAGCTCATAATGCCCACTAAAAATTTATTTAGGACAAAAAGCATCATTCATATAGTAAGGTCCCTAAAATTAGGGTAGAATACAGATATGCACAATTTTAGTTTAATCTATGCAGTCGTAGCGAAACGACCATAACTTTTTTCACAGAACTCGAATTAAGGTAATTCAAAAAGTGCGTGAAAGCTAACTCATTGATCTATCCACACACCAAAAATCACAAATTTTCAATGAGCCAATCAATACCAGGTTTTTTGTAATGTCCACTGTTCAAAACTGCTCTCAGTTTCGATGTATTCTATGCAATCTTTAGTAAAGTGGCCATAACTTTGTCTACATAACTCACCATTAAGTAATTATAGAGCACATTGAAAGCTAACTCATTGAGGTATCTTTACACCAAAAATTATAATTTTCCCATGTCCCACAAAATACCAGTTTATTTCCAAAGTCACCCCTGTTTTTATTGACATAACCACCCATTGAAATCACTCTCTGACTTATATAAATCAGCATAAACATCTTGATATTCATTACCAATACCAAAGATCACAAAATCTCACTTAAAACAATCAAAATCCATCATGACCACCTAAACTTGCATGATCATGAACAACTTCAAACATCATTTACTTTCAAGCGTAATCCAACCATTAAAACATCAAAATAACTCTTATTTATATCAAGATAAATGATCCACAATCAAATCTAACATAAAATTCCAAAATGAAATTTGATTAGGCTAGACTTTTACCTTGCTTAGTGATCAAAAAGAAGAGATGGAGATGTTGCTTGATGTGGGAGGCGTTTGGGTGGTTGCTGGTGGTTGATGGGTTGGTGGTCGGCGGCTGTGGTGGCTAAGAGTGGTGGCTGTGGTGGCTGGTAGCACGAGCTGGCCATGGGGCAGTGGAGAAATGGAGAGAAAGAGAGAGGAAAGTGGGAGGAAATTGCCTTGATGTTTTTGTGCTTGAGTTGTTTACTTGGTTGCAATTGAAGGGAGTATACATGGCTGAGAATTTATCCCTCAAAGAAATATCTTTTGCTAATTTAAATTAGGGGGTAATGATGATAATTAGCTAAACAAATAGATTAGGAACTTATTGGGCCGAAATCGACCTTAAATGAGCTCGGGTTCGGAAAAAAAAATCAAACTGGGTGCAACTAATTTAACATTTTTTTTTCCAAAGCTCGAAATTAAATATGATATCATGAAAAATAATTTAATATTTTAAATCATAAATATCGAGGCCTACTATCAATTTTTCCAAAATTGTTCCGTAAATGAAACTCGAATTGTAAAATGTGGCCCAAAAATGAATTCTCCCAACCGGGATAATTAAATGAGATAAATAAATGTGAAAAATGAATTACATGACTTAATTAAATAAATCAACATAATTTAAGGTCGGGCAATTGCAACTATACATGCCATTGGTTTAACTATGCAATGATAAGTGAACAATGACGAAGGGGGGTCGTATTCCATTTTCAATAAAGGGTTGTGAGTGCTCTAAACTGGACCGTGTTGCAAAATTCTTTTTGTTGTACATAAACCCTTACTTTAGAAAGCATAAAACTTATCTTTCAAAAAAAAAAATTGAGATTTAAAAAAAGAGAATAGTTAATCAAACAATGTTAGAAAAGGTAACTAATTGAACCTTCGTAGAGGAGATGCACACCATTGAATGAGAAAGGGAACATAACTAATCAAGCCATTGAAGAAGGGGAAAAACAGCTAAGAGCGCTTGTAATGCATGATCCAGTTTTTGTTCACCAAATGAGGCGTGCCCTTTCTCGTCATTCCAGTGTCCAACTTTTTCTCTTACCTCACCTACACCAAATGAGGCATACCCTTTCTCACCCACTTCACAACACATGTTTTTAAGGGGAAAAAAAAGGAAAAAACCAAAATTATAGCCAAAAAAAAAGAAAAATGGGAAAGGTCGGATGATCCTGCTTCCTGCAGTGATCCAACACGCAAGGCAGGGGAAATGGATCAAGGGTCCCGAACACGTTTCTATCATGGTGGTCGAATAGACCATTATAGGGCTACAAGTGATCAGACGGCGAGAGAAAATAATTAATTAGACAATTTGAGGAGACAAATTGGTAATTGATACTGGAGACAATAAATAAAGCAACTATTTAGACCACGAAAAAAGAGAGAAAGTAACTAATCCTGATTGATAAGACAAAAGAAGCACCTAATTGGGCCATTGAAAGAAATATAGAAAAGGGAATATCAAAGTTATAGTTAAATAGAAGAAGGAAAGTTAATTTCTTTCTTTCTCAAATGGAATTTATTTTTCCATAAGTGTGAAAATTATTTTCCGTGCCTTATTCCATTTAATGGTGGTAATTACAATTTTTTTTATGGGAATATCATTTGTTTTCCAACCAAACACTACCTTAATGAACTGTCATAGAGGAGTAGTTTACTATTGCCTTTTAGATATATGCTTAATGTATTTTCTTAGAAGAATAGCCTTAACCGTCAAGTTTGGTTTCATTTTGAATATTGGGTATCCATTGACTTCATAAATTTAATATTATGTCTGGTCGTTCATGTATCAAACGAATCTTTTAGCTTGCACTTTAGGTCTCAAGATGATTTATAGAATTCAACTATTAACATTTCTTGTACCGAGTGGGTGCCAATTAGCTCAACAGCGATAACAAGTAAAGTTTTTGGAACTTATTATTAAAGATTTGTGTTGAAACCAACCTACATCAACCTTTGCATCTCAGTTACACTGGAAAAAAATGTACCGAGTTACGTGTTATTATTTTTGATAGCATACGTTTTGCATTAATCTTTGATACATTTGCTTAAGTATGTTTGAATATTTGCATGCCTTTCGATAGCTGAAATCCAGTAAACAAGCTAACATGTCATTTTGATTTAAATTTGACTCTCTACCTTATATTTAAAAGTAAAACATCATTAAATATCAATCCTTTGATTTTTTGAGGGTTGAGATTAATTCATAAAGGTAGTGTTCGATTAATAGAAAAATGGTTTTCTCGAAAAATAATTTTCTAATTTTCCGTTGTTTGGTGAATGAAAAAATAGAAACTAATTCTCAACGAAAATCGTTTTTACCCCTTTGGTAAAGAAAGGAAATTAGTTTTCTTACTTCTACTTCTTTAGCAATCTGATCAGAGATAATTTAGGAGCGAAATTCAACTTAAGGGGTTTAGGTCAAAACTTGAATTTAACTTCAAGGTTTAGGTCAAAACATCACGAGTTAATGTAGAAGATTAAAACAAACTCAAATCCAGAGATTGAGCTCAATATTAGTCAACATTTATTACTGATATGACAATTTTAGTCGATATTTTTTGCTACTTAAATAATTTAGTTGACACTTTTCACCACTAAAATAGTTTCAACAATTTCAATCAAAACTTATATCAAATGGGAAAAATCAAAATAAGTGCATATCTAGATTTTGAGCTTAACCCTCCTCCATTTGTTTAACATTTATCTTTACTATGACAACTCAGTCGATATTTTTCAACGCTTAAACAATTTAGTTGACATTTTCTACTTCTAGAAGAACTTCAATAGTTTGGGTCAAAACTTGGTTATCAATTGGAAATATTAAGAGAAGCTTGAATGTGAATTTCAAGCTTAACATTCCTTCATTTTGGCAACATTTATCTCCGTTCCGATATTTCAGTTGACATTTTTTACCATTTAAACTATTCATTTTGCATTTTCTATTTTTCATAGAGAACTATTTATCCAACACCAAATTATGACAGTTGTAATATATAAAATCATTTTCATTGAAAAAATACTTTTCATATAAAGTGATTTCATAAAACAATTTCCTCCCTAGCCGAACATTACCAAAATAAAGACTAAATGCACCTACCCCCTCTTTTGTACAGCAACTTAGGTCCCTATATCATGACAATTGTCGCTAGGTCACCAGTGGGATCATCCGTACTTAGTGATTTGGTATTATCTAACAGCCAATTGGTAGATCCCTATCCCCTTTTTTCCCTTCTCTTTCCTCCCAAAAGTTTCAATCTTTATCTACTATTTTTTGATGGCATTAGTGGATGGTTCCATTATATTAACTTGTTTTCATGATTGTTCTAACTAGTTTGTACCTATGCATTTGCACGAGATATCTAAATTTTAAAAATATTTTTTAATTGCAATGAAAAAAATTAACTCCCAAACCCATGAGAACTATAGCTCAATCAAGAGCTTGAATTTTGTGAATGATAAAGCAAGTACGACCTTTGGGGACTTGATATTAAGGAGCCCAATGCATGCTTGGAGTTATGGTTACACAAAGTCATTGAAGGTAATTGCTATAGTATCGTCTCTAAGTTGAAGAATTCTTGCCCTAATACCACTATTGATTTTGTTTTAGATTTTATTTTAAACTTTGTTAGTCATTTTATTTTTTGCAGTTTTTTTTAAAATTTTAAGAGAATCAAGACTAATCTTATGTACATCCTTACCCTTCTCCAATCATATACGTCTAACTGTAGAGAGTGATTAGAAGAGAACTCAAACCACGTCATGGATTTAGTTATGGTGGACTTCCGTATTGGTGTTGATTCATAGTAATCATATTTCCCTTTTTCCATAGAAAAGAATAACTCAGTGGAGTAAAAGAATGAGTTGAAAGGAAAAAAAAAAAAAAAAAGAAATACACAATAGCCATGTATAGATAAAAGGTATACACTAAATATATATATATATATATATATATATATATATATATATATATATATATATATATATGCACATCATAAAATACAAATATGCTAATTAAAATTAACAAAACATGGTGTAAATATTGTTTCTTACATTTATCTTTTTTTTCTATGCCCCAAAGGGAACAAAAACTTAAAATAACTTTCTATCTTCTCTTTGCTCCCTTCACTGTGGGGTTTCCCTAATTATTGACTTAATGTGAACCTTATGTATAGAAACTATGTAATCTTTACATCTGTCTCCTATTGTCTCATTATTCTTCCATTTTTTTAAGGCAATATTCTCCCAATTTTATGGTAAATGTCTCTTGTTATTAAAAAGAAACCCTTGTCTTTAAAAATTTTACAGTTGCATGATATGAGTTAAGCAATTCCAAAAACTCAATTCCAATTACGAAAAAGATGCTAATCAATAATCTTGGTCCCAATGCTATTAAATCGAAGCCCCTTTACTTGCATCCATCAAAATAGAAAAATATATACAACAACAAATACTTTATTGTAATTATTTTAATTAATTAAATTTACAAAACAGACCAACAATGAAAAATGATAAGAACTAAAAAAAATAGTAAATAGAGAAAGGTGGTAAAATTCCCCCTCCATTATTCCTTATTATGTTAATAGTGATGATATGAGTATGAAACATATTGAAGAAAATATATCCTAAACTATGGAAGGATGTTGAGGCCTAGTGTAAAAGATAACATATATGAACAAAGCGTAAAGAAACAAAGGATAAACTAATCATTAGTAAGAAGACGAAGAAGATGATGAAGACGACAATATCTTTGTATCTAAAACACTAAAATCTTATCTAAACGACCTAAACTATTCCAATGAACAATATACATTGATAGTCGACCCAAAAATGCTAAAACATCCTTTATAAAATCATATGTTGCACCTATACTCAATTGATTCTCGGTAACAACATGTTCCATGGCCTCAGGATTCTGGCACAATGCATCAAATCCCCATCAAATATCAATTTGATTCTCTCATTCCGAATACTCAATTGAAGCCTTGTGATTTAGGACTAAGAAGAAGTGACGGCGACACATGATGAACATATTTAGTGGGTACAGATTTATAGTTGTTCGGGAGAGAGGGTAAGCAGTTTCTGAGGGGTGAGTAGTTGGATTTTTTGCTAATAGGTAGTTAGATTTTAATTTCAATCTTATCCAGATAGTTCTATGGGGAAATTGGCATGGGGTGGGACTCTCGTGGAGGTAGTAGGATTCAAGTTTATCTTAACTAATAATCTTTTCCTGTTTGACAGTTTGAACCTATGTGGGCATTGTAGTTGTTTGGAATTTATTTAATTTCTTCTTTATTTTTTTGTTTGGGTGACAGTTTCCTTATTTCCAGGAAGAATTTCTGTTGTTGGATAAAGGAAGAGTTTTAGTGGAAAGGAAATAACTAACTTCAAAATTTGAATATGTATTTAGGCGGGATGCGATGAAATTTCTAGGTTACAGGGGGAGGTTGCTTTAGCCCATATGATTTTACTACTTATTATATAAAGATTTGTCAGTATTGTGATGATTTCAGCCATGTTCTTTTTAATTTATGGTAAATACTTATTACGAACATTTAATATTAGGGTGAGCCAAAAAAATCAAAACCGAAAAACCAAACTGAAAAACCTAAAAATTGAACCAGAAAACTGGTTTGATTTTTCTAAAAAATTTGGTTTGGTTAACCAAACTAGAAAAATTTTGTGTTTTTGGTTCAAATGTTTGAGATTCATTAACTGCATGATTAACTAATGGTTAACCGAACGTCACTTTTTTTACAAAAAATACTAAATTTTATATTAGTCAACCATAGATTTTATAATGATTAAAAGAAAAGACTAAACATACAATAATGTGTAAATTAATATTTGATATCTGAAATAGTTAAATTAACTAAAAAAGGAGTGAACATTAAAAATTAACAATTTAAATTAGTAATTATCCGGTAACCAAACTGAAATTCGATTAACCGAACCGAAAATCCAGTTAACAGAGTTTTTTTGGTTCGACTATGGTTTACATTTTTGCCGAGTTGAAATATTCGGTCAACCGAAAATCGCTTAACCGAAAGTTTCGGTTTGATTTTTGATTCACAACTTTTCCGAACCGACTTTCCGGTTAACCGAATTTCCGGTTAACCAGTTTTGATCAACCCTATTCAGCACATTTCAGCAAAGTTAAAGCAAAATTCAGTAGCATTCAGCACAACTCAGCACATTTCAATACAATTCAGCTCTTACAAAAGTGCTTAACTAATTAGATTGTGTTTAAATCTAAATCACCTATTCTTTATTAATAATTGGACTTATTGTACTAATAATATAAATAGATTTACCATTGTCATTGTACAAATCATTTAAAATTTAAAAAAATCGCAGCATGTAATTAAATAAAATTTTTCACACATTTAAGTATAATGTAAAAAATATTATTACTATTGTATTCGTGAAAAATGCATATTAGTTGATGAACTATTATATTATATACGTATATAGGTTTTTCATAAATTATGTAAAAACTGCATACTTATTTTAATAATATAACTAAAATTGAAACACAAATTTTAAAAAAATATTGCTAAACTAAAATTAATAATTTACTACCAACTTTTATATGCAATGTATTCTTATATCTAATTTTTACCCTATCTGTTGATTTTTTTGAAAAAAAAAAATTACCCAATAAAACACTTGGATATTTAACCTTTTGAAAGATGTACGATACCATCTCAATGACTTACAAGATTGTCAACCCCAATTTGAAAAAGAGACTTCCAACCGTTAATATTTTATTTTGTAAAGTACAATTGACAGATCATTTGGAGTATTGAAAGCCAGGTGAAAGGAATTGGAGATGATGCCTAAATCGAAACCTCGTCATCAAGTTTATGTTATTGTAGCAACTTTGGAACTCAAGAACTTTATTCAACTTTAGAAGAAAGGTATGACAATCACTCCAAGTGTACCATGGGGTGAAGCAAGTTACCATCGTCACACATTGGATACATATAACAAAGTTCCAATGACTGAATTCTAAACTACACTTACAGACGACATTTGCAATTCTATGACCTAATGAAAATCAAGTTATAGATTGTATTAGTTGTATTCTGTGCTTTTTTAAGTATTTATGCTAAGAATGTACCAAATGTTATTCCCTAAATTTCTAATATTGACTTGTAATTTACTAACAACTACCCAAAACTGTGGGTTCTGGAAATTTCTAATTATAATTATTTTCAAAATTGTATTAATTATGCAATTCATTGCTAAGAGTATAAGATATTATTCTACTAATAATAGCAACTACAAACTGAAGATATGTTTGCAAATTATTTGTATACTGTACATGTAATTTAAAAAACAGTCATTCAAAATTTAATTTACGACAACCATAGCGTATAAAGTATAACTCATTGGAAGTGATCATATTCTAATACACCATAAATAAATACGTATTAAAAAGGGCTTATCTTGGGTGTATTTAACAATTAAACAATTAGATAAAAATATTTCATACTTAACTGCAATTAGCCTATGATTATGTAAACTCATTCAACACAATTAAATATATTTCAACATGATTCAGCATGTTCTGGTAGACTTCAACATGATTTAGAATGTTCCAACATCCTTTAACATGATTCAGCATGCTTAAGTGATAAGCATCAACAAGTTCTTATCATAAGTTCAAAAGAACATGCCTTTCATTGTGTTTGTTTTGTCTAACTGAACATATGTTTATTTCATTCCATTTCCTTTTCTCAAAATTTGGCATATCCATGTCTCTTTATTTTTACATTAATTTCAATTTTATTTGCCGGATTCTTCTTACAATCACTTTTTTGTTGCTTTCCTTTTTTTTCATGATTCGCTTGATAGGTGGTAGTTAATGGGCGGGTCCAACATAGTATAGATTGTTCAGCCGACCCTGATTTTCCCCCAAAAAATAAATAAATTCGTACAAAAGGGGAAACAAACGAAATAACCTCTTTTCTAATCAACAAGCATGCAATTTTGTAGTCAAGTCCTTAATCCTTTGCTAGTCTTCTGCGCATCTTTGGAGGCCTTGAAGCTCATAGGCTCTCAAACTCTAGCAAGGCCATTTGCACACTTTTTCACTTTTCCCTTAAAAAGGGATAAATAGTGGAGATTTATTAAAATCATATTTATTCCATCACATAGAAACTAGAGCAATTTAATTAGAAAATTTCCCTCCTTTTAAATCAACCTTTTCCCCTCTTACATTATTATTAGTTGAAATGTGAATTACAAGTTTCCATCCATCTTATCTATGTCTAAATTTTAAGTGCCTTCGGTTCCTATACATGCATGCCCATTTCTTTTGTTTCTTTCTTATACTTTCCTAATTTCTCCATTGTTCATATAAGTTGAAAAACATAAATCTTAATTCCAATATTAATGTGGTAGCATTGTCCTCTCAACCTTTAGGATTTCATGTAGTTATCTTGATTCTAACTATTTATAACTCTAGGTTTAGAATTGTTTATATATTTTTTTGCTTTGTTGCAAGAGACGTACAAGGTGGTACCATAATACTACATTGTTTTCCAAAGTTAGTTTGCCAGTATGGTGGCACCATCTGCTATAATTTGTGTCCTTTTAATGCTTTCCTAATACAAGTACTATGTATGATAAAGACACTGAGTGTTTTGTCAACAGTGGCAGATCTAAAAATTTTAAACGACGGTGTTCATCTGTGATTGCCATCATACCATATACATTTTTTTTAAAAAAAGAAAGAAATAGCCCCTCATACAATACACTAAGCTTAAATAGTATAATAATGGAGAACAAGCAACATCGAAACCAGACTTAGGATTGTTAAGAGCCTGATTGCATACCTAGACCTTTATGTTATAACTTTGAGTATAGAGACATAACAGAGAAAACAAACTTTGAGTCTGGCGCTGGGAACTATTAGAAACATTATTTGTGATTTGAAATATGCTATCTAGTTCTTATTATATTGTTTGATATTACTTATATAGAACACTAGAGTAAATAATCTAATCTTTTGAGATATTCAACAAAAATCTACCAATCTTTTTTCTTGGACATTGTAGACGCCTAAAGTTGGAGTCTTATTTTTAAATGCCCAATCACCAAAATTATTCCTTAACCTATGTGTTTGGAGCACCTAGCATAGTGGCCTTTAAAATTGAGTCCAAAAGAAAGCTCTCCGACCCCACTCTTAGGAACACACAGCCTACTTCCTTTGAAAAGGAAGCCTTGATCAAGATAGAATTATCCTTGAGGATGGTGAGAGCACTTCTCAATCAGTTCTTTAAAGTCTCCATCAGCCTTAAATTGCTCCTTGATCATCTCAAAGCCAAGAATTCTAGAATCTAAGGGAGACAGAAGCAGTTATCTCCTAGAAAGGGCATCAGCACCCTTATTAAGCTTTCCAAATTTATGGTGGATTATAAAATAAAAAGACTACAAATTCTCAACCCATTTACCATGCCTAGGGCTAAGCTTATGTTGTTCTTGAATGAATTTGAAGGCTTTATGATCTGAATGTAGGATAAACTCTCCACCAATCAAGTAATACCTCTAATGTTCTAATGCCTAGATTATGGCATAGAACTCTTCATCATAGGTAGAGTATTTCCTCCTTATAGCACATGGTTTTTCACTGAAATAGGCCATAGGCCTCCCTTCTTGAGTCAGCACAGCTCTAATCCCAACTCCATAAGCATCACACTCTACTTCAAAAACTTTGGTGAAATTTGCTAAAGCAAGAATAGGAGCACTGGTGAGCTTGTCCTTGTTTAGTTCAAAGACCTTTTAAGCTTGGTCAGCCCACTCAAACTTCTTGTTCGTTAGTACTTTAGTAACTGAAGACATGAGTGAGCTAAAATTCCTCACAAACCTTCTATAAAATGAAGCTAAGTCATGAAAGCTTCTGACTTGCTGGATAGAAGTAGGAACTGGCCATTCTTTAATAGATTTAATCTTCTCATCATCAACCTGAATACCCTGAGCTAAAACTACACACCTAGGAACTTGACTTGAGAGGTGGAAAAGTGACACTTCTCAAGGTTCCCATATACTTCTCTTGGGATAAAATGTGGAGTACTTGATGTAAGTGCTAAGCATGTTCTTCTTCAGTCTAGCCATAAACTAGAATATCATCAAAATAAACCACCACTAATTTCCCTATCAAAGGCTTAACCACCTTATTCATTAATCTTGTGAAGGTACTAGGAGCACTTGTCAAGCCAAAGGGCATCACCAACCATTCATACAGCCCTCCCTTAGTCTTAAAGGCTATCTTTCACTCATCCCCTCATAGATTCTAATATGGTAGTATCCACTTCTGAGATCAATCTTTGAGAATATAGTGGGGCCATGTAGTTCATCAAGAAGGTCCTCTAATCTAGGAATAGGGAACCTATTCTTGAGGGTAATCTTGCTTAAAAACCTACTATCCATACACATTCGCATACTTCCATCTTTCATGGGTACTAGCAAGGCTGGAACTGTATAGGAACTCAAACTTTCCCTAATCATGCCCTCAGCTAGCAATTCTTCCACCTGCCTTTGGATTTCATTGGTTTCTTAAGGTTTTATTTTGTATGTAGGCTTGTTTAGGAGTGTGGATCTTGGGACAAGGTCTATCTTGTGCTGGATGGATCTCTTTAGGGGTAGACTAGGTGGTATTTCAGTGGAAAAGACATGCTTGTACTCAAACAGAAGGGGTTGCAGTAAAGGGTGGATAGTGAGGGGTGTGTTCTGGCTTAAGGTTCAACAAGATCAACTCTTAAGCTGACTTGAACTCACGCTGTTAGGATCTGGCAATGGTAGTAAGAAAGACATCAAGCTGGAATGAGTCTTTAGGTTTCTGAATTTGGAGGGTTTAAGGGGAGTAAGGGTAATTTTCTTGTGGTCTTTGACAAAGGTGTAGGTGTTCAGTCTCCCATCATGTATAACTCTTCTATCAAATAACCAAGGTCTGCTTAGGATGATATGGCAAGCATCCATGGGTATTACATCACACTATATTTCATCCCTATACCTTTTTCCAATCGATAAAGAGACTAAACATTTGGAGGAGATTTGGATACTTTTTCCCCAGTTTAGCCACTGAATAGTGTAGGGACAAGGGTGAGGCACAGTAGAAAGCTTTAGTTTATCCACCAAGGTTTGAGATGCCACATTAGTGCAGTTGCCCTTATCGATGATCAGTGAACATATCTTCCCTCCAATGGTGCATCTAGTATAGAAGATGGCTTCCCTTTATTCCTGGTTTTCAGGAGCAGCTAATCCACTCAAGGCCCTCCTGACTAACAATATTTCTCCCTCATCTAGATCCTCTTTATACTCTTTCATTTCCTCAGTTAAGAAGAGCTCCTTCTCTCCTCGTTCTTCTAGATTTTCCAAGTGTTTACAAATAGACTGGTGTTCAGCCAAGGTTACCACTCTTTTGTTTGGGCATTCAGAAGTTATATGGCTTAAACCTTGACATCTGAAACATCTTCTAGCATCAGCAGGCTTAGGAGCAGGCTTAGTTAGAGTTTTTGTGGCAGTAGGTGGGTTGAGTATATTTTGTAGAGGGTAATTAGGTCTAGAAGGATTTTGAGGTGGTGTTTGAAAAGGGTAGGTTCTGTTTGGAGGTTTACTAGCTTCTCCCTTTCCCTTAACATTCTTTTACAACACAACTTTGTAAGCTAAGGAGTTAAGCTCATCTAGGGTGGTGTATGGATGCAGTTCTACCACATGAGCTATCTTTTCTTCCAAGTCAGCTAGATACCTGACCAGAGTTTCAGTTTCATCCTCCCTAAGATCACATTTAAGTAAGAGTTGCTCAAATTCCTTTGTATATTCTTCTACACTCTTAGTGCCTTGCTTCAGATTGTGGAGCTTAAGGTAGTTGTCTTGTAGGTAATGGTTTCGCGGAAAATTGGCTTTTAGTTTCTCCTTCATCTTCCTCCAAGACTTGATCTTGCTTTTTCTCTTCCTCACTGTCTTAGCCACCATATTAGACTACCAAATTGAAGCATATGTTCTCAGCTTAGATGCTACTAACTTGACCTTCTTCTCATTAGGGATTTGCTTTTACTCAAATACTCTCTCTACAGTTTAGAGCCAGTCTATGAATAAGTCTGGGTCAAGTTGCCCTTCAAATTCAGTGATGTCAACCCTGAAATCATCTAGGCTTCCTTCATTTCTTCTATTATGCATCCTACCCCTACCTCTAGAAGAAGCATTACTAGAAGAGGAAAAGGGCTTGTCTTCATTCTCTTGTTTAGATGGAGCTGAACTGGAATCTTCATGTTTGCTGTTGCTACTGGACCGTCTCAAGCTTCTAGTCCATTCTCTCATGAGCTTCCCTAGCTGATCTTGGAGGTATTTGACCCTTCCCTCAAGTTCAACTTTCTCCCTCAGTGCTTGCTCAGCACTCTATTCTGGAGTGAGGCTAGATGATATACTATAGGTTCTTTGTGGACTAGGATTGTGTCCTAGGAGAGTGGCCTAGGCTTTCATACCACTTGATGTACCTAGCCTTACTTGTCCCAAAGACCAGAAACTTAATTGCAAGCAACACACACAAAAAGTAAAGATAGAATTGGATGATCAAGTGATTAGTCAAGTGATACGGAAACACCACACTTAAAGCTCACTTGAGTAGTCACTTTAGGGCTTCTTGGACATAGAAATACCACCAAGAAGAACTAAAATTACCAGTGTATTAGCACTTGAGTTGCCAACTCAAGATACAGCCACTGGGTATTTGGAGAGAAAACTAAGATAAACTCAAGTTTAATTTGTAATGTATCATAATCTGCCTACAAAACGAAGGAGAAAGGTGTACAAATGACCTTCTCTCAAGAAAAGCCAATGGCTATAAGTCAACATTATAAGTACCAAATGCTAATCTAATCAGTCTAGGGGAGAACAAACAGCCTAGGGTGTTACAAGCTGATTTGAGCTGCAAACCTGTGAGCTAATGACATCTCCATGGGTCATTCTGCTTAATCAGCAAAGGTGTCAACCTTCTTAACAATTACGGACTGGTTTAGGCCTTCAAAAACATCCTAAAATGGGTTAAAATGCAAGTTGTAGTTCATTTATCAGGGCTAATCATTATGCTGCCACTAAGTATAGCAAACTGGATAAAGGGATGCTTTGTGCTTGGGGTTAGCTGGTCAATAGCAGGTTGTGAGGGAGCTAATTATTGGCTTTTGGTAGCTCACTTGATAAATATTTAGACACTTTTTCATGGCCTAAAATCACATGAGGAATGCATATCAAAGGGTCTTCAAATTTCCCTCCAAAATTAGCCTGTGTTGGAATTCAGTCCAGAATGCATTGCCTGGACTTTGCTTCTAGATGCTCGACCTTTTGTGGTTCAAAATGACTGGAACTTGATTTATTGGATTGATAACAAGTTGAACTAAGGATAAGAGGGGTTGTTGAGTCCCCATGTACTCATGATCAGTACTGATCATGGTCAAAAACTTGGGCCAAAAGCTGGCTGTGTGGGGAGCGTTCAAGTCTGCTTGTTGGAGGTGATCTCTTACTAATGCCATGGTATCCTTAACCTCCACTGACCTTGAACATGCTTTTTGCATCTCCCCATACTCACAGGAGTCTTTGGTGCTTTGATCCCCATCACACATGAACGACAGAATATTAGCTAAAAAGGTTCAAAGGATGGGATATTACTAGTCCACAATAGAAGCAGATTGTCATGTATACATAAGAAGATGTCATAAGTGCTAACTACACATTAATTTGTAGCGTCAACCTCCCTATGTTCCTTTAACACTCACTTCGTTGCACTCCTTTTTACTATGGAGAATAAATATAATCAAAAAGGCGACACTAAAGGGAATTGGTTACCATGGACATGTGACTGTAGCAGTCAACTACTTCAAAAAAATAGGCTAAGACTACTTCAAAAAATGTGGTAAAGTTCCTCATTAATAACATCATACATAGATACAATGTACTATGTGAATTGAGGAGCGATCAATGGATCCATTTTAGAAAGGAAGTTGAGAAATATAAAATTCAGCATCATAAGTCATCCATTTGCCAACCCCAAACAAATGAAGTCATGGAAGCAGCAAATAACAATACCCACAAAATAATTGAGAAGATGGCTTAGAACCACAAAGATTGGCATAAAAAGCTATGATTTGCCCTTGGGGGTTGTAGAACTTCAATTCGTACCATAGCATGAGCAACACTATGCTCCTTAGTATATGGGATGGAAGCAGTACTCCTGATTGAAATAGCAATACCTTTTGATGGAGGTTTGGTGGTCATCCCTCACTTGCAGAATGTTTAGGCTATTCCCAAGCTTTGGAAACAAGCCTAGACAATTAAACGCACCTTGCTGCCCAGGACGTATGCAACTAACCCGCAAAATCTGGTTATGGCCACCTAATTTTGGGGTGACTTAAGTCCTTAATTTTGGCGTTCTCATAAACCCTAGAATGTTAGGTTTCTAATAAAACACGTTTCAGCCTCATTGGAGTTCATTTGCTCATCCAAAACCTATGTTTAAGTCAAACTACCCTGAAGACAGTTTACATCCAGATTTTACCCAGTATTGGTGATTACATTTCTTAATCTTCCATGAGGTTTAAGTGTCCAATTTTTACATCCCTGAAAATCTTAATATCTTAGCTTTCACGTCCAATTAGAATTATCAGATTTGGAGTTCAATTGGTCAGTGAACGAAGCTCATTTTCAGTCCTATGCTGTTTTGGACCAGATTCTGCACGGTTCGAATATTCAGCCTATTTCAAATGGCAAATGACGTCCAAATGCCTTGATTCAAAAAGGAGGGTATTCTAGACATCTTAAGGTTTCCTTCCAAGTAAGAAAATTTTAGATTACTCAGCATTTGAGGTGTCAACCAGGAAGAACAAGACCGGCCAGAAATAGGCACCTAGACACCTGCTTGCTTAGCTAGGTGGTTTTCCCTCCTAGATGGGTTTGCTAGAGGTGTGTGCTTGCCTACTTGGTCATTTTGAGCTGCTTGGTAAGCTGCCACCCAGCCACATAGGAGTGAGACACGTGGAGCAAGAAGAAGCCGCCATTTTGCAAGCTTTGAACCGGTCACACATGCTTTACATGGCAGCCATGTATTCTTCAGCTTTTTGAGGTGGCAGCCGTGTGATGTTTGCCTTCTTAGAGAGGAAATTGAGTCAACCAGGTTCCTTAATGCTTAGGAAAGAGTTTTAAGAAGGCAAGCTTGTATTTTGTAGCTTAAACTTTCAGCTTATACTTGTTTAAGCTCTAACCGTATACTAATTAGCTTAGGTTAGCTTAATGACTTTCCTAACTTAGAAGGAAAGCTCCTTTTGTGTATTTTGAAGGCTATATAAGAGCCTTAGCTGTTCATTGTGTGATATAGACTTGAATTTCGAATTGAAATTAAGAAAAGACTTTGCGTCTTGAGTTTCTCTTAAACAATTAACTTGCTTATCCTTAATTGGGCCGATTAAGGTGGTGACCAAGTGAGTCTTAATCCTTGGTTAGGTGGTGTATCTTATCCTAATCAAAGATTGAGGGCCCTAAGCTAAGTGATTAGTGGTGTATCTTATCTAATCACATAGTTTAGAACTACCCAAACACATTGAAGACACTTAAAGTTCTTAAAGTTAGCTTTCGAATTCCTTAAATCATGAGCTCTCTTTGTGTTCTAATCAGTGGGCTTCTTATTCTTTTTCATTCCGCACCTTCCCTATCCTTTCTCATACTCTTTTCAAGCTTAGTCAAGGCCAAGACATCTGACTTTGATTCAGTTTTTCCCTAAACACAAAAACCACTTCAAACCGTGAACTTTCACAAACTCTAGGCGTGCAAGGCAGCAAGTTGGCACGGCCATACCGTGCCACCAAGCATGACCGTGTCCCCCTTGAACCGTGAGTTCTCACTTGTTTTGGTTGTGTTCTTGTTGTAAGTTGGCTTGGGTTGTTCCTACCCTTGAGACTTGCATCATTTTTGGTATCAGAGCAAGTTCATCCTTGCCTGGAACCTACCACACGCCTTTCCCAGCTTATCTCTGAATCCTAAAGTCAAACACAAACCTGTTCATTCAAACTTCCAAAATGAGTTCTAGTATGACTATGGAAGAAAAACTTGAAGCTATGGCCAAGCAAATACACGAGATGTCCATGACCAATCAAGAACTCAGGGCTCGAAATGGGTACTTGAGAAAACAGCTTGGAAGCAATATGAAACAAAAACAAAAGCTTCAGGAGGATAGTGAACGAATTGGGGCAAATTATGGAAGTGAAGAGGAAGCTAGCAATGCGTTATCTTTCTCTGAAGATGACGTACCATTCAAAAAGAACAAGAAGAAGAGCACGGCTACTTTCAACTCAAATGATTTTAAAGTTACAATTCCTAAGTTTGAGGGTAAGCTAGACCCAGATGAGTTCCTTGAATGGCTACAAACTGTTGAATGAATTTTTGAGTATAAGGATATTCCGGAGGACCGGAAGGTGAAATTGGTTGCTCTTAGACTGAGGAAATATACCTCCTTGTGGTGGACAAACCTCAATGCTAAGAGGACTGGGGAAAGAAAGAGCAAAATCAATACGTGGGACAAAATGAAGTCAAAGATGAAAGCACGGTTCCTGCCGTCTACTTACGTCCAAGACAACTATGTGCTCTTTCACCATCTAATTCAAGGCAAAATGAATGTGGAAGAATACACACGTGAGTTTTAGAAATTCATGAAAAAATTTGACATTCACGAGCCTGAAGAACAAACTATGGTTCGTTACCTAGGAGGGCTCGATCCTAGGATAGCCAACGTGGTTGAACTGCAAGCCTTCACCACTTTTGATGAGATTTGTGTCCTAGCTCACAGAGTGGAACAATGAAGAAGATCACAGTTTCATAATCATGAAGAAGTTCCCACATTCCTTTCTCAAGAACAACCATTCAACAAGGGGAGCCCAAACCTTGTCCCTAAACCCACGGCCCCCCCACTTCCTACTCCACAAAAGAACCAAACACCACTACAAAGCCTACCCCCGCAACTTAAGCCCAAACATGGCACTTCCCGATGTTTTAAGTGCCAAGGATTTGGACACATAGCTGCCGATTGTGTCAATCGAAGAAGCATTACTCTGGCTGAGTGGGAGGCAATTGGAAAGGAAGAAAAGGAGGAAGAAACTCAAGAAGAAGACCTTGAAGAAATTGAGATCACTGGTGATGAAGGCGAAATGCTACTCTTGGAGAAGATGTCTCCAAATTTTCATAAAGAAGAGCATAAGCAACATGCGAATATTCATGTTTGTGTGTTAGTCATTCAAACAGAGCAAGACCCTACCCCATCATTTCCCATCAAACCCATTCCATTCATCTCCATCCAGGATCTCTCATGCTCAGGTCCTAAACTTGCTCAATTTACTCCCCCAAAGCAAAATCCAAACCCACCCCCCATCCATTCATTCCAACACCCACTTAAGTTTCACATGGCTGATGTAAGGAATACGGAAGCAAAGTTTAAACCAAGCTTGTTTGAACAGTTGATCCTTTTTCAGCCTAGTTCACCTTCGTTTGCTTTTGGGCAGTACGTCCTTGGTGAATTTGAGGACAAATTCTTCTCAACAAGGGGAGAATGATGGAGGTCTGGTGGTCATCCCTCACTTCCAGAATGTTTAGGCTATTCCCAAGCTTTGGAAACAAGCCTAGACAATTAAACGCATCTTGCTGCCTAGGATGTATGCAACTGACCTGTGAAATCTGGTCATGGTCACCTAATTTTGGGGTGACTTAAGTCCTTAATTTTGGTGTTCTCATAAACCCTAGGATGTTAGGTTTCCAATAAAACAAGTTTCAGCCTCATTGGAGTTCATTTGCTCATCCAAAACCTATGTTTAAGTCAAACTGCCCTGAAGACAGTTTACATCCAGATTTTACCCGGTATTGGTGATTACATTTCTTAATCTTCCATGAGGTTTAAGTGTCCAATTTTTGCATCCCTGAAAATCTTAAGATCTTAGCTTTCACGTCGAATTGGAATTACCAGATTTGGAGTTCAATTGGTTACTGAACGAAGCTCATTTTCAGTCCTATGCTGTTTTGTACCAGATTCTGCACGGTTCGAATATTCGGCCTATTTCAAATGGAAAATGACGTCCAAATGCCTTGATTCAAAAAGGAGGGTATTCTAGACATCTTAAGGTTTCCTTCCATGGAAGAAACGTTTAGATTACTCAGCATTTGAGGTGTCAACCAGGAAGAACAAGACCGGTCAGAAATAGGCACCTAGACACCCGCTTGCTTAGCTAGGTGGTTTTCCCTCCTAGATGGGTTTGCTAGAGGTGTGTGCTTGCCTACTTGGTCATTTTGAGCTGCTTGGTAAGCTGCCACCCAGCCACATAGGAGTGAGACACGTGGAGCAAGAAGAAGCCGCCATTTTGCAAGCTTTGAACCGGTCACACATGCTTTACATGGCAGCCATGTATTCTTCAGCTTTTTGAGGTGGCAGCCGTGTGATGTTTGCCTTCTTAGAGAGGAAATTGAGTCAACCAGGTTCCTTAATGCTTAGGAAAGAGTTTTAAGAAGGCAAGCTTGTATTTTGTAGCTTAAACTTTCAGCTTATACTTGTTTAAGCTCTAACCGTATACTAATTAGCTTAGGTTAGCTTAATGACTTTCCTAACTTAGAAGGAAAGCTCCTTTTGTGTATTTTGAAGGCTATATAAGAGCCTTAGCTGTTCATTGTGTGATATAGACTTGAATTTCGAATTGAAATTAAGAAAAGACTTTGCGTCTTGAGTTTCTCTTAAACAATTAACTTGCTTATCCTTAATTGGGCCGATTAAGGTGGTGACCAAGTGAGTCTTAATCCTTGGTTAGGTGGTGTATCTTATCCTAATCAAAGATTGAGGGCCCTAAGCTAAGTGATTAGTGGTGTATCTTATCTAATCACATAGTTTAGAACTATCCAAACACATTGAAGGCACTTAAAGTTCTCAAAGTTAGCTTTCGAATTCCTTAAACCGTGAGCTCTCTTTGTGTTCTAATCAGCGGGTTTCTTATTCTTTTTTATTCCACACATTCCCTATCCTTTCTCATACTCTTTTCAAGCTTAATCAAGGCCAAGACATCTGGCTTTGATTCAGTTTTTCCCTAAACACAAAAACCACTTCAAACCGTGAACTTTCACAAACTTTAGGCATACAAGGCAGCAAGTTGGCACGGCCATACCGTGCCACCAAGCACGACCGTGTCCCCCTTGAACCGTGAGTTCTCACTTGTTTTGGTTGTGTTCTTGTTGTAAGTTGGCTTGGGTTGTTCCTTCCCTTGAGACTTACATCAATTTTGGTATCAGAGCAAGTTCATCCTTGCCTGGAACCTACCACACGCCTTCCCAGCTTATCTCTGAATCCTAAACTCAAACACAAACCTGTTCATTCAAACTTCCAAAATGCGTTCTGGTATGACTATGGAAGAAAAACTTGAAGCTATGGCCAAGCAAATACACGAGATGTCCATGACCAACAGAGAACTCAGGGCTCGGAATGAGTACTTGAGAAAGCAGTTTGGAAGCAATATGAAACAAAAACAAAAGCTTCAGGAGGATAGTGAACGAATTGGGGCAAATTATGGAAGTGAAGAGGAAGCTAGCAATGCGTTATCTTTCTCTGAAGATGATGTACCATTCAAAAAGAACAAGAAGAAGAGCACGGCCTACTTTCAACTCAAATGATTTCAAAGTTAAAATTCCTAAGTTTGAGGGCAAGCTAGACCCAGACGAGTTCCTTGAATGGCTACAAACTGTTGGACGAATTTTCGAGCACAAGGATATTCCAGAGGACCGGAAGGTGAAATTGGTTGCTCTTAGACTGAGGAAATATGCCTCCTTATGGTGGACAAACCTCAATGCTAAGAGGACTAGAGAGAGAAAGAGCAAAATCAATACATGGGACAAAATGAAATCAAAGATGAAAGCACGGTTCCTGCCGTCCACCTATGTCCAAGACAACTATATGCTCTTTCACCATCTTACTTCAAGGCAAAATGAATGTGGAAGAATACACACGTGAGTTTGAGAAACTCATGATTAAATGTGACATTCATGAGCCTGAAGAACAAACCATGGTTCGTTACCTAGGAGGGCTTGATCCTAGGATAGCCAACGTGGTTGAATTGCAAGCCTTTGCCACTTTTGATGAGATCTGTGTCCTAGCTCACAAAGTGGAACAACAAAGAAGGTCTCGATTTCATACCCGTGAAGAAATTCCCACATTCCTTCCTCAAGAACAACCATTCAACAAGGGGAGCCCAAACCTTGTCCCTAAATCCATGGCCCCCCCACTTCCTACTCCACAAAAGAACCAAACACCACTACAAAGCCTACCCCCGTAACTTAAACCCAAGCATGGCACTTCCCGATGTTTTAAGTGCCAAGGATTTGGACACATAGCCGCCGATTGTGTCAATCGAAGAAGCATCACCCTGGCTGAGTGGGAGGCAATTGGAAAGGAAGAAAAGGAGGAAGAAACTCAAGAAGAAGACCTTGAAGAAATTGAGATCACTGCTGATGAAGGAGAAATGCTACTCTTGGAGAAGATGTCTCCAAATTTTCATAAAGAAGAGCATGAACAACATACGAATATTCATGTTTGTATGTTAGGCATTCAAACAGAGCAAGATCCTACCCCATCATTTCCCATCAAACCCATTCCATTCACCCCCATCCACGATCTCTCAAGCTCGGGTCCTAAAGTTGCTCAATTTACTCCCTCAAAGCAAAATCCAAACCCACCCCCCACCTATTCATTCCAACACCCACTTAAGTTTCACATGGCTGATGTAAGGAATACGGAAGCAAAGTTTAAACCAAGCTTATTTGAAGAGTTGATCCTTTTTCAGCCTAGTTCACCTTTGTTTGCTTTTAGGCAATACGTCTTTGGTGAATTTGAGGACAAATTCTTCTCAACAAGGAGAGAATGATGGAGGTTTGGTGGTCATCCCTCACTTGCAGAATGTTTAGGCTATTCCCAAGCTTTGGAAACAAGCCTAGACAATTGAACGCACCTTGCTGCCCAGGACGTATGCAACTAACCCGTAAAATCTGGTTATGGTCACCTAATTTTGGGGTGACTTAAGTCCTTAATTTTGGCGTTCTCATAAACCCTAGAATGTTAGGTTTCTAATAAAACACGTTTCAGCCTCATTGGAGTTCATTTGCTCATCTAAAACCTATGTTTAAGTCAAACTGCCCTGAAGACAGTTTACATCCAGATTTTACCCGGTATTGGTGATTACATTTCTTAATCTTCCATGAGGTTTAAGTGTCCAATTTTTGCATCCCTAAAAATCTTAAGATCTTAGCTTTCACGACATATTGGAATTACCAGATTTGGAGTTCAATTGGTTAGCGAACGAATCTCATTTTCAATCCTATGCTGTTTTGTACCAGATTCTGAACAGTTCGAATATTCGGCCTATTTCAAATGGCAAATGATGTCCAAATGCCTTGATTCAAAAAGGAGGGTATTCTACACATCATAAGGTTTCCTTCCATGTAAGAAAAGTTTAGATTACTCAGCATTTGAGGTGTCAACCAGGAAGAACAAGACCGGCCAGAAATAGGCACCTAGACACCTGCTTGCTTAGCTAGGTGGTTTTCCCTCCTAGATGGGTTTGCTAGAGGTGTGTGCTTGCCTACTTGGTCATTTTGAGCTGCTTGGTAAGTGCCACCCAGCCACATAGGAGTGAGACACGTGGAGCAAGAAGAAGCCGCCATTTTGCAAGCTTTGAACCGGTCACACATGCTTTACGTGGCAGCCATGTATTCTTCAGCTTTTTGAGGTGGCAGCCGTGTGATGTTTGCCTTCCTAAAGAGGAAATTGAGTCAACCAGGCTCCTTAATGCTTAGGAAAGAGTTTTAAGAAGGCAAGCTTGTATTTTGTAGCTTAAACTTTCAACTTATACTTGTTTAAGCTCTAACCGTGTACTAATTAGTTTAGGTTAGCTTAATGACTTTGCTAGCTTAGAAGGAAAGCTCCTTTTGTGTATTTTGAAGGCTATGTAAGAGCCTTAGTTGTTCATTGTGTGATATAGACTTGAATTTCGAATAGAAATTAAGAAAAGACTTTGTGTCTTGAGTTTCTCTTAAACACTTAACTTGCTTATCCTTAATTAGGCCGATTAAGGTGGTGACCAAGTGAGTCTTAATCCTTGGTTAGGTGGTGTATCTTATCCTAATCAAAGATTGAGGGCCCTAAGTTAAGTGATTAGTGGTGTATCTTATCTAATCACATAGTTTAGAACTATCCAAACACATTGAAGACACCTAAAGTTCTTAAAGTTAGCTTTCGAATTCCTTAAACCGTGAGCTCTCTTTGTGTTCTAATCAGTGGGCTTCTTATTCTTTTTCATTCCACACATTCCCTATCCTTTCTCATACTCTTTTCAAGCTTAATCAAGGCCAAGACATCTGGCTTTGATTCAGTTTTTCCCTAAACACAAAAACCACTTCAAACCGTGAACTTTCACAAACTCTAGGCGTGCAAGGCAGCAAGTTGGGACGGCCATACCGTGCCACCAAGCATGACCGTGTCCCCCTTGAACCGTGAGTTCTCACTTGTTTTGGTTGTGTTCTTGTTGTAAGTTAGCTTCGGTTGTTCCTCCCCTTGAGACTTACATCAATTTTGGTATCAGAGCAAGTTCATCCTTGCCTGGAACCTACCACACGCCTTCCCAGCTTATCTCTGAATCCTAAACTCAAACACAAACCTGTTCATTCAAACTTCCAAAATGCGTTCTGGTATGACTATGGAAGAAAAACTTGAAGCTATGGCCAAGCAAATACACGAGATGTCCATGACCAACAGAGAACTCAGGGCTCGGAATGAGTACTTGAGAAAGCAGTTTGGAAGCAATATGAAACAAAAACAAAAGCTTCAGGAGGATAGTGAACGAATTGGGGCAAATTATGGAAGTGAAGAGGAAGCTAGCAATGCGTTATCTTTCTCTGAAGATGATGTACCATTCAAAAAGAACAAGAAGAAGAGCACGGCCTACTTTCAACTCAAATGATTTCAAAGTTAAAATTCCTAAGTTTGAGGGCAAGCTAGACCCAGACGAGTTCCTTGAATGGCTACAAACTGTTGGACGAATTTTCGAGCACAAGGATATTCCAGAGGACCGGAAGGTGAAATTGGTTGCTCTTAGACTGAGGAAATATGCCTCCTTATGGTGGACAAACCTCAATGCTAAGAGGACTGGGGAAAGAAAGAGTAAAATCAATACATGGGACAAAATGAAGTCAAAGATGAAACCACGGTTCCTGCCGTCTACTTACGTCCAAGACAACTATGTGCCCTTTCACCATCTTATTCAAAGCAAAATGAATGTGGAAGAATACACACGTGAGTTTCAGAAACTCATGATTAAATGCGACATTCACGAGCCTGAAGAACAAACTATGGTTCGTTACCTAGGAGGGCTCAATCCTAGGATAGCCAACGTGGTTGAACTGCAAGCCTTCACCACTTTTGATGAGATTTGTATCCTAGCTCACAAAGTGGAACAACGAAGAAGATCACAGTTTCATAATCATGAAGAAGTTCCCACATTCCTTCCTCAAGAACAACCATTCAACAAGGGGAGCCCAAACCTTGTCCCTAAACCCATGGCCCCCCACTTCCTACTCCACAAAAGAACCAAACACCACTACAAAGCCTACCCCCGCAACTTAAACCCAAGCATGGCACTTCCCGATGTTTTAAGTGCCAAGAATTTGGACACATAGCCGCCGATTGTGTCAATCGAAGAAGCATCACTCTGGCTGAGTGGGAGGCAATTGGAAAGGAAGAAAAGGAGGAAGAAACTCAAGAAGAAGACCTTGAAGAAATTGAGATCACTGCTGATGAAGGTGAAATGCTACTCTTGGAGAAGATGTCTCCAAATTTTCAGGAAGAAGAGCATGAACAACATATGAATATTCATGTTTGTATGTTATTCATTCCAAAGGAGCAAGACCATATCCCATCCTTTCCCCACAAAATCATTCCATTCACATCTATCCAGGATCTCACATGCTCAGGTCCTAAACTTGCTGAATTTACTCCCCCAAAGCAAAATCCAAACCCACCCCGCATCTATTCATTCCAACACCCACTTAAGTTTCACATGGCTGATGTGAGGAATATGGAAATAAAGTTTAAACCAAGCTTATTTGAAGAGTTGATCCTTTTTCAGCCTAGTTCACCTTTGTTTGCTTTTGGACAGTACATCCTTGGTGAATTTGAGGACAAATTCTTCTTAGCAAGGGGAAAATGATGGAGGTCTGGTGGTCATCCCTTACTTCCAGAATGTTTAGGCTATCCCCAAGCTTTGGAAACAAGCCTAGACAATTAAACGCACCTTGCTGCCTAGGACGTATGCAACTAACCCGTGAAATCTGGTTATGGTCACCTAATTTTAGGGTGACTTAAGTCCTCAATTTTAGCGTTCTCATAAACGCTAGAATGTTAGGTTTCTAATAAAACAAGTTTCAGCCTCATTGGAGTTCATTTGCTCATCCAAAACCTATGTTTAAATCAAACTGCCCTGAAGACAGTTTACATCTAGATTTTACCCGGTTTTGGCGATTACATTTCTTAATCTTCCATGAGGTTTAAGCGTCCAATTTTTACATCCCTGAAAAGCTTAAGATCTTAGCTTTCATTTCCAATTGGAATCACCAGATTTGGAGTTCAATTGGTCAGTGAACGAAGCTCATTTTCAGTCCTATGCTGTTTTGGACTAGATTCTGCACGGTTTGAATATTCAGCCTATTTCAAATGGCAAATGACGCCCAAATTCCTTGATTCAAAAAGGAGGGTATTCTGGACATCTTAAGGTTTCCTTCCATGTTAGAAAAGTTTAGATTACTCAGCATATGAGGTGTCAACCAGGAAGAACAAGACCGGCCAGAAATAGGCACCTAGACACCCGGTTGCTTAGCTAGGTGGTTTTCCCTCCTAGATGGGTTTGCTAGAGGTTTGTGCTTGCCTACTTGGTCATTTTGAGCTGCTTGGTAAGGTGCCACCCAGCCACATGGGAGTGAGACACGTGGAGCAAGAAGAAGCCGCCATTTTGCAAGCTTTGAACCGGTCACACATGCTTTACATGGCAGCCATGTATTCTTCAGCTTTTTGAGGTGGCATCCGTGTGATGTTTGCCTTTCTAGAGAGGAAATTGAGTCAACCAGGTTCCTTAATGCTTAGGAAAGAGTTTTAAGAAGGCAAACTTGTATTTTGTAGCTTAAACTTTCAGCTTATACTTGTTTAAGCTCTAACCGTGTACTAATTAGCTTAGGTTAGCTTAATGACTTTCCTAGCTTAGAAGGAAAGCTCCTTTTGTGTGTTTTGAAGGCTATATAGGAGCCTTAGTTGTTCATTGTGTGATATAGACTTGAATTTCGAATTGAAATTAAGAAAAGACTTTGTGTCTCTCTTAAACACTTAACTTGCTTATCCTTAATTAGGCCGATTAAGGTGGGGAGTGACCAGGTGACCAAGTGAGCTTAATCCTTGGTTCTTGGTTTAGGTGGTGTTATCTTATCCGTAATCAAAGATGAGGGCCCTAAGCAAGTGATTAGTGGGTATCGTATCTATATCACATAGTTTATGAACTATCCTAAACACATTGAAGACACTTTAACAGTTCTTAAAGTTAGCTTTAGATTTCCCTTAAACCGTGAGACCTCTTTGTGTTCTATCGGGGGGCTTCCCCAATCCTTTTCATTCCCCACAGTCCCTATCCTTTCATATTCCTTTCAAGCTTAATCAAGGCCAAGAATTCTTGCTTTGCTTTGATTCAGTTTTTCCCTAAACACAAAAACCACTTCAAACCGTGAACTTTCACAAACTCTAGGCGTGCAAGGCAGCAAGTTGGCACGGCCATACCGTGCCACCAAGCATGACCGTGCCCCCCGTGAGTTTTCCACTTGTTTTGGTTGTGTTCTTGTTGTAAGTTGGCTTGGGTTGTTCCTTCCCTTGAGACTTACATCATTTTTGGTATCAGAGCAAGTTCATCCTTGTCTGGAACCTACCACACGCCTTTCCCAGCTTATCTCTGAATCCTAAACTCTAACACAAACCTATTCATTCAAACTTCCAAAATGAGTTCTAGTGTGACTATGGAAGAAAAACTTGAAGCTATGGCCAAGCAATTACATGAGATGTCCATGACCAATCAAGAACTCAGGGCTCGGAATGAGTACAATATGAAACAAAAACAAAAGCTTCAGGAGGATAGTGAACGAATTGGGGAAAATTATGGAAGTGAAGAGGAAGCTAGCAATGCGTTATCTTTCTCTGAAGATGATGTACCATTCAAAAAGAACAAGAAGAAGAGCACGGCCTACTTTTAACTCAAATGATTTCAAAGTTAAAATTCCTAAGTTTGAGGGTAAGCTGGACCCAGATGTGTTCCTTGAATGGCTACAAACTATTGAACGAATTTTCGAGTACAAGGATATTCCAGAGGACCGGAAGGTGAAATTGGTTGCTCTTAGACTGAGGAAATATGCCTCCTTATGGTGGACAAACCTCAATGCTAAGAGGACTGGGGAAAGAAAGAGTAAAATCAATACATGGGACAAAATGAAGTCAAAGATGAAACCACGGTTCCTGCCGTCTACTTACGTCCAAGACAACTATGTGCCCTTTCACCATCTTATTCAAAGCAAAATGAATGTGGAAGAATACACACGTGAGTTTCAGAAACTCATGATTAAATGCGACATTCACGAGCCTGAAGAACAAACTATGGTTCGTTACCTAGGAGGGCTCAATCCTAGGATAGCCAACGTGGTTGAACTGCAAGCCTTCACCACTTTTGATGAGATTTGTATCCTAGCTCACAAAGTGGAACAACGAAGAAGATCACGGTTTCATAATCATGAAGAAGTTCCCACATTCCTTCCTCAAGAACAACCATTCAATAAGGGGAGCCCAAACCTTGTCCCTAAACCCACGGCCCCCCCACTTCCTACTCCACAAAAGAACCAAACACCACTACAAAGCCTACCCCTGCAACTTAAACCCAAACATGGCACTTCCCAATGTTTTAAGTGCCGAGGATTTAGACACATAGCCACCAATTGTGTCAATCGAAGAAGCATTACTCTGGTTGAGTGGGAGGCAATTAGAAAGGAAGAAAAGGAGGAAGAAACTCAAGAAGAAGACCTTGAAGAAATTGAGACCACTGCTGATGAAGGCGAAATGCTACTCTTGGAGAAGATGTCTCCAAATTTTCATAAAGAAGAGCATGAACAACATACGAATATTCATGTTTGTATGTTAGTCATTCAAACAGAGCAAGATCCTACCCCATCATTTCCCATCAAACCCATTCCATTCACCCCCATCCACGATCTCTCAAGCTCGGGTCCTAAACTTGCTCAATTTACTCCCCCAAAGCAAAATCCAAACCCACCCCCCATCCATTCATTCCAACACCCACTTAAGTTTCACATGGCTGATGTAAGGAATACGAAAGCAAAGTTTAAACCAAGCTTATTTGAAGAGTTGATCCTTTTTCAGCCTAGTTCACCTTTGTTTGCTTTTGGGCAATGCGTCTTTGGTAAATTTGAGGACAAATTCTTCTCAACAAGGGGAGAATGATGGAGGTTTGGTGGTCATCCCTCACTTCCAGAATGTTTAGGCTATTCCCAAGCTTTGGAAACAAGCCTAGACAATTAAACGCACCTTGCTGCCTAGGACGTATGCAACTAACCCGTGAAATCTGGTTATGGTCACCTAATTTTGGGGTGACTTAAGTCCTTAATTTTGGCATTCTCATAAACCCTAGAATGTTAGGTTTCTAATAAAACAAGTTTTAGCCTCATTGGAGTTCATTTGCTCATCCAAAATCTATGTTTAAGTCAAACTGCCCTGAAGACAGTTTACATCTAGATTTTACCCGGTTTTGGTGATTACATTTCTTAATCTTCCATGAGGTTTAAGTGTCCAATTTTTGCATCCATGAAAAGCTTAAGATCTTAGCTTTCATGTCCAATTGGAATTACCAGATTTGGATTTCAATTGGTCAGTGAACGAAGCTCATTTTCAATCCTATGCTATTTTGTACCAGATTCTGCACGGTTCGAATATTCAGCCTATTTCAAATGGCAAATGACGTCCAAATGCCTTGATTCAAAAAGAAGGGCATTCTAGACATCTTACGGTTTCCTTCCATGTAAGAAAAGTTTAGATTACTTAGCATATGAGGTGTCAACCAGGAAGAACAAAACCAGCCAGAAATAGGCACCTAGACACCCGGTTGCTTAGCTAGGTGGTTTTCCCTCCTAGATGGGTTTTCTAGAGGTTTGTGCTTGCCTACTTGGTCATTTTGAGCTACTTGGTAAGTTTCCACCCAGCCACATAGGAGTGAGACACGTGGAGCAAGAAGAAGCCGCCATTTTGCAAGCTTTGAACCGGTCACACATGCTTTACATGGCAGCCATGTATTCTTCAGCTTTTTGAGGTGGCAGCCGTGTGATGTTTGCCTTCCTAGAGAGGAAATTGAGTCAACCAGGTTCCTTAATGCTTAGGAAAAAGTTTTAAGAAGGCAAACTTGTATTTTGTAGCTTAAACTTTCAGCTTATACTTGTTTAAGCTCTAACCGTGTACTAATTAGCTTAGGTTAGCTTAATGACTTTCCTAGATTCGAAGGAAAGCTCCTTTTGTGTATTTTGAAGGCTATATAGGAGCCTTAGTTGTTCATTGTGTGATATAGACTTGAATTTCGAATTGAAATTAAGAAAAGACTTTGTGTCTTGAGTTTCTCTTAAACACTTAACTTGCTTATCCTTAATTAGGCCAATTAAGGTGGTGACCAAGTGAGTCTTAATCCTTGGTTAGGTGGTGTATCTTATCCTAATCAAAGATTGAGGGCCCTAAGCTAAGTGATTAGTGGTGTATCTTATCTAATCACATAGTTTAGAACTATCCAAACACATTGAAGACACTTAAAGTTCTTAAAGTTAGCTTTCGGATTCCTTAAACCGTGAGCTCTCTTTGTGTTCTAATCGGTGGGCTTCTTATTCTTTTTCATTCCACACATTCCCTATCGTTTCTCATACTCTTTTCAAGCTTAATCAAGGCCAGGACATCTTGCTTTGATTCAGTTTTTCCCTAAACACAAAAACCACTTCAAACCGTGAACTTTCACAAACTCTAGGCGTGCAAGGCAGCAAGTTGGCACGGCCATACCGTGCCATCAAGCACGACCGTGCCCCCCTTAAACCGTGAGTTCTCACTTGTTTTGGTTGTGTTTTTGTTGTAAGTTGGCTTGGGTTGTTCCTTCCCTTGAGACTTACATCACCTTTACTTAGGGTTATTGCAGAAAGTTAAATTTCACTGTCAACATGGGTAAAAACTCGGTATGAGGAGCTGGTAGTGGTAAATGAAAGGAGATTGAGGGCGTTACACAATGTCTAATTATACCAAGCTCAGATCTCAAAGATGTAATGAACCACCAAGGCCTGATTCCGCAATGTGAATACATAGGAAGCCTTATCGATCCTACCCCATTACCCTTCACTAATTATTCACCTGTTCCAACAAAAAAAGAATTTTAACACTACTGTTGGATTGGCCCAGTAGAGAAGCCCAAAACTTGCCACCATAACCTGGTGGGGTTTCAATAGCAAGGAACCCAGTCTAGTTCCAAGCAAGAGTTGGGCTAGGTTCCGAATAGGATTATGCTGGGCTAGATAGTGTAGATACGGTAGTTTGGGCTGATAAGGTAGTGATGCATAGGGTTTTCCATTTGGTCAAATAAAGGCATGAAAATGCTTGTAGGTGAGCCCAATGGAGGTTGAAGATTAATCTCCCCAAAGTTAAACCAAGAGAGAGAGAGAGAAAGAGAGAGTTCCCAAATAATTAAAGAAGGCTTCTAATGCTAAGCATTCAACACTTGAAATAAGTAGCAAGAGGATAATTCATCCCACCCTCTAACTCTCTAAAGCCTTAGAACCAAGGATTAGATTAAAGGGAAGACTCAAATCACCACCCTCCTAAGAGAAATAAAGATTTTGAAGTTTTGAGGAGGCCAAGCTTCAAGCTCTCATATCATTCACTCAATCTAATTTTTTATGGAAGTAATTAGGTCCATAAACACCCAATTAGGTGGGGGAATTAGCTATACATTAGTAGGGGAAGTGGTCCAATAGGAGGCTTACAAAATATCCTAGGAAAAGAAATCAAAATGCTTAAGATAATTACAATCACTGTGAGCTGTATTTTCTAGGATTCATCCTCCATGTTCAAGACAGCTATGAGTAGACTCTACTCCTCCAAATGAGATGCTACCACTTGTTGACTCTTCTCTTGTGTGTGAGGAATCATTCTATGCTGATTAATCCCTAAAAGTTTGACCTTAACCTCCTCAATTAAGCCCATAATTAAAACCATGTACTTTCCAGTCCTAGACCTACCTTTACTCGGTATTTAGCCCATAACTTTCTGAATTCTTAGAATTTGGGGGTGATTTAAGACTCGTTGGAAAGTAGACATATGGAGATTTCTATTCATGCATAATTTATGGAAATTAGAGCTCATTTTCCTAGTAAAAACTAAACTAGACATGAAGTAAAGTGTTATGCCTAGAAACTGAAAATGAGCTAATGAGGTGGTTTTGGGAGGATTAAGTGGTTAGGGCTACTATGGGGCCAACCACCTTTTTTTAACCCTACTTAGACCTTTTTAAGGGTGCCAAATCAATATTGACCTAGGGGGACTTAATCCTTGACCTAGGCTCAATATTGGGCCGACGTGGTTGATGACCCTCATTAGTGAGAGCAGACCCAAGCTCGAAAGTTGCTCTGTATCAACCCCTGCCCCTTGAAGAGGATATATCCTAAAATCTTCATCATGTTCCTTATCATCTTAAAGGTAAGGAGTGAGATCCCTAACATTAAAGGTGGTGGATACTTCTATATCTCCCAAAAGTTCAATATTGTATGCATTCTCTCCCAAGTTGTGTACCACCTTGTATACACCATCTCCTCTAGCCATGAGCTTGTTCTTCCTTCTTGAGGGGAACCTTTCCTTTCTCAAATGTAACCATACAAGATCATCCAGTTTGAACTTAAGTTGTGGGCAGTTCTTGTTGGCCCTTTGCTTGTATTGCTCATTCACCTTTTCAATTTGTGCTCTCACTTGCACATGTAGCTTCTTTATTTCTTTGGCTCTTGCTTCGACCTCAAAACTCACCCTTGCTTCTTAAGGAACAGGTATAAGATCAACGGGAGTAAAGGGGTTAAGACCATAGCACACTTTAAAGCGAGAGTGAGAGGCAGCATAGGAGGGAGCCCTAATGAAGGTGAATTCGGCATGAGCAAGCTTGACATTACAATCCATCAAAGTCTTACTCACTATACCCCTTAGCAATGTTGTGATAGTTCTATTTGTCATCTCTGTTTGCACATTGGTTTGAGGATGGCAAGTACTGATATTAGCAACTTAGTCTCCACGAGCCTCCATAGGGATCTCCAAAAGTGAGATAGAAATTTGGCATCCACATCCGATACGATGGTTCTTGGAGTACCATGGAGCCTCACAATTTCTTGAAAGAAGAGGTCTGCAATGTAGGTAGCATCATCACTCTTGTAGCATGCAATGAAGTGAGCCATCTTGGAGAATCGATCCACCACTACCATAATAGCATCTGTTCCTCGAGAGGTTCTTGGAAGCGCCATAAGAAAGTCCATGCTAATGTCATCCTAAGGCCTTGAAGGGACCGGAAGAGGAGTGCAGAGACCTTAATGGAAATGACTTTTAGCCATGTGACAAATGTTGCATCTATGAACATCCCCACCTATCTTAGGCTAATAAAAATGACCCTTAAGTATCTCAAGGGTCTTGTTAATGCTAAAATGACCAGCTAAAGCTCCTCCATGAGCCACCTTGACAATCAAATCCCTTAGAGGACTTTTGGGGATGCAAAGCTTGTTTTCTTAGAAGAGAAAACCATCTTATAGAGTGAAAGAGCCAAGGTTAGAAGAATTCTCCACCACTTCCTTGAAGTCTTCATCCTCATGGTATAAAGCCTTGATGGAATGAAATCCAAAAACCTTAGCTTCAAGGACCGAAAGGAGAGCATATCTCCTTGATAAGGCATCAGCCACAACATTCTCTTTCCCACTCTTAAGCTTATAAGAGAAGGTGAAAGATTGAAGGAACTCAACCCACTTAGCATATCTTGAGTTCAACTTGTGTTGACCATTGATATAGGACAATGCCTTGTAATCCAAATAGAGCACAAAGGGCTTGGGCTTGAGATAATGACTTCAATGTTCCAAGGCCCTAACAATGGCATAGAATTCCTTATCATAGGTAGAGTAGTTGAGCCTCGAACCATTCAACTTCTCACTAAAGAAATCTAGAGGACGCTAAGCTTGAGTGAGACCGCACCAATCCCAATGCCATTAGCATCACACTCAACTTCAAATAGAAGATCGAAGTTGGGAAGAGCTAAGATAGAACAAAGCCTACCCTTAATGGTTTCAAAGGCCCTTTGGGCAACCTTTGTCCACTCAAAACTTCCTTTTTTCATGCATTTGATCAACGGAGCCATAATGGAGCTGAAGTCTTTAGTGAACCGGTGGTAGAAAGAGGTCAACCCATAGAAGCTTCACACTTTCATGATGGAGGTGGGAGTTGGCCAACTCTTGATAGCATCGACTTTAGATTCATCAACTTGAATTCCCTCACCGGATATAACATAGCCAATAAAGATAACTTAAGGAGTGAATAGCTCACACTTCTCAAGTTTGGCATATAACTTTTGTTATCGCAACACTTAGAATACTTGAGAAAGATGGTCCACATGAGATACTTCATCATGACTATATGCCAAAATATCATCAAAATATACCACAATAAACTTCTCAATGAATGGTCTCAAGACCTCATTCATGAGCTTCATGAAAGTGCTAGGAGCATTAGATAGACCAAATGGCATCAGAAGCCACTCATATAACCCATATTTGGTCTTAAAGGTGGTTTTCTACTCATCACCTTCTTTCATTCTAATTTGGTGATAGCCACTCCGGAGGTCAATTTTGGAAAAGACCTTGGACCCATACAACTCATCAAGCATATCATCTAATCGAGAAATAGGGAATTGATACTCGATGGTGATGCTGTTTATGGCCCTAGAATCAACACACATATGCCAAATGCCATCCTTCTTAGGTAGCAAAAGGGTGGAAATCGAACATGGACCTAAGCTTTCCCTAATGTACCCATAATCAAGCAATTCTTAGACTTGTCGTTGAAACTTTTTTGACTCATTAGGATTGCACCTATAGGCCAACTTGTTTGTCAAAGGAGTAGCCGATAGGAGATCAATTTGATGCTCAATTCTTCTCAAATGAGGGAGACCCAGGGGTAAATTATTGTGAAATACATCCTCGAACTCTTTCAAGAGCGATTGAGCTAAAGGATGCATAGGTTTCACTCCCTCTCTTGTGTTTGATTCTACAACAAGTAAGGCAAATAAAGGCTTGCTCTTACTAATAGTTCTCTCCACCTGTGTTTCACTCATAAATACGCTTTTCTCACTTCCCTTCCCTGGCTTAGATTTGAGAAGTTTAGGCGGAGGCAGCGGTGTCAAGGTAAAATTATGACCCATGTACTTAAATGCATAAGTATTGGCATGTCCATCATGAATCACATGGTTATCAAACAACCATGGTCTACCAAGAAACAAATGACATGCATCCATAGGAAGAATATCACTTAGTACTTCACCACAATATGGACGAACCGAAAATACAATAAATGCTTGCTTAAAAATGGTTACCTTGCTTCCTTATTTGAGCCATTAGAGAGAATAAGGGGTAGGATGCACCATGGTGGATAATTAAAGTTTGTCAATGAGTGTCGTAGAAGCTACATTGGTACAACTTCTTCAATGATGAGCTCACACATCTTACCTCAATAGTGCATTGGGTACGAAAAATTTTCTCTCCTTGGCTTTGCTTATAAGGAGCCTCTTGGACATGGAGTGCTCTCTGAATCACTAAGAGTTCTCCTACCTTTGGGGTTGATCAAAGTTTGATCCTCATCCTCTACTTCTTCTTCACTAGTAGCTTCTTCAATAGCTTAAATTTCTTCTATTTCTCTAATGGTGAGGGTCCTTCGGTTAGACAATCTGCTTGGAAGTGTCCATAATCATGACATTTGAAACACTTTTTACCCTCCAATCTCTTTGGTCGTTCACTAGCAATCCCTTTACCCTTGTCAAGAGTTTTAATGGGGGTAGGGGTAGTGATAGCTTTGTTGGGGACGGAATAACCTTTGGGGGTATTCAAAGGACAAATGGAGGAAGTGGTTTGAAAGGGTTTTCGACCCTTAAGTTGTTTCTCAATCTCGGTAGCTAAGTGACACACATCATCAAAGGATAAGTAAGGTTGTAAGTCCACCTTGCTAGGAATGCTAAGAGATAACCCCCTAATGAACCTAGCGATCTTGAGTTCGGGTTCTTCATCCATGCCAACTCTTATTTGGAGTTGTTTAAACTCCCTAGTGTACTCTTCTACCTTTAAATTCTCTTGATTAAGAGAAGTGATCTTGAGGTAGAGTTCTTATTTGTAAGGAGGTAGAAATCTCTTGTCCATATGCTTCTTTGAGCTTGGACCAAGTCTTGATTTTGAATTTGGCTTCTCTAGCCTACTCTTCTTCAAATGTTCATACCATAATGAAGCATGCCCTTTCATCTTAAGAATAGCTAACTTAAAGCCCTTCTCATCGTTGTAATCTTTGAGTTCAAAGTTCCTTTCAAGGGCTTGAACTCAATCAAGATAGTTCTCCGAGTTAAGATTACTATCAAATTTTAGAGCCTCAACTTTAAGATCTCAAAGATCATCCCTCGGATGCCTTAGTCTTCTTGGTTTTCCATCCTCATCGTCAGTATTCAATGTCAATAGGGTGAGCATTGTAGACTCGTCGATTTTGTGGAGCGAAGTCCCTTACTTATGCAACCTCTTGCGTGAGTTTTTTCATTTGCTCGTGAAGCTTTACAAGGGCCCTAACAATCTCATGGGCTTGCTTAAGAGGAATGTTCAAGCAGTGAGAAGGATTGTCCTCATTAGTCATGGTGTATAGAGAGGAAAAAAAAGAGGGGAAAACAGAGGAGGCACGGGCGTGTTGAAGGAACACGGGCAAGAAAATAGTGAAAAAGAAGAGGGCACGATCATACCCTGTGGCACAGGAGGGTCGTGCTGGATCTCTAGGACAGGACTTGAGAGTGCAAGACAGGGGTACGGTCATGCCAGGCAGCATGAGGTGGTCATGCCAGATCTCTGAGTCAAATTTTCAAAGTGCAGGATTTTGGCATGGGGTGGCCAAGTGGCACGGGGTGGCCGTGCCAAATTTTTAGTTTTATGTTTTTTGTGTTTTGGTTAGGGTTTGTGTTTGGGCTATAATTGGGGTTCTTTATGAACTAGATAAGAGATTTAAAAAGGAAGAAATAATGATAAAATAGTATAGAGAGGGGAAATCTTTAAGTAATTCCAACACAAGGAAGGTTGAAATGGATGCTTACCAAGAGATAGGATCATTGTTCTCTAATACCAAATGATACATGAGGGCTTCCATTTGGCCAAATAAATGCATGAAAATGCTTTTAGATGAGCCCAATGGAGGTTGGAGATTACTCTCCCCAAAGTTGAACCAAGAGAGAGAGAGATAGAGTTCCCAAATAGTTAAAGAAGACTTCTAATGGCAAACATTCAACCCTTGAAATAAGTACCAAGAAAATAATTCATCCCACCCTTTAACCCTCTCAAGCGTTAGCACCAAGGATTAGATTAAAGGAAAGACTCAAATCATCACCCTCCTAAGAGAGATAAAGATTTTGAGATTTTCAAGAAAACTAAGCTTCAAGCTCTCATATCATTCATTCAATCTGATTTTTCATAGAGGTAATTGGGTCCATAAGTACCCAATGGGAGGGGAAATTAGCTGTACATTAGTAGGAAAAGTGCTCCAATAGAAGGCTTACAAAATATCCTAGGAAAAGAAATCACGATGCTTAAGATAATTACATTCACTATGAGCTGTATTTTTCAGGATTCATCCTCCATCTTCTAAAGAGCTATGAGTAGGCTCTACTCCTCCAAATGTGGTGCTGCCACTTGTCCACTCTTCCCTCATGTGTGAGGAATCATTCCATGCTGATTAATCCCCAACATTTCAGCCTTAACCTCCTCAATTAAGCCCATAATCAAAATCGTGCGCTTTTCAGTCCTAGACCTACCCTTGCTCGGTATTTAGCCCATAACTTTCTCAATTCTTGAAATTTGAGGGCGATTCAAGACTCGTTGTAAAATAAATATCCGAGGATTTCCATCCATGTATAACTAGTGGAAATTAGAGCTCATTTTTCTAGTAAAAACTGAGCTAGACATGAAGTAATGTACTTTACCCAAAAACTAAAAATGAGCTAATGAGGTGGTTTTAGGGGGGAATTAAGTGGTTAACTCCTTATTTAGGGCTACTATAAGCCCGACCACCTTTTCTAACCCTACTTGGACCTTCTTAAAGGTCCCAAGTCAATATTAACCTAGGGGGACCTAGTCCTTGACCTCGGGTCAATATTAGGCCTGACTTAGTTGATGACGCTCACTAGTGAGAGTAGGCCTAAGCTCGGGAGTTGCTTCGCATCAATTAGGAACTTTGTAATAAAAGAAAAAAGTTATATAGAAAGGCTTAGTACTTTTATTATCATTAAAATTCGAAAAGCATACCCTTCTAATTTCTAATGGCATTCTACTAAGAAAAAGCATAACACTTCTTTTTAAAAAAAAAAAAAATCTAAGATGTAAAGCTAGTTCCGAATCCTTCTAAAACTTGTTGTCCTTATTAGCTTGAGGTGTTGTCATATAAGGGGTATGATCCCTAGTTCTTCCTTCCACTAACGAACGAGCCTTCATTTTCCTTGTTGGTCTTCACCTTCCTAGTCTTTAAGAACTCCATAGCATTCTCCTTATTCCGGAGAGCCTTCCTTGACTCAGCATCATTGTCATTCATCTAATCAAGGTAGTGTTTTGAGACATAAGTAGAGCATGGGATAGATGGTATCATAATGGTGGGATGTTGAAGCCAACAACCTAGGATTTGATATGAGCAGGATCATTCATATAACTTCCAGGAGCGATGCAATCTAAGGCAAGGATAGTTTGCTTAGGACCAAATTGCCTTGCCAACCGTCTAGGGAAGAAATAGGCTCCCATTGACAGGCTAATGAGATGAACATTAGCACTATTCCCACCATTCCTCATAAACTATTGGATTCTCCACCAACGAACCACCCAACAAAGAGGTTGGTTCTTCTCCAAGAGGCTAATCTAGCTTGTCATCAATTGATCCTTGAATAGTTTCCTCCTTTAGCTAAATTGAATAGCCAAGTATGAGTCAACATTCATGGGAATCTCGATTAGTCGAAGGCATTCAAGCAACCAAATCTACATGCCAATAGAAATAAAACAAAGGGCATATCAGCTAGACGGTTTATATGGTCCTGCCTAAAGCAAACAACAAAGAAAAAAGAAAGGGAGAGGAAGCAAAGGAAGGGACTCCACCAGCTTCTTGGCTCATTTTCTAGTCAGGCGAGGCCCAAGTAGGGGAAGGTTCACTTGAAGTAGCAGTGGACTACCCAAAAAGAACTGACCTTGAGTGGCTGCGAAATTAATCCAAGCATAACATAGTCTCCCCAATGACAAGGGGAGGAGGAGTCTGATCACATTGAATTCCTTAAATTTTATTCAGCAACATCGTATGTCCCCTATTTTCAGAGCCACCAATTAATACAAAGACCCTTATGAGGCATAGAAGAATTGCATAATGTTTGTGCATACTTTCAAGAGCCCACCTATTCGTTTAAAATAAGAAATTAGGGACATAAAATCTACTTCATACCCAAAAACTATAGTGGAGATACACTCTTTGCTTATACCTAAAAGATGGCGATATTGGGAGGACATATCTCTTAAATAGTTAGAACAATCGGGAGACAATAAAGGGATAAACGTAGGATAACACTATACTCCTTGGTCAAAGGGCATAATTCACGATCCCCAAACTGGAAGACATGTAACTCATAATCTAAAGAGATAGAAGCAGCCCTAAGAAATTTCTAGGAAATTCTGACTTAGAGAAGGCTCAAGAGGCTTCTTAAATAGAGATGTTTTAGTTCATCCTTCTCTTCTGCATCAAGGATTACCAGCCAAGATGATAAAGCCTTTTCAAAAGACATGGTGAATTATGGAAAATTGTTCTTAGGATGGGCAAAACCTAATACAACGTAGCTTTCATGTGATGGCATGGCTCTTAATCTCCTAATTGTGCCTGATTAATTAATCATTAGAGATTATTATAATAAAAGAGTCAAGGTTGGGATGCTATTGCCGTCGGAGGAGGATAAGGCTTGATCAGTTCACTTAACATTACATCATAACATCTCTTACTTCATATATAAACCAAAGAATATGGAATTTATATATGCTTAAATTCAAATAACATTCCAGCAACCCACAGACATATATTTATGATCCAAGACTTTATGAAATGTCACCTTGAGCTCATCTAGGCTCCATTGATTGTCTTCTTGCTTCACTTGTGGCACCACATATGTAAACTTCTTAAATGCCCATACCAAAATATTAAAACACAAAATATTCAAAGAATGAGCCGAAGCTTAATACATTTATCCTATATTGTAAATAATAGAAATTTATTTTTCAGTAAGTATGTCCATTTCAATTCATTTTAATTCGAAAATGAGGGGGAGAGAGATCATACTAAAACTATTACCGATTATTATCTGAAACTAGAAGCCAAATTGATGAGGTCATATACATGCCATCATTGAGTAAGGTGTACAACTCTCTGGCTGATCGAAAAGCCTAAGCTGAAGTCACGCAGATTAATTGATTGGCCTAAACCGTCATGGCTGATAATTGGTGGGTCCATTTGATTATGTGGTAAAACAACGATTAAAATGATTCATTAAATAGTAATATCTTATAAAATTTTAGCATTTAAAAAAATATGTGAATTTTTTTAAAGGTACAGGTAGTAAACATACCTAATTCTTGCTCCCCCCAATATAAACATGATTATATGAGCGTAGACAATACAGTGCAGTGGCCTTGTTTTCTATCCACATGAAGCCTTTGCAAATTAAACATTTAGCATTCTTTGCTCAATTGATATGAGCCCTTTACATTATGTGACATTCTGTATTTCAATACATAGTAAGCCTCCATAACTTAATAGTTTCCCTACTAATTTATTATGTGCTAATTTATCATTCTAGCTCAAAGGTTCCCTTCTAATCGTACCTTAGTTATCAAATACTAGAATTTCCTTGCATCATATTCATTTAGTGATTAATCATTTCCTTCCCATTATGACTGTCATCATCTATACTTACTTATACTTAGGTAATATTTGGTTGGGGTGAAATGACTCAGAAAATAGTTTTTTAATTTTTCGTTATTTGGCACAAAAAAAGGATGGAACACTATTATCCTAGGAAAATTATTTTCCCCCCAGTGGAGGAAACTAATTTCCTTTTTGACAATAGATGAAGTTAATTTTCTCTCTTCAACTCTTTGATGATACAGTTAATTAAAATTTAGATGCAAAATTTAATTTCAACGATTTAGATTAAAACTTGATTATTTGATTAAAAAATTAAAAACAAGTTCACATATGATTTTTAAGCTAAACATTCCTTCATTCAGTCAACATTTATCTCCACTATGACTATTCCATTGACATTTTCTAGGCACTTAAAACAACTTAGTTAATGTTTTCCTTTTTACCATGAAAAATTACTTATCTTGCACTGAACGATAAAATGTGACATGAGAAATAAATTTTCTAAAAAAAATATTTTCCATGGAAAATGATTTTTTGAGAAACCATTGTTCTTCCAACCAAATATTGCCTTAAACTTTTGATAAACGTCAGTCTCCTGCTAGCTTTACCAAATCCCCCTTATATCATTTATGGATACAGGGGCCTAAAAGTTAACATACTATAATTTAAATCCCATATGTTATTTCTTAGTTTAGATTGCCCTTGTATGACAAAGTTGTGAATTATTTATTTACTTTTTTGTAGTTAGTTTTTTAACTTTTTTCTTTCCTTTTTTTCCCTCGAATCATCAAGGCCAATTGGTTTACTATTGTTTTTGGTAATGTATATCATACACCTACGAGTGTGTACTCCTACTTGCCACTTATATATATTTTTTCAGCATGTATTTATCATGTAAATAATTTTTAATATGTAGTACTGATATGGTTTGTGGAAGTATGTACTCTTAGGAGTATGATATAAGCTTTGATTGCTTTTACCATTTCTCTTTTAGCATCAACCTAAAGTAAAAAGTTATAACAGTTGTTGCTATAAGGCAACCATCATAAACTATATAAATATGCATTGTACACCTGTATAGATTTAATCACAACCGTTCAATTTTTGACTTTCAACAAACTTAAATATAAAATTTTAAAACCAAACCAATATTTTACAAATTGTTAAAAATAGTTACAATGGGGTTGTGTCTGGTTCTTTCAAACTACTCACACCCTAGAAGACTTTAGAAATCAAACCAAGAAGCTATTATGTGTCCTCCCTGTTCAATTGCTATTATTGCTGGCCAACTCTCTAGCAACCTTAGATACCATTAATTAAGTGTGAAAAGCCACTCGTTGGAGGTGGCCATGTTAGTGTGTGGGTCTTTGGCTGGGTATGGTGAGTCTAAGATTTAGACAATTAAAACCACCATATTTTCCAGTGTCAAACTTCCCATCGATCTCCATATGTATCCCTACTGCTCTCTCTCTCCAACATATTGTTGCTTTGCGCTCGCCCTCCCTATTCTCCCCTCAAACTCTCCTCTCAGGTGAGCGCCCTCAACCCTGTCAAGCGTCAAGATCAGCAGTCAATGTTGTTGGTGAGGTAATTACTGGAAACTATGAGTATGCACGTGGCCAGAAATTACAAAGGGCTGACTGGATTCTGGAAAAGAAGAAAAAAAATGTTAAGTTCATCTTTTTTCAAAAGATTACTCTTATTTTTCTTCAAATAACATGTGTGATGCATGCAAAACATCCACACAAGTACTATAGAAATATGTTTTGCTCAATTTTTACATTTCTTTAATTTTTAAAACATTTTACACTCATTTAAAAATTAAAAATAAAATGGACGGTTAGAATTTGCACATGACAAGTGTATAGTTCAGATTTTGCTAATTACAATGGTTGTCTTAGCGTGGCAACCACTATAACTGCACTCAAGCCTAAAAGTCATCAATATGTTGAATCAATTTATTTGGACTTTAGTCATCAAATCTCCAAAATTCCAATAACGTCATTTTAGCATTACTTACTGCAACTAGAATTTGCAACTACTCATTGTATCCTAAATTATCCCACATTATTATATTTTACTTAAATTTTTACTCTCACATTCAAATCCCCAAACTTGTGCTTATTTAGCATGAGCCAAATCTTAGATTGGATCTTCTACTATCATCCCTGCTCAATCTTTGGCCTCTTTCACCCCATGATTTGTGTGTTCACATCCTCACATATATGTTTCATTTTTCTAGTCACTTATTAGCCAAAAGAGAGATGCGTTAGCGCAAAGTCTTCAACAAATACTCCTTTGCCTAATAATCTTAAATATAGCACTTGGACAATTCTTTTCATTCATTCAGCTGAAGGATACCATGTTTTAAGTCAAGCATCTCACCCAAACTACCCTTAAGTTCCTTTGTTCTCACACCACAATTGAAATTAAAGAATTCCCATCTTTCTTCATGCTAGTCCCTCCCCCTCTTCCCCCCTCATTTCTAATTGGTATAATGAAATTTTCTTAGTAATTTGCCAAGCCACGAATAATTCTCGAATGTAATCTAATCTGTATTAATGCCTCAATTTACACTCTAATTGTTGTATCAATTTATTAATGAAATCATTAACCCCAACTTGACCCTGCATATTCTCCATAAAAATTAAAGCCTCAAAATTTGCATGATCAATCACCAATTACCTGTTAAGATTACTCATTTCAACATATCTGAACCTGGCACATGCATGTCACAAATTCACGAGGAAATAGAAACTTCGCCCTTGATAGAAAGAGAGAAATGGGACAAAAAATTCATGCCTCAAGAATTCCAGAAAGGAGGTATCAATGGTGAGAGTGAGCTGGCGGTTTTGGCTAGGCTGAGGCGGCGATGGTGGCTAGAACTTAAGAAGAGAATCGTGGCTACAACTATGTATAGCATCGGTATCAGCCGTAGTAATGCAAAGACAGAGGACCAAAGGATACGACAATGGAGAAGGGTAGAGGCGATGAAGCGAGGGCGTAGTCGATGCTAGAAGGGGCAACTGTCGCCGATAGCCAACCGAGTCAGGTGGCCATGATGGTGGCTAGCCGGAGAGAGATGCGCAAGAATGAAAGACTGCCAAGGATGATATTTTCTATCTGTTTCCGCTTACATACCTCAGTCTTTTTTCATTTTTCTTTCCTTATTATTATTATTATTATTATTGTTGTTGTTGTTGTTATTGTTGTTGTTGTTGTTGTTCGTATTATTGAATTTTTTTGATATTTCATTAAGTACTAACTAATTTATTTATCCATAAATGACAATTTGACTTAGAAGACTTCTATTCTTTGTTTGTCATTTTTGCTTCACTGGGCAATATGCGAATATCACATTATAACTAACTTCATTCTTTTTTTTTGGGGGGGGGGTTGGTTATATAGTTGGATACTAGTGTTGCTATCTAAGTTTCATTTTACCACTGTCATATTTACAGTTTTTAAAATAATTCTAAAGAAAATTAATACTTGAAAATCTTGTCACCTTACCACCATTGCTCGTTGTTCGAGATCTACATAGACAATTTGAAAATTTAAAAATCTTGAATTGAATGTGCACACTCAGATTAGGCTAAGTAATTAATGATTAAATAATTACAACGGTGACTTGGCATTAGGGTATTACACTTTACTTATAGCTGGACAAAATAACTTTCAATATGGGTCCCACTCTTAAGGGGTTTGGGGAGATATAGATGTAAGCAACCTTACCTCTACCAAGATCCCCTGCCCATAGAAAGGCTGATTCTAAGAGACCCATAAAAAATAATTTTGTGAAAATATTTTATAGAAAAAGGATTTTGTGCTAATTCAAAATTGGGTTAAACTTCGATGGAAAAGTCAACCGGAATCTAGCCGTGTTCCTATCCCAGGTACACCACAAAGCCAAATCTAAATAGGATAAGGTTGAGTGGACCCGCCAAGGAACTTGGCCAGGATTCAAATAAGACTCAGAGAACCCATTCGGGATTCGGATTTACAGCGCCCAGGAACGTTGTTTTATTTATTTGCCCTTAATGTTTATGACTTTGATTGGTTACAATTCAGTAAGTATTCAATAAAATCTCTAAATTATTACTCAAGACCACACAGCTCTTGATACTTGTTAATCTCTTTTATTTTTTATTCTTTTTTGTTTTTTGGGGGAGTGGGGGCTATATGTGCGTAGTGTCATTTTAAGAGTAGTATGTATGAACATGAAATTTTGCATTTGCATAGTAAATGGTAACTCATCATAATGAAAGCATCGTACATAAGTCTTGTATACCATTTTTGCTGATCATTAAGGAACTCACTACTACTTCCACCAAATAGGTAGTTAGCATAGCCAGACGCGAAGCCCACATCAACTGATGAATGATTGATACCAACACCATATCAACATTACCTCCAGGAGTCCAAGAATGACACTGAGGGTCGTTATGCATTGTCCTAGATGATGATTAATCATACAAAATTTGAGGCACGTAAGGCTTTCCAAAGGAACAGGCAAGGGCATAGGAATCCCGTGGATCATAAACTTGGAGCACTGTCCCCTCAATTGGCGAATACAGATGAGGTTGCATATCTCTAGTTTGCAAAGACTCTGGGATATCTTACAGTCTTATTGAACAATGCCTCCTCAATTGAGATCTATGAGATCTCGAACTAGATCTCTAATGGCTCGCATTAGGTTCCTTTGTGGAGACAAAGAAAATTCAACAACAGCGTAGAAATCACTGTGGGAAAAAAATAATAATAAACGAGGTAGGTTCCCTCATCTATTGTGGATATCAGCAGGTAAAGAGGTTTATGAACGCCTTCTTCATGGAATGAAAATACCGCACCACTAGACTTGATTGCTCTCGATCATATAGGAATAACCAAGGGACAAATTAGTATATGAACATTCCAAAGAATTAAGGTAAGCAACATACTTACGCCTCTAAAGGTAGAAGGAAATGGAAGCTCAGGACATTTGGACTACGAAAACTAGTGGGACATCTCTATGTAATGCCTCCTCCTCCTCCCTTTCTTGCCGCATTAACTCTAGAACTAAGTATGGGAGCGTTAGCACTCAATTCATGCAAAAGGGACTCATAAGGGTCATAAGCTTGGAAGATATACTGGGAAAAGAGGAGAAAGATAGGATATGTTACCAAACGTGTCATGATGCGATGAAGATAGGTATCATAGTCATATTCATGATTAACATGTTCAATGAAGTGATGAGGTATTTTTATCTCATCCATGTCTTAAGGAGATAAGGTTTGTGCATAAAATACAGATGGAGGTGGATCTCTGGGGATGAAAGGAGACCATTGATTGACCCGTTGAGTAATACCCTCTAATCTAAGCACCAAATAAAGCTAAATGGACCTTCCATAGGGATGCGTTGGGTGTAGCACAAGCCGCCTTCACCTCAGGCGTAGAGGGATGGCGTTCCCATGGATGAAAGTTTGCCTACACAAAAAGAAAATTAGAAAAAACTTGAAGTTGCTGAAGACTTCCAGCTTGAAATTGCCGACGGATTTGATTTTCCTTTATCCATAAGGCCATGGCGGGAAAATGGCCAAGCGTCCTTGATAATGGTGAAAGATTGGAAAATGGACGGATTTGATTTGGTATACATACGTAAGAAAATTTTCTTCCCTTTTTTGTAAGAAAGATAAGAAATTTTAACAATGCAATTAGATAGAGGCTTTTGGACAAAAATTTTAAGATTGTTCACTTGTCTTATCTAAAATATTTTCTTAGCAATAATTTTGTGTGCTTTTAGACCTAATGATTACAATAGACATCGTTAGGCTTAAAGTGTATTTGCATTGCTTATAAGTAGCCTCATGAGTTGGTCATCCATACTTTTTTTTTTGGGTCCAAGTGCTCTATTTGATAACTAATGTGATCATGGGGATCTATTTGCTATTTTAAAAAGTTAAAAACTTAGAGGTAGAAAAGACTCTGATGACACCTTTAAGTTGTAAAGTTATAGTTAGAATAGAATGGAACCTAGAGCATGTTAGCATAATATGTGCTATGGATTATAAGCATGCAAGGGATCCTAATCCTATGTACTGCTATAAATATTTCGTGTCAGGTGTCATGTGACGAATTTCACACAAGTTCAAATCTCCCTGCACATAACCTACCAAGTTTCCTTGTAAATTTTCCGTGAGAGCGCTTGGCTTAGTTTGAAGGAAGTTAAGCAAGCCAGCAAGTAGCTAACAAGAGAACACACATAGTGAGTTTGGGATGTCTTTTATTTAACTCTTACTCAAACATGCTACTTAACTTTTTCAAAAATATTGATAATGCCACTACCCCAATGGCATTTTTAATATGTTGAAAATTCTAATGACATTTTCAATTGCAAAAAATTAAGTGGCATTTTGAATATTTTGAAAAATTTTTGATGGTATTTTTTAGCAAGATCCGATCAAGATTTGGTCGTGTATTATTTGATCACTTGATTTTTTTGAATATTTTGAAAAGTTTAATGACATTTTCAATTGCAAAAAATTAAGTGGCACTTTGAATATTTTGAAAAGTTTTCGATGGCATTTTTTAGCAAGATTTTATCAAGATTTGGTCTTGTATTACTTGATCACTTGATTTTTTTAAATATTTTGAAAAGTTTGATGACATTTTCAATTGCAAAAAATTAAGTGGCATTTTGAATATTTTGAAAAGTTTTCGATGGCATTTTTTAGCAAGATCCAATCAAGATTTGGTCTTGTATTATTTGATCACTTGTTTTTTTTCTTTAAAATACAGGCAAACAGGACCTACCTAACCCGTTGGGCCGGTATCGAAGGAAGGGTAATGGGCTTTCATTTATCGAAAGAGAGGGGATAACATGAGCATAGGGCATAGTTGGAAGCTTACACGAATTCCAATCAACAATAATTTTATGCACTTCCCAAGGGTAAAACCTGGACCACCAAACTCCAGGAAGAGCCAAAATGTCAAATATGACTTGCTTATTGATTCGCTTATTTGTTAATTTACCCCATAGGATGATGAGGATTGATTTAATCATCTAATGGATGTTTATCCTCAATAATCTTCCTTAGACTAGGTATAGAATCAAGCACGTTATGCGCAACTAAGCTGCAGCTCATGAGCAAATAGAAGACCTGATGTAGGATGCTTACAAACTACTCATCAAAGTGAATTATTTCATCAGTAAAAAAGTTAAGAGGCATACATGATCTATATATTTAGATCCTTACTACAAGAATGAATGTGTTTTATTTTGTTTCAATGTCTTATAAACAGTAGATAGTGCATGTGCTCCTCTTATTTCCTATCTTCATTATCTTGTCATAAAAAAATTAATGAAAAGATAATTGTTGTTTTTCATGTAAATGAATTGTTGAACTGCCCTCTTCGCAAAATGTAGCAAAAAATACTAGTGATACAGTTCAAAAGGGATGGCTATCATTGTTAAATATGAAGACAAATATTTGACTTATTTAGGCAGTAATAGTGCTAATAATTTGATTAATATGATTATACGATGGATAAAAGATATCTTACAATACAAATTCTATTATGTGCAATTTATAACATAAATAATCCAAGTATATACTAAGGATAAATAAATCTTGAAAATAAAGTATAATAGTTTATTAACATTAACAAAATATACATAATTTAGGGAAATGATAAATCCACAGAACACAACTACAGTAACACGAAAATTTGTTTCAGATTGACAAAAATGCCCCAAGCTATACGGCCACCATGCAGGAATTTCTCAATCATGCAAATTTGTTTCCTTTTGTAAGTACATCACTAATAGTCTAATATTAGCAATTAATTTTCAGTACCTTGAACTTTTTTTTCTGAATTTGCGACTGTGGGGTACTGTAGATTTTATGGAAATAATTTATAAGGGACAACTTTTTTAGAAAGTATTCTCAAACACATACTATTTTGGATAAACTATTACCAAGGGTTAATATTCTTTGAAATAGTTATTTTTAGAATATTTTTCTTCCAAATCTAACCCTTAACTTTTTGAACTTTCTAGTTTTTGCCCAAATGGGGTCCAAAGTACAAATACTCAAAATTTTGGGCTTTTTGTAGAAAACTAAGCTTATATTATCGTTTGAACTTCTAACAATGACTTTTTCTGTGATTATCACAATCTACTACTTATATTATAAATATTATATTTTTCTGTGATTATAGTCCTACCATGCTTAGCAAAATAATTAAAGGTTTAGTAGGGAGTTTCGACCATTACCTGAACTTAGTTGGCGTTGGACCCTGGTATTCTTCTAGCTTCTAGTTTACAAAGATTGCTAATTTTCACCACATCTTCCTTAGATCAGATACAACACAGATATGTTTTGCTTCCTACCTTGAACCGTAGTCGCTAATCAAGTTTTTTATATATATTTTTAAGGATAGTGAGACTTTAATCAAGAATCATAATATTTGAGACATAAGTTCGATTGAATAACGTTCCTTACTGAGAAACTTCTTTTATTGAAAGCTTAAGAGTGAAATATTACAAAGGAAAGATTAAAGAGAGACTTAAGCTACTAAGATTATCAGAGATGCTTGCTTATAGAGAAATAGAGAATCTCGACTTTTCTTTTTTTTCAAGTATGCTCAAATGACCGTGTCCTTTCTCAGCACTTAGCCTCTCCATTTATAGAAAAGATGGGCTATATAGGATGCCCTAATGGCTACAGTACACACTGATATTTTCACATGTCTATAGCTGTCCTCACAGGGCTATAGTAGACAGTATTATTTTACTGACTTGACACTTGGCAAAATAGTACAACAATGGGGCAACAACTTTTCAAAGCCTTTTAATGCTAACAAGACTAGTCATTCATATTGAGATTCTGCCTGCTTTCATCTCCAATGATATCTTCCAATCCATCATTATCTAGATAATCATCAAAATTTTCATCAAGTTAAAGATGCTCTAGATCCTACCTTTCGAATAATTCATGAAGATATCTTTTTCGTTTATCTTGTAAGAATTTTCCAGCTCTAACATCAAAGAGATAAACAAAAACATCTTCTGAAGTAGCTCCTTCTACATTCATATCTTTGCTAAATTCATTATAATAGACGAAAGTAGTGTTCCCGTAATGCATTAGTATTCTTCCTTGTTCAACTAATGCCCACATTTGATGATAAATGTTGAAAAAACTGATGACTCTTACTAAAGTAGGATCAGTAACTAATTCTTGGCATTTTATAAACCATTTTTGTTGTTAATCATTGGGATCGTTTAAATTAACTCGTTGAACAAGATAATGTGCGAGTCTGGATTTTTTGTTTTCATACTTAATTACTACGCAATGTACTTCGACATATAGACTTCTATTGCATGAAATATCTATTGGGCCATTGGGAAATGTGAGAATCCAATGGATTCTTTTAAACATGCATTGTTGAAACTTATTTAGTCTTGAGAAGAATGGATACTTCGGATCTTGGATTTTTATGAGGTAAACTGCATCTCCATTTTCCTAAGCTTTCATGATGGGGTATCCGGAGGGATTGAATTTGCTAGGAGACTAACACCACCAACTCCAGATTTATCAGGAAAGAAGATCGTAGTGCTCCATGACTCCCAAATCTCATAAGAATAATTATTATAGTAATCGATGCAGGCTGCGTACTATTCGTTAAACCATTTCTCTTAAACATGGGAACTTATTTTTTCTTGAATATTATAAGGACACCTTAGGTAATTCTTTTCCGACTTGAAAAGACTGAATCTTTGTACTATTAGATAGGCAGAAGACAGTAGACCAAAGCATGATCTACTTCTTATCTGAAATTCCAAAATACCCATAGGGATTCTACGAGAAAGAGAAACCCGTTCTAGTAGTAATGTCATTTCATTTTGAATTTTCTCTTTTTTCGATAGGAGTTCTGCTCTGATGATCACCATTAGTGAGTTCTCAGGTTAAACTATATACTAGAGAGTTCTTTGATCCTTGTATATGTTTAATAGAAAAGGCAAACTGGTTAAGCCATAATTTCCAACGCATGAGTCGCCCTTGCACTTGCAGATTTAATAAATTCTTTTTTACAAAATCAAGTATTCCTTTGCAATCAGTTCAAATAAGAAATGTTTTGGGTCTAAAAGATTAAGAACTTTTTAATTCCCCTTATAACTGCAAGGATTTTTTTCCATCATGGGATAGTTGCATTCTGATTTATTAAAGCTTCCATTGCAATATTTGTAGAGTTTTTTTCTTTCTTTAATTTTGAGTATTGCAGTCGAGTGCTCATGAATGGCATCTCCTTCATTAGGCAAATTAAGAATAGGAAGATTTTCGCATATTTTTTTGAAGTTTTGAACAATCTTTGAATCATTGAGGGTCCATGTCCTGCTTCTTTCTTGAGTTTTTGTTACAATGGTTTTCTCAATTTAGTTATATCTTCAATGAAATATGAAGCATAGGCTAGACATCCAAGGAACCTTTCTAATTGCTTACTATCTTCAATCTTTTCATGGAAATTTTCTATTTTTTCTAGAATATGCTTTTGTAGGATGATTTGGCTAGCTTTAATATCTAGACCTAACAACTTGATTTCATTTTCAGCATAAATGCACTCGTTCTTACCAAGAATAAAACCATAATCAATGCATCTTTGAGTGATAGGCAAGACATCATTTTTGTATTGTTCTATGGTCTTTGACAAGACAAAGATATCATCGATGTAGACTAGAAAATAGTTATTAAGGTCTTTAAAGATGTTATCCACTCCTCTTTGAAATATTTGAGGTGCATTTTGAAGACCAAATGGCATTACTGTTCACTCATAATGTCCTTGAAGGGCATTGAAAGCAGTTAAACGAATGCTTTCTTCATCCATATTTTATCTGCTAGTATCGACTTTTAAAGTCCATTTTTGAGAACCAAGTGGCTCCTGAATTCGATTGAAAAGGAATATTTTGTTAGAAATATAATAACCATAAAAGATAGTACTATCATTAAACTTTTTCTAATTTATTACCATTTGAACTTTTTCTCTTTTTTCTTTAGCATAATTTCTTATTATGAAGCGGTACCGGTATGAGAACTGTTGCTATTTCTGATTAATCCTTTATCTAGAAGTTCTTTGATTTATTTATCAAATTCTTGGATATCCTAGTTTGTGTACACCATTGATTTGACTGGAATAATAGTGTTGAGATTTAACAAAGTAATCTTTGTAAATGTCTTATCTTTATCCCAAAATTTTAGAGGATTATAATAGCAGAGTTCTTCACATAATTGCTCTGGTTGTTCAGCAATCTGCTCTTAATAGATAACTCAAGTAGTGAGATTGTTAGTGCTATCTCACGTTGTGTACGCATTACCTTCTCACCACACTGGTTGCGTGTGAACTAATGAGTGTAAGCTTTATTTAACTTATCAATAGGGACTGAGTGACCATTTGTTATGAATATTATTTGGTTTATAATCTGTGTGCATGGTGCATATCATCTCTGAAAATTATTTCCAATAATCATATCATGGGAGGGTTGATCAGTATCCCATAGAGCGGATATAATGCATTGGACTCCTCCTATTTCTATTGATAGCCCTTCTATGGAGTAACCCTTCTATGGCCTCCTTATGACTCATTATGCTATTGTCAACTATCCTTACTTCTAAAGGATTCTTGGCATTCTTTCACATAATTTCTGAAAATAAAGATCTTTTTCTAAAATAGATAGAACAACCATTATCTATGTAGGCATACAATTCATATTTATTATACCCTTTAAATATACATTTATTGGGATATAGATGCTACTAGAATTTGTGTTGATGACTTCATAACATATCTCCATAGTCATATTCTTGACTAATTCTTCCTCATAGATTGGCTCACTAACAGTTCTTATTTTTTACCAATGACTTTTCTATCTAAACTCATACTTTAATCTATATTGTGTCTTAGATATTTAAAACTCATTCTACTCGTTTTCCTAGTTATGCTAATTGTATCATGTTCTTTAAACTCTTCTTTAGCTGATGAAGACCCTTCTCCCCATTCTAATCTTGTACTGATGCTTCTTAATAATTGGGGTTTGATGGTAATTTTACCATTTTCATCAATTTTTATTATTTTCTTCTTATTGGTTTTTGTAGGATTGGTAAAGCTAGATATCCATGATCTATCAATTTTTTATCTACTGTGGGTTGGACTTTATCCTTTGAATTTTTTGCATTGGATAAGACTCTCAAAGTTTTCTGCCTCTATCATTGTTATTTTAGTCTTTAGTCCTATGATTATCAAATTTATAGATTATTTTCCAAAGTACTCAGTGGGCAACTATCCTGAAGAAATCTCCCAAAAGCTCTTGCCTGTGTGCAACCAATAATTCACTGGAATTGTTTAATAGCTCACCAAATATGTTTGTTAGCTCACTAAACAACATTTTGTCCATCATTAATTCTCAGCACACTACATATGTGTCTTAGCTCACCAAATATGTGTGTTAGCTCATCAAAAATGTGTGTTAACTCACTAAATATGTCAGCTCACCAAATATATGAGTTGATTTATTATAAATTAAATGAATCAGTGAACATTTGAATATACCACTAATAGATGTGTTTCTCCATATGTGGTTTTGTATGGAGCATTTATGTGCATGTTGTCCATAATGTCAAGCCTTTCTCCTTTAAATCAGAGCAGAAGACAAAGAAGTGCTTTTTGTGACATACAGTGAAGAACACCTTCAAATAGGAAGATGAATAATATTAGATAATGTGGTAGTGTAATACACAATGAAAATGTATTATATTAATGCCTACCAGTTGCAATTGTTTAGCTGATAACCTTTTGTTACATCTCTGGAATTCTCTCTCAAGAATTGTTTCACAATCAGTGTACCTTGCCTCTTCTAATTTTGCTGCATTTATCAAGGGGTCCAAGGTTGACTGCATTTTTGTAGTAGTATCATTAGGTGTTTGATCATTTGTATTTGTGAAAAAAAATAAGTATATAATTACCATTGCATCATGTTGGATAATTTCGAGTGTCAATAAAAGGCCACAAGTATATGACTATCATCGTAGTACTTAAGGGTCATCTCCACAAGGATGAGGATGAGATTAAGATCAACCTAGCTAACTAATTTTCCAAGTTAAATAAACCATAGCTATATCCACAAAAGCTTAGTAACTATTAGTTCACATAATCACAATAAGCAACTAAGATAAATTCAAAGTCAATCAGTAACCCTAAAGATTCCCTATCACCCCTGCCGTAAATCAAATAATATCAACTCCAATCAAATGAGAATTAATCTAGCACTAACACAACCCCAAAGGAGCACCACACCATTAAAACATAAGCATGAACCAACAAAGGCAAGCAGAGTAGGCATAACAAATGAGGTAGGCAGGCAGGGCAGGGGAAAGGGGGATAGCGGAACCAAAACATATCAAAAATAGGAGCACAAACATAATTTAACCTAGAAAATAGAACAAACATAGAGTAGAAAATAGAGGAAGAGGAAGAATCAGAGGCTCACTGCCTGTGTGACCAGCGCACTCCATTAATCAATCTTCATCAGCAGCACAAGAACAACCCAGAACTAAGTAACAAATGAGCTTTGAAGCTCGTTAACAATGGCAAATTTGCCTTTACTAAAGCTTCCACAGATCAAAAATAGGGGAGATGGAAGACCAAAATCCATCAAACTTGAACCCAAAATATTATGATTACAAGCTAGCTTGCACCGCATCCTTCAATTTATACTCAAACTGGCTCAATCACAGTCCTTGATTTACGTGGCATTGTGGATGGTCGAGATGGGGATGAAATGTGGGTGTGCTGGCGGTGCGTGGGATTCAGATGAGGATGGTGGATGTGGATGGAGGTGGCATGGTTGTGGCATGGTGGTTGGAGTTTGATCGAGTGAGAGATGAGGAAGATGGAATGAGATGAAGATGGAAGGGGGATTTTTCGGGGGCCTCTTTCCCGTAGGAGCCGAGAAGAGAGAGAAAGAGTGAGGGGTAAGGGGGAAGGGGGGTCTATGTGAGGCGCGCGTGGGGGGGATGAAGTCACGTGCCAGGCGCAAGGCTGGGGTTTAGGTTTTTCCTTTTATTTCTTTTTTCCTTTTGGGTTATAAAAGATAATGGGCTAAGGAAAGTCGGCCGGGTTTGAGTCGATTTGGCCCACTTCTTCATTGTTGGCTTTTCTTCATCTTTTTCTTGCATTTTTTTGCCTCTTTATTCAATACCTACAAACAAAATAAAATTAAATAAAAATCTAAAAATAACCATTATTACAAGCATAAATTAAGCATAAGGATATGGTAAAAATGGCATATTTTTAACACAAATAAACACCCTCACACCAAGATTTGCTCATCTTTTAGTAAAATAACTAAACTACCTAAAAAGAAACGGAAAATAAGACAAAGAAAATTCTAGCTCACTCTCGTAGGAATCACGGCCGCACTTAGCATGTGTAACAAGCCCTCTAGACCCCTAGGACACCCCTAGTGGACGAGTAAGGCCTCGTGAGGGTTTGCAGAAGATGTACCCACAAAATCTATAAAAGAAAACCAAAAATCAAAAATCAAAAATCGAAAATCTTTTTGGATGTTTTTCACAAAAACTTTTATGTACAATGCCGGGGAAAATATATACACATTCTAATCAACCACATCACTCAAGCAATCTAAGCACTAGATCGCATATAAATGCAATGTACACATCAAGAAATCCTTAATCCCCTTGGATGAGGTCTATACACAATCTTTAACCCCACTTAGAAATTGTGTACAAGCATGACTGGTAGAACCTCACTGTAGGAAAATGTGGAACACTCTCACTCATGTGTTTAAAATATAACAAGGTTCACTCAGCTCTCTTGCAATCATACGAACTACCATAAGTTTGGTAAGATTCTTAATTCTCCACCACTAAAATGCAAAATGAAAAATAATAATTAAGCGGGCTTTTCAGGGGTTGTAATGGGCTAAAGGTTAAGGGTAAGAGAGGGATAAATGATTTGGGAAATGAGGAGCTAAAAGCCAAAGCTAATGAACAACCATCACTACACCAATTACAATGAGCACACATTCTCTCAACCACAAAAATAAGAACACACCCCATTATGAAATTGACCATTAGAAATGAGTATACATAATTATACATCCATGCCAAACACTCTTACTCACAACTATTTGAATTTTCGAGAGATTTTTTCTCTCAACTTTTTTTTCTCAACTTTTTTCAATGGAAACTTTTTTTTTCATTTGTTTTTTTCACTTTGCTTTTTTTGCCTTTTTTGTTTCTTTTTTTTTCATGAAAGAAAATGAATGATTGGCATGTATAAGAATAATATAACTCAATTTCCAAATGATCAACGTTAAACATTCCAAACTATAGCCAAAATCTACCACTAAAGTCATAAAATACCCAAAAGTTACCCACGAAATAATAAAGTATTGCCTCACTAGCCTTGGCTTAGAGGCAGAAAAATGTGTTTAGGTCAAGGGTTAAAGTGAAGGGTTCACAACAACAACAAGGTTAAGGCCCGAAAGGGTAAAACAAAGGGTAAAGCATTCACATTCGGGCGGCAATTTGGCTATGTAGCCTAGAAAACAAATGAATGCCTCTATCATATTATCATAATGCACATGGTAAATGTAATTTCAAAGAGAATCAAAGCAAGTTCTAGATATGTAATCATGGAACAGACACACATGAAAGAAAAATGGGACTAAAAATGATGAATTAGTCTATAAGGCTCAAAATCTCACGAGTTCATCTACCAAAGTCAAGTTTACATTGAAATAATGTTGGGGGTTCAGATCGTATACAAACATCACACTTTAGGGCTAAGTTTTATTAGTGCACACCACATCTGTATACAACCTAACACTAAAGGAGCAAGAGAACATAGCCAACCAGAACTAGCACATAAATTCCCCAAAAAACAAAAAACTTTTTTGATTTTTAAATTTTTTTATTTTTTAAATTTTTAAATTTTTTTTTCAAAGTTTCCTTACCCCACACCTAAATCTCACAATGTCATCATTGGGAGTGGAAAGAAACATCAAACACAAAATAAAGCCTAAAAAAAAAACAAATAAAAACACGACTCAAAAACAAAAAGGACATAACTCAAAAACACGTGTATAACATATATACACAAGATAGAAAAAAACAAAAGCAGCCAACTATACAAAAAGAAAAGAAAAAGGAAAAGAAGAAAAAGAGAGAAGAAGAGAAGAAATTTCTTAGCAAACCAGGTCGGGTGCTAGGTACAACCGAGCTATAGCCTCCAGAAATCAGTGCAAATAGAGGCCTATGGAGCATCAGCCACTCCATATCAAATTAAACATCGCTACTCAAATCAAAACCCATTAGAACATGAAGCAGCTTGTCAAATTGGCAAGAACAACTCTCAACCAGATTACAATAGTAAAAATGAAAAAGTTGGTGCCAAGAGGAATACATCCACCATATCAATGCAGCACAAGTAACAGCCCACTTCAACTTGTCAAATAGTTGGGCCCAATTAGGTAGCAGACAGATGTATTCAATATTAGCCAGTAAAGTTGTCATCAGCCTAGAGATGTGATTATCAGCAAGAATGAGGAGTCTAGGCAAAATAGTGGGTCGGAAATCCACAAGTCTGTTAATTTCAAAAGGCGGAAGAGTCAGTTCAAAATCAAAATTCACAATGACAAAATTATCAGACTCAACAAATTCTTCTTCTAATTGGACATTATTTGTCTCCTTGTTTTCATCAGATAATACATCTTCTAATACAATCTCAGCATTTCCCTTGTTATTTTTCAGGGCTAGATCTAGTGCTTCTTGCTCACTAAGCTCAAAATAATCTAGAGTATCCAAAGTTTCAATAAGCTTGCTATTCTTCCTATTTTGCTCATCCTTTTGCATAATGACCTACTTCTCACATGCCCAACACTTACAATTATTTTTTCTGGTAGGACAGTAAGCGAATTTTCTAAAAAATCTTTATTTTTTAGGGTTTTGTTTGTTATAATATTTCTTTTATATCACTCTCCTCTCTACTTATTAAAGCTCTTTTTCTTATAAAATTTCTTTGTTCTTCTTCTCTTAGGTTCCTTTCCCTATTGATGAGAAGAATCCCAATAAGTTAGAAATTGCTTTTTCATTTTCTTTTGCTTTTAGAGATTAAGAAGTTGATCATTAATCCATTTTCTTAGATCAGAGATTTTTGTATTGAGGGTTTCAATGACATCTGTTTTTTAAGCCATTCAATATACTTTTCATTGATTATGGAATTTATGGGATATGGTTATTTTTCATAAAACATATGAAGGTTGGTTTCATTATGCGCAATTTTATAATAATATTGACTAAATTCAGTCAGATATCTCATATCCCAAAACATTATGTTATTAATCTTTCTTTGTTATTCTCTAACTTTTTCTTCGGAGTCAAGTTTAGATCTGAAAAATTAAGTTTCAATTACATAAAATTTTGAACATTTCAGCTGCTGTTTCCATCATTGTTAATGCACTTTTACCATACTAATTTACTGAATCATATCAGTCAGCTATAGTGCCCAAAAAACTATATTCGATATAATTTAGGAAATTTTCAGCAATCCATGTAGTATGTATTAAGTTTAGGATACTATTCATACCTCTTTTCTAATATTCAGATATTTCTTCTCAATTACGAGCTCTATTAATGTTTAAGATAGACCCTATTTGGCTAATTGGGGTAAGGTCAATTTCTTCAAAGGTCGTGGTTTTTCTTAGGATAAACCCAAAGAAAAAGTTAGTTGTTAGTCCTGCTAGAATGTATCTGGGTCTCACAAAATGGGTATTTCTTCTAGAATATTCACCAAATTCTTCAAGTCTGAGAATGAGATTGTTAACTAGATTGGACTCAATTTCATCTATGTTAAGTTCTTCTCCAATCTCATTGATTCATCATCAAATACCATTTTTTCTTTTTTTTTATCCAGTCTCTTTCTAACTTCTTCGAAAGGTACAATATTAAAATCCTCTAGTTTAATCAGGTTCGTCTGCTGATATATTTCTTTTTCTAATTGGACATTATTTGTCTCCTTATTTTCATCAGATAATACATCTTGTTTATCAATTATTGTGCCCATGATTTCGCTTAATTCTCTGAGATCTTGTTTTCTATCAAACATATTCTATAATTCTTAAAGATTATACTACTTATCCATCCTCTTCTTCTTTCTCTGCCTTTTCAGACAATTTTTCAATTGATTTTTCTCCTACTTCTTTTTGAATTTTTATATCATGCAAAGGAAATGAATTTTTATTTTTTTGGATTTTAGAAAGGATACTTATGCTGAAATAGAGTACTAATACTTAAAGTATATTTTTTTATTATGTCTAATTTTATAAACTAAAGAAAGATGGATTACAAATAATTACTTCTTAATCTCTTTAACTTCACTCTTAGTTTTTGCTAATTCGACTTTTAATTCTAAAACTATATCGGTGATATAGTTTAATTGAGGTACTACTGAAATGGTTCCTTCTGGTAAGTGAACAATATATGAATAATTAGAAGTAAGGCAAGTAGGTGGTGATTCAAGTATTAAACACAGTTAATTAGCTAATTATCTTAATTATTTTTAGTCATGTGGCTCTAATACTAAATGAAAAAGAGCTTCGAGTAGTATTAAGAGAGAAATTATGCATGTACAAAATTAAAATTTTTGAAAGTAAGTAGTAGTTACGAGGGATCTAGAAATTACACATGCACAAAATTAAAATTATCAAAAGCAAGTTTTTAAGGATTGGGGTTAAAAATGCAAATATGAAAAGTTTAGGACGAAAGATGAAAATAAGAACAGTAAATTGCCCCCTTAAAATAGTTTTCAATGAATATTAGACTTTTTAAATATATTCTAATAATATGGTCCCCTAATTATGATTTTCAAAAGCAGGGTATCTACCTACAATATTTTACTTTTTTTGATTAAAAAGTATAAACTTCTAGTAGGATTGACTTTTAATGAGGATTTAAATTTTTTTTGCAAATATTTCTTCTGGAAAAAAAAAAATTATGTATATGTATTTCATTGTTAACCTTCCCAAAGTTCAACAAGGACTCCCTCCTTTCCATTATCTTCTTCTTGAATATAAAAACACACACTTTAATAAATTAAAATGCTAACCTATGTGATGATAAGTCTAATGGAAATAATGAAAGGTAATTGGTTCAAATGGCATGAGCTTTTACAGAAGTTAATTTTGGGTCAAAAAATTGTTGTTTAAGAAGAAAAAAAATGGGATAAAGGAAGTATAACTCAACAATAATTACTAGTCATCGTAGAAAATTTAATGGTTGTAAGTGTAGCTTTTTAAAAACTTTTTATTTTTTTTTGGGGGGGGGGTTGGTTGTGTGGAGCAATGTATAGTTGTCCTAATCAGTCTTTAAAATGTATATCTGTCATTAATATGCTCATTGAATGGTATTTGGACATTCGTTGAAAACAATAATTTGATAGATGGGTTATATAGTTGCTTCTCTTCTTTATTGTGAATAAAAATTTTAAAATTGATGAAATAGAATAAAAAATTTAAAATTGATGAAATAGACTGACTTATTAAGTACATACCTGATTTATAAGAATATTTTTATACTATTTTTCTAGTTCTGTTTTGGTGGATCAGGCTTTAGTCAATATTAAACGTTTAATCAAAAATATGAAATATTTTTTTGATAGAAGAAAAATGTTAAATATATTATTACTAGAGATGATTGTGTAAATTTATAAAGAAAAATGCAAATAACAAAAGCTATCAAAAATTTAGATATTAATTATTAAATACAATATATGATATTTGATCAGTGTCTCTTTCCTTTTTTTCTTTACAATAATTGTCATGTTTCGAAAAGTGACGAAACATTATGATAAGGAAGGAAATTATGAATTTGCAGCCAAAAAAGTGCAAGGTTTTCACTAATGTGGGCAATTTTGATATGTAATAAAAATCCGTGGACAATGGCTCTTTGCTTCCGTGGATGAATCAGCTCCCAGAATTTAGCTCGTCCCCCACCCCGTAAAAAAGGGGGGAAAAAAACATATCACAAGAATACATCTAAAAGAACAGTAAATAGTCAAAACACTCTTATTTTACTAATCAATTAACTCAAAATTATATTAGTAAATGGATATATTTAGGATAAACACAAAATCATATTTCATTATGGCCATTTTTAGGTCACAATGTGAATTTTTGATATAAGAAAAGATTGTTAAAAAATCATCCGTATATGATTTATTGAATCACAAAAATAGAATTTTACGGTTTTGGTGAGAAGGAATAAATGATATCTGAAAACATTGTAGTTGGGGGGGAAAAAAGTTAGAAACCCCTACATGGGGAGAAATGTCAATAAGTTTAAAAAACACAAAAAAATACTTTACCCTTGAAAACATTACATAATTGCATTTAAAGATCATACGCATATGATTTATCACAAAAATAAATTTTACATTTTTGATGAGAAGGAAGAAAAGAAACGTAAAAAAAATTGTTAAAAAAAAAAAGTCAGAAAACCCTAGCGAGCAAAATGTCAATAGATTAAAACGAAAACAAACTCTTCCAAAGAGTTAGCTACACTTTAAAAGACATTACATAATTATTCTGTCCTTGCAAGCGACAAATATCTAGGGCTTTTACCAGTCAGTATTTAGATATTGAAGGCACCTACAAGTGATAAATATCAAGGAACCATATAAAAATATAAGCATATTATTCTATAAGCCATAGATAAATATCCGTGACACATGGTTTCCTTAGCCGCGAGGCACAGTCAAGTAAAAACTGCTCTGTTACTTCACGATTCGATTGCACAACTATCTGCTTCAGGTCGTACCCATACAAAAGATCAAGATTAGAATCTTCCTACAGAATGAGTTCGTTCTCCCCACTTCTTTACACGCTCCCCACTTCATGCGTTCACCCACAAATTCACATGGATCTTAGTTGGACTATCTCACCACCAACAGGGATACCTTTTAACTTAATTATCAACATCGCAATTCACCAAAGCCAAATCCAACCTGCAATTTTTTAGAAAATCACCCCTTTTCTGCAGTACAGGCTTATTAGACCACAAATTAATTGATCTGAAGTTGGCCTGAATCAAAAATCAAAATCACCAAATCAAACCCAACTTACACTGAAATGTTGTTGACCTGAAACATTACCTGATCGGAATCTACTCCGACCTTTATCCACACCGAACAATCCGTTTGACAGGTCTACATGGCATTACAATTCACCCTACCAGAGATCCTACCAACATCATCCCATGGAGGAGTTGCAACTTGAAAACAAGCAAAGGGGTACCATTTCCTCTTGTCCACCAGGCAGCTCATGTACCCGAAAACAACATGGGGCGCCTAAATTCCGTTTAGATCTACAATGACTCAATATCACACTCCACCAAGTTATTTTGCTCTCCCCTGCAGATAAAATGCAAACTGAAGTTGATCTCATGGAAGTACACTATAATTCTTGGCACTTGAAGTAACTGTCAGGATCATCATGCAATTATGGACAGTGATGGCTACCATTCCCTATATACAACATAGCCATGCCTATGCACCAAATCAAAAAGGCAAAAAGGAAAAGTGGATATTTCGGTTTTTTGGGGGAGGGTCAACATATGCCATGGGGTAATGGACATAGCAGCATGGGTACTTCTTCGCAATCTCCATTCTCACGGACTGAGAACATAGGAGCCTCATCATCAGACAAACATGATCACTGCCGGACAAAATATTCCACAGTAAGCAAATGAAACGCGAAGCCCATATGGATTTGTGGCTGACTGCTACAGCATCCTTGTCTGGCGAGACCAAACAGTATGACCTCCCTCGGAATAAGCCCACATTAAAGATCAAGGATTCCAGCCTACAATACGTTAGAAGATATTAATATACAAAATATTACAAAATGTCAAACTCTAACATCATAAGATTAGCTCTGATTGCAATCTGCATTCTGGGAAGCATAGTTGTGTAATACCTAGTATTTAATTCAGTTTCATGAATAACATCAAACCAAATATGCAGAGTTATGCCAACTCTGCATATTTTGTTTTATAAAAAGTAATAGACTATTCAACATTTTTCATGAGAAAATGAGGTCCAATAACATCAATGCATCAACAAGTAGACAAGTTGCCAGCCACATCCTATTTCTTCAACGATTGGGACCTACAGTTCAATTCCCCATGGTCAAAGGGAATGAAAAGCCGGACAGTATTTCGTCTGAGAGAAAAGGAATTGAGGAAGGGGACATGTGAGTCCAGAAGTACCAACATATCGAGTTATCACACTGAACTATTCACTTTTTTTTTGGGATCAACGCTTAACTATTCACTTCAACACAAGGATCAATTAATATAAAAAGAAAGAACTGACCTTTCTACTTGCCTGACGAACCCCTGAAGAGAAGCAATGGAGTATTCACCTCATGCCTCCCAGGAAGGACCTGATCAACATTTGTCGGAGGCCTTTCAATTCTTGTTCTTTCCTTACCTGAAAAAGGAAATGCAAGTGAAAGGGAGAGAGAAGCACTAGCTTCTTCATCCTCCTTCGAAGTCGCTATATCAGGCGGCCCATCAGGATCATTTTTATCCACAATCCCAGCAAAGAAAGGCAAGATTCCTTTCCTCGATTGCTTCTTTTCAACTCCTAAAGCAAGCTCTAAATTTGGCGATCCATCAAGGACCCGATCTTCATTTTCTAAGGAATCTACTTTCCACGATGTGGAGTCATCTTCTAACTGGGTACTCTGAGTAAGATGTGAATCAACAATAAAGAAGTATCTCTGGGAAGATCCCGGATTTAAAGAAGTTGATTTCTCATTGTCAACTTTGTTAGATGTATACTCCACACGGGAGCTAGTGCTAGCACCACACATTTGGTCTGCAAGTCTATCACCAAAAGAACTTGGCAGTCCGTGTGAATCACAACCATTGAACTCATCATCAGTTCTTTTGTTTGTGCTTGCTTGATCTTCACATTTAGAAGCGCCTTTCCTATCCATCCATGGCCTCTTTTGACATGCGAATACAGGTTCAGCGGCAAGCACTTCTGAAAAGTCCTCCATATTACTCTCAGCAGAAATATTTATATCCACATATCCTTCTTGCTTCCGGCCACCCCCTAACTCCAGCTTTCCAGTCTTGTTCTTCTCACTGCGTTCTATTTCCTTCCCCTCCAGCTTCCTATCACTCTCAGGTTTCACCTGAAGTGCATTGTTCTTTATGTTATCTGCACACGCATATTGTTGATTCAAGATATCCTCACATTTCATTTGATCAGTATGGTTGCAAATGGAAACAGAACCACCCTCTTTTTCACCCACTGACGGAACCGTAGAAGTGTGGGATGACATATCTTGTTTGTCTAGCAAGCTAACTGATGCCAATTCCTTGGTTTCATGAAAATGATTGCCTCTACCAATGCCTTGCACCAAATGCTGCTGCTCTATGACTATATTATCGTCTTCGCAGCAGCGAGCTTGATCCTGCTACGAATAACCCCCACAAAATAAATCAATTAATTAAAAAAGAAAAGGAGTGACAATTGAATACTATGTACACCAGAAGGATGCTACATAGCTGAAGTGAAGACAGATACTTGCTATCTGTGACAGTCTTAACACATAAAGTTCAAAATTCACATGCGAAGAAAAACAGAATATTTGCAAGTATTACTGTATTAAACCTGGATGAGAATTACAAATCACAGTAAATGCACGTATGCTGGTAACTTGGCATGCAAAATGAGGATTTACCAACTATATTAACAGTCAACTGAAATGGTACTGTGGTTGGACCCAGCCCAAAACCACTGGATCTGATCCATTTACAGTTCTACATCCTCCGAGCTTCTTAGTTCTACTTTCTGAGAACTTCATATAGTAGAGTCAAGTGTTTAGTAAGAGTAAAAATTTGACCTTGGATTTTGCAGGTAACATCATGCATGAGAGCTTGAGAGCAAGATGTTTGTTGTAATCCACTTTTGGACATGGGCAACATGCCTTGGTGTCTTTTTAATACAATTTTTTATTATTCTAAAAGATTTTAAAAAATCAAAGACACAAGGGATAGATCAGAGAAGTGTACACCGTACAAGAACAATATATAATAAATATGAAAGGAGAACCACAAAAAGCACACAAGCAAGATTTCATAGCACTATAAAATACAATAAATCAAAAGAAGACCATCAGACAGTTTCAAAAGAATAGAAGAAAAAGATATCACCATTACCCAAGCAGATCTGTCAGATTGTGACCATTCTTCGGCAACTGAACCTTGAGAATGGTCATTAGCTGCCTTCTGAGAGTTCTCTGAGGGTGCTTGTGGACTCACACTTGCTCTGCCTACTCGGTGTTGCCGGTTGTAAAAGTCTCCATTAGCAACTGAGACAGAAGCCTCACATCTGGAGACAGCAAGACCACTGTCTGACACAGGCAAATCTTCAACTCGAAGCCTATGCAAACATGGATTCTCAGATTGATTGGCAGCTGATGCATCTTTTCCTACAGGTATTAAATTAGAAGTAGACATTTCAGGGCTCTCCAGAGGTCCAGACCTCCTATCAAAAACGTGTGACTTCCTTCCCCGAAAAACACCCCACATAAAAAACAGGCTATTCCAACCTGCAATATAAGAAAAGATACCATGTAACAATATGTAAGCGAAAATTAGCAAAAGCCAAATACTGACATCATAACCTATTTTTATTTATTCCTCTGTATTTAGAGAAGTGTCGTTGTGCTACACTGTTTTTGATTTACTTCTATTTACTGAACAAACATGGAATGCCAGATATGTTTTCGCAAGAAAAGGTCAGAGTCCAACATCAAAGAATCAACAAAGAGAGCAGGTCCATCCAGATCGGATTTCTTCAACAATTACAAAAGCAAGCAATTCAATCCACAAACTCAATGGGACACCTGATACAATATAGAAGGCAACTGACCAAAAAAAGATGCTTTATGGGCATTGTACTGTTTCATGCGCATCAAGTTTCTCCAACTAAACCAGTTTGTTTCATGCGCATCAAGTTTCTCCAACTAAACCACTTAAACCCCACTACTACATTTACTGCAACATTTGTCCCTTTGAATGAGGTGAAGAGACACTGTTACATCAAAGAAAAAAGCCAGCTCCAAACTTTTGAACCTCAGGAGCAACCACCACTTGTACTATGTTGATAAACAGTTTACCACATTGCATCTACACGGAAACAAATGGCATGGAAAAGCTTCTTTTTGTAGTCACTATCTATTGCCATGATTCAAGATAAGGAGCTAAGCATAAGCACCTTGGTACTCCTACACCAGAAACAACAGATCAAACATAAAGAGCCGGACACTTGATATAAGATAGGTAATTCCTCACCCAATGGATACTCACCTCACCATGTCCTAACAAAAACAAAAGTAAACCACGGGAAAAAAATGGCCATTGAGCCGACCAAAGTTTGATGAATGATGGATCAAGACAAATTTGGCTCATGCTCCACCCAATTGATCTGACCATCATCCCCCCTACCACGTATAGAACATCTCATATACTTGTATAGAGTAGGTATGTATGAGGTCCTTATGCAATTTGTTGAAAGCGGGAAGGAAATTGAGCTGGAAGACAACGAAGATGCTGATAGGAGCAAGGATTCAAAAGGTGCTTGAGGTAGCGACTACAGTTTCGATCGCAGTATTGCAAATCGCTCTAAAGCGGCAATCACGTAGCATATCACATCGTGGTTCGCCTAACTTCAAAATCTTCTGATGTGGCCATTTCATCGTAAAACGACCACATTTTGAATCCAAGTATAGAAGACCCTTTGTAGTTGTTTGTTACCACTATACATTCAGTACAATGACAGTTAATATTAAAGACCACTAATTTTTTGGTTGGGGGGGAGGGAGAGGTTGGCGCCATTATGAGGAATCTATCAACTATGGTTCCAAAACTGGTCCTTTGATGAATGAAATTTTGAAATCCTCATGAATGTTTCCTGGGTCTTCAGAAGCTGGCCAACATCATTAACCCTAGACCGCGATTGCATTCACTATTCCTTTTTCTCTACAGTAAGTTACCACTACATATTGCAAGTCTGTAGAAACTTCAGACATACATCATCAAAAATGAGGGAACATAGCTTACAGTTGTCACCCAACCTCCCCAAGACCCACAGATGATGAGCTGATTGGATGCAAATAGGATTTTTCAACAATGATGGCTAGATTGGGAGGATCTTACGAGTGTGAGTTATGGATGCCTGAGATGATCCACCAGCACCTGCTCACTGCCAACCCTCCAAGCCGCACAAAACCAGTAAAGTACTTAAGCATTCAGAAACATAAAATGGTTTTTCATTATTAAACTGTCAGGGAATATGAATCTCGAGACCTCATAAATCTAGCCACATAGTAGTAGCAGGACATTCAAAGGGACATCATAGAACACCATAGATACAGATTTCTGCAGTTCATCATGAAGCTGCATAGAACAGCCGCAACCACTGTATTTCATGCATTTAATATATCACCTGGCTCAAAGTCACCAATCACGATTGAGACAAAATGGGAAATCCAAAGCAAAATAAATTAAAAAATATTAAAAAAGCTAGATTTTGACTCCATTACACAATCTAACTTTAAGGCAATTTAAGAAAAGAACAGAGACTGGCACAGAGGCACCAGAATCAGATTATAACACCAAATTAAAAAAAAAAAAGGTCAGAACAGGATGGTTTCATGAAGCCTTGCCTCCAAGTATTGACCAACTTACAAAATTGAAAAAATATAAGAAGCCAATTGTGAAACTTCTACCCAGTACATACATTGTAATTTATCAGGTAGCTGGTTTGATGGGAATACAAGGAGTTCAACCCCATTGATATCTCCTCTTAGAGCTAAATCATGCTTCATCAAGTAATCCAACCAAATCTTGTAACTCCTTACGTAACTGTCACACAAGAATATAAATGTCAAAAATATATCAAAACATATGAACATGAACATCCAGTAAAGCAAAAAGGTATCCAAACACAGGAAAAATAAATCAAGAAATGAACCTCTCAATATCTTTGGCAAAGAAGTACAATGCAATATCATCCTCATGAGCACCACCTTCTTTAAACTGAACTGGCCATGCAGAAGGCCGTGTAACTTCATCCAAAACGAGTTTATGGGGAAACTTCTTGGCCACTTCAAGAACTTTCTCAGATGCAAAACTTGACAAATGTGCTTGAAATCCACCGCACATGTCAGCAAGCCTCCCATTTCTATGTATCTCAAAAGATCCTCTGCCGAGGGGGATAGAGAAAAAAGAAAAAAGAACAAAAAAAGAAAAGGTGGTGGTCTCAGTAAAACCCCCAAAAAGAAAACAACCTTTTAATTGCTCAGAAACAACGTGAAAGAAAACAAAGTCATCAATTGGTCATACTGCCAAACTGATTCTTGCTCAGGGACGGCTGATGATATTGTAGCCAACTCTTCAACAGAAGAAATTGCAAAATCAGCAGGATACACTTTGAGCTGTTTCACACAACTGGTTGATACATGATTGCAAGAGCTTGGAACATGGTCACCGAGGACAACATCCCCTTCATGGATGGCTTCCTCAGACGCAGCATCTTTGACTTGGTTTGAAACTGCATCTCCTACACGATTGCCTTGAGTGTTTGACATTGACAACTCGATAGATTTTCCAGGAATCCTGTGTTTTTTAAATATGTCCTGCCTCTTCTGCATGGCTGCCTCAATAGCAGCTTTCAATTTATTTTCTTCATGCATCCCCTCCTTTGCTCTTGATCCAGAAACATCAGAGGATAGCCCACGACGATTTCCAGTTACCAACGGCGCATCTACACTTTGTTTAGATCGCCCAAAATTATTATCTAGGGATTTTTCACTCTGATTTTCAACAGAATCTGCTTTCAGTCCATTGGCACCAAGGCATGATCTGTCAGCAGTCCGAGACAAGCTTACAGTTGATGCCTCCTTAATGCTGAGATGAGTTGCCTTCACTTCAGAGGAGCTACTTGTTCCATTGACAGAGGTGGATCCACACACACTCATAGACAATTGCCTTTTGACTTCAGCTGTTCAAAAGATAAGCATTCAGAATCACAAAATCACAAAAGAGAGAGAATCACAATATATGAAAGACATAAATATACCTAAACCAGCCACGGAATCAGCAGATTTATGAACTGAATGGAAAGCATGCTTCGACATCATCGGTAGCTTTCCATCAGTTTGAGCATTCTTGTGATCACCATTGTTGCTTACAGATGAAGTTGAGATGTTATCACCGCGAAAGGGTCGCTTTGCAGTGTTGGCTGCCGTTGGACCCACAAAAGAGTGATCCAACTTAATAGCGCTCTTCCTTTCCAATGAAATGCGGTCCCTTGCTTGTTTCTGACATTTCAATTCTTCAACTGGGGTGCATTTCGGGGAAAGCATTTTAACTTTTGGTTCACTCACATTTGAGCGACCCAGTCCTTTGAAAGACATAGATTTCCCTATCAACTTTCCTTGTCCATCCTTGGCATCAACACCTTGTTTTTGTTTTTGGAAACCTTCATCTGGTACCTTTATATTTGGCTTGGAATTAGCAGAGCTAAAGGAATTTGACTTTAAAAAGTTACCTGGAAAGCAGAAAATAGGTTCTGAAGATATTTAACTTCTGAAACGATTCTGTCATATTTAACATGCCATTGCCAATAGTTAGCGGACAAGATAATACCTTTGATGGCATGGAGACAACTTGTGGGAGGAGACAGCACATTTTCTGAAGAATCACTGGTGGATTCAGTGCCTGAAGAAATCTGATTGGCTGACTTTCTCTTCGTCTTATCCAAATTCTTGAAAGAACTATCCTTAGGCAGGACCCCAATACGACCAGGGCTGGACATTTTTGGTAAAATCATGCTTGATTCAAGAGCCTGCTTCTTTGCTGTTGGACCAGTTTCAATGCTGTCTCCAGGCCTCTTACAAGGTCCTTGTTTAGTTAGGGTAACATGTTTTGTCTTATTCAAATCACAAGAGGAGTCCTTATTATCCAACTTATGAGAAAGATCATAATTTATAGAGCCTGTCCTTCCCATGGATTTACTTCTTTCACTAGTACCTAGCATTTTTGGGTGCTCCTGCTTCTGTGCTTCCAATTCTTCATTAAATTTGCATTCTTCGCAGATCCAGTCACCTTCTGGAACTTTATCGAGCATCTCACGCATACAATATCTATATGTGGAGTTAGATAGGCGAATGAAAATGTAGTCAAGATGATTGTAAAGCTAGAAACATGTGAAAATGAATATAAAAGGGAAATATAAAAACAGAAAAGAAAAACATGTTTAGAACTTACGTGTGCTCAGCGCCATCACTGCACCTACTACAAACAGCTAGTAAATCCTCACGACCAGCATCACCACATATATCACAGACCTTTACCTGTTTCAATAATTAGGATTAAACAAAATCAATAATTCTCAAATTTCATAAATCACAACAGATGCGAAGCATCACAAGATCTCCTTGTATAAACAAGCAGATAACTTGCACAAACAAAACATCGTAAAACGATAACCCTATACAAAAATGAAAATGAAAGGAATTAACATAATTATCATAAAACGATCTCTTTATTATTATGGCGTGCTTAGTTTTAAAAGTCTTGCACACTGAGGCACAAAGGGTCTCAGGGCGCAAGGCAAAGGTGCATGCACCACAGATGCGAGGTGCACAGTACAAGTTTATGAAAATTGGCTAAAACACGTCCAAAAACACATTTTATATGCAATCTGATCAGATATCCTGTATGTTGGTGTATCCTGCTAACTTCCAACAAAAACGTCATAGAATAAAAGAGAAATATGTCCATGATATGCTACTGTACTGTAATAATTAACCCCCAGAGTAAAACATTGAAGAGCATTTTCTCCTTTTCTGCTTCTTTCAACGGCCTCATTCCCCACCCAAAAAAGGCAAAACAAAAACAACATGAGAGAGAGAGAGAGAGAGAGAGGAATAAGGAAACTTGAAAAAGAATAAGAGTTGAGAAGTAGCCGCTGTCCTCACACACGATGCTCAAAACTTCAATATCGCCAGCATCTGGCAGGTGACCCTTGAACCCACCACCAACCAAGTTGCGATCCTTGTTCAAGCAAAAGCCCTCAATCCAACACCAGGCTGTATCATTTGAGCCTCGGATTTGATCCTCAAATATAGGGTTTTCAAATAAGATCATATATACAAAATGAACATCAATTAATTAATTTTTTGAGATATTTTGACACTGGATTCAACACAGAGGATGCTCTCCTATGTTATAGACAGGTACCTCCATTTGATTTCTTGAATTTCAATCGAAATCCATGAGGCACATTAGGCATGCGAGATGCGCCCCTGACGCACACCAAGGTACTCTACTCAGCAGCGACTCCTAGCGTCACTATGCCTTGATGGTGCTTAAGGTGATCAGGCTTGCATCTCTTCCCTAGATGTGCTTTTTTAAACTACAACATTGACACGTTTTGATGTATATCTTTGGGACCTCAAACACATCCAAAGGAGGGTGAAAGAGCAACAAGCTGTTTTGGATTTCAAGGGAAGAACTTGGCCAGATTTTTTTTGTGATTTTTGAGGTTATAAAAGATGAAAAGAGAAGGGAATGAAATGCTGCAAATACCTAAAGGAAAGAAATAAACTCAACTCACCCAAATGAATCCACACTTGCAGAGAGGAGAACTAGACTCAAGAGGCTTGATGGATACAGAAAGTCATCACCACCAAACTCCTCAAGGGCTCTTCCAAACTAAGCTCCCTAGATACAACAAAAACATCACTAAGAAGTTTGATTTAGAACTAAAAGATCACCACTCTAAGGAACCAACTTAGAGATATAGCACTTAGGACATTGGCACAAGAGAATCCACCCTTGTAAGAGAGTTTTCACCCAAGCTTTTTCACAAACTCCTAATCTCTGGGTAATACTACCTAGAGGCCTCCCTTATATATGGGAGCCTTAATCTAGCTTATACAAGTGAGGGGGGGGGAAGAGACAATAAAGCAAAATTAGGACAAAAGGTGATAGGGACTACTGGCTGTCGGTTTCAGGTTACAAGCTCCAACTTCAAACAGCTATATCTCCTAAGATACTTGCCCAACATGGCTCTAACACTAGTCATTGGAAAGCTTCGGATGGCATCTCTCATATGACTACTCTTGGAGCTCCAGCACCCCAGCTGTTAAGGACATATGGCCAAATTAAGTTGAGTGGCCCCTGCTAGACCTATGTAGTACACTTTTTGAACTTGGCTCTCTTTTGGCACCCTTACATCCAATTTTGCCCTGATTTCTTTTTCTTCCTTGAGGTCAACTCAAGGGGGAATCCTGAGGTTTTGGTTGGAGTAATTAAACTCTCAAAACCGGGTTGAAAACTGCCTCATTTGGACTACTCGGGCTTTTTGACTTTGGATGGCCTTTGGAGGGGCCAAATGAAGTTCTATTGACCTCAAACTTGCTTCTTTAGAAAGATGACTTCCTAAACTTAAACTTAGACCCATTAATCGTCTCCTAAATCACCAAACGTTAGACAAAACTATTGACTCCCTCGAGTTCCTTAGCACAATCCAACACCTCCTTGATCTCATTTGAGCTAGTAGCACCCTTGAGGGATCCTTGATCAATGCATGGCTTCTTAATCCTCAAATACAACTCTACAGGATACCTTTTGCTATGAAATTCAAAGAGAGGGAGCAGAACATGGCTTGGATGGACATAGGAGCAAATTGAACCTTCCTCCAAGAACTTGACTTCGAGAGATGCAAATGAGCATACATAACGGTTTTAAACTCTATCATCATGACAAGTCTTTATAGTACACTTTGTCAATAATAAAAACTTCCAAATAATAAAATATCCACACATTATGAACAATCCGAGTATATCAATTAAGGAAAACATTACTTCCTCTCTTTTCTCCTTCGTATCAAGTAGAAATTAGACAAAACGTGACTGCTAGACTAACAATCTGGTATATGCATGCCTCATGTCCACACCCATTCAAGCATGCATAGGCAAGACCACCAAATTCACCTTCATGGAAGCATACACAATATGCAAAAGCACATATTAGTTCTAGAAGGTATGCGATACTACTCAGTACAACAGAAGTGCACGTAGAAACACATGACCACAGGGAATGAGGCAAAGGAACAACTTATTGCGATTGAGTTGTGCGCACATACACAATATGCAAAAGCGTATATTAGTTCTCTGAGGCCTCCATCAGCAATTAGTAAAACTGATGTGTACATATATACACGAGCGTAGGACAGAAATTTGAGGTAAGGGGAACAACCGCACTTGCTGTAGAGATTTGCAATGATGACACTAAAACAGCGAAAATGTGCGGTGCAGTTACACATGACAACTTGTTAATGCGTTCATTGTACATGTCCTTAGGATTTTGCCTTAATAAAGTATCATCAAATGGACAATAGAAAATTTAAATAAACATTTAAATTGTTAAATAGCTGAACACATGGACATGTGTTACGACTGGCAGTAAAGGACCTAAAGGCTAAAACAAGTGAAATTCAGTTCACTCTTACAAAACAAGGTTCCATAATAGTGACAAGGTTCAAAAATATTGACTATTTGGGGGCAAGCATTGTGCATTGCCATGACTTAGTCCCTTCCAGAGTACCAGTACATCAAGCCATGGCATGACATCCAAATCGAAATTTGTACCCAAGAGTTCTGCCTAGGCAGCAAATGAAATGTTCGATGCAGATGTAGCAGCAGCCTTATTCTTAAAAAGGAATGAGCCGCACTAAAGCACAAAAAGTCCTAAAGCAAAAAGCGCAATTTGCAAGGAGGCACAAACATAATGGATGCAAGACACACATTTATGCAAAATGTTTAAAAATTTTAAAGATACACTATACACTAGTCAAGCAATAGAACTAGATAAATGCCCTATTTAGATAGGTGTCTTTTAATTACCTTATGTATAACCCAAATATGGCTTATATAGACTTTTGTAAAGAAGTAATGGAAAAGAAGAATAGTGTTATACAGTAAAAACTCCCTTGCATGAAAAGATCCTAACGTCAAATCCTCACCACCGTCCCTTTCTACACTGTTATTATATTATGTAGGCCCGTATAAGGGCCTATATGGAGCTACTGCCCGTTCTAATTTTCTTGGCATCCCCCCCCCCACCAAAAAAAGAATCGGAAATCTAATAGTAAATCAAAGCTACGAGCACTTGTTGTCAAAACTTTGATACCATAAACCACATAGCCTAGAGCTACTTCCCGACGATTGACGATTGAAGACCAATTGCTACATCCACAGTACACGTTATGCCAAAACCCTAAACCTCCAACACCAAACTCAATCACTGCCCTGATTTTAGATCAAGGGTTTGCGAATTAGGGCTTGCGAATTAAAGCTCAATCCAACCAAATTCACTGCAATTGATCAAGGGGTTCTACTTGAGTTAAATTTAGCATCAATTACTTGGGTAAGTTTTCTTTTGGGAAAATTTTGACATTTTGGTGGCTTATCACATCTCTCTCTCCTACGGTCCTACCCTCGAACTGTTGAAAGAAGAGCACAAAACACCGCACTTGCCCCTTAGGTGAGGCACACCTGAGGCGCATGCTTCAGCCTCCTTTATGAATTCACCTAGCCTCACCCATTTTGAGGCGTCGGGGTGCTCGCCTCATGCATCACCACAAGGATGCACATTTTAAGCGCACTTTTCAAATAAATTGGACATAACTTGAATTGCATAGAGGAGACTCCCGTTGGCCGTTACACTTTAGATTAAAAATCATTGCCAGCCTACCACTCAAATAGAAAAGAAGCAAAGAGGTAGCAAAGCTGTGACACTGTGCTTGAATCAACTGTAATCCAAGAATGAACATTATGCAGAAATATTGTAGAAATATCAGAAGCACAAAGAATCATAATTCCAAAAAGCGTACTAGATACAATCAGCAAAAGCAGGCATCAAAACATCCTAAAGATGTTTTGGGCTCGAACGCGATATCCGTAACGCCCATCGAATGCGAAAGAAACTAACAAGGACCATAGTTACCTGCATTTCGGTACGCAAGATGGATTGGGGTACGCAATACGCCACTTAGGAGAGAATCCAAAATCCGATATCTCGGGTCTTTTTTTATTTATTTATTTTTTTGGTTGTGGTGCTACAGACATTAACCAAAATTATGGGATTTTGAAGAAGGAAAAAAGGCACTTTTTATATGATACTAATGCTTAATATAATGAAGTCTATCCCATGTTTATCATAAGAATTCAGGCCATGTATGAACGCCCATTCCAACTTTTGCTTAAAAAAAAAGTTTTGCCCCCGCTGGAGAGAAAAAGAGAGAGAAGAGAGAGAAAGAGAAAGGCAGCCACCAAACAGAGGAAAGAAAGAAAACCAATTCGAGATATAGAGCCTCCAATTCTCCCTCATTTTCTGCTCCGCTTCCTCCTCCTTCAATGATTTCATCAACCACCAAACAAGTAATTTCATGTAGCTCTGTTGTACTCATATGCCTTGCACTTCTTCCCCTTCATCTTCTCCATCTTCTACCTTTTTGCTAGTTTTGAGGACTTTTTCAATGTCCAAGCTGTAGCATTCCCATGTTTTTTACAACCCATCGGAATCGAAACGCTCTATCCCACAAACTGGTTCGCAACTCGTGGTGCATTGGTACGCTCACGAATTGTGTTTGGGGACGTGCGACCTGGATCATGGCATGTGGAGGGTAGGAGTGAATCTAGTAACTATAACAAGGACACGAAGAAAATATCGGCCACTTCAGGTATGCCAAGGAAGAGAACATATAGACAAAGTACTTAGTCCACATTTGCCAACCCAAGACACACTGCAAAATTTTAGCTTGTGGTCTCATCTCTCTTCTTTATCCCCCTCATCAAAAACACAGCCGACAATGTGTTGGCATCTTACATTCTAATTCAGCTAACATCATCAAAGCTCCATATCATCAGCTCCACTTGCCACAGTCGTCAACTACTAGGCTAACATATCCACCACAGACTTGGCTTCATTTTCTCTGAACAAGTGAAACTGGATTCACCTTTGGCCTTGCCTTTATGCAACATAACCTCCTCCGTAATCACAAATGCCTAGGTTATATGCCGCTAATACTTTTTTGAGGTAGCAGCGGATTTGTGCATTACAGTCTTTGCTCCCTTGTTAAACTACTTGAGCACAGCATCTTCTATGCCCTAACATAGAGGTAGCAATTGTGTGATCCTCAACAATACCCTCCTCCATAATCACAAATGCATAGGCTGTATGCCGCTAATACTTTTTTGAGGTAGCAGCTGATTTGTGCATTACAGTCTTTGTTCCGTTGTTAAACTACTTGAGCACAGCATCTACGCCATAACATAGAGGTAGCAATTGTGTGATCCTCAACAATAGCAGGACTAGAGTTTGAGCTTCACTACTAAATTTGCGCAAATATATAAGCTGAATTACCTAACCCCTTTCTACTTTTTAGAACAACTGGCATCTACCATACTCCTCTTACTGCTTCTATAACCTTCTCCAAGCAATGGGCGGCATGAATTGCCCCAAGATTAGATGAATGGTTCACAAATGGCACATGCCCAATGAGCCCCCATGCAGAAGATGCTTTCATCATAATAGACAAAACCAAACAAATAGGGCAGAAAGGGGGTCTCGCCCCCCACATAAAGAAGTTAAGGCACAAGGAGGTTAAAATGCAAGTTTAAATGCTATGGGGCGTCATTGTGCTGCATAACAACAGCACAAAAAGAAATTGAATGCCGTTAGCAAAATGTCAATAACTGACTTCATGAGTTATTTTCAACTGCCAATCAACAATCTTAACCAAGAACAGCAGTCACAGAACAGCAGAACGACCTGAAGTGCTCCAAGGGAATAAATGTTACGGCCCTCATGGCTAGAAAAAGGATTGTAAAGTTTCAGTGGCAGGTATATGCAGCAGCATTTCAGTCACATCTTTAACTATAGTGGACAATAGCTGATTAAAGAAGCTCCTCGGATGATGGTTGAGTTGGCACTTGAAGAGCAAGGTTGGCTGCTGATCACATAAGAATAGCCAGTCGTATTTTTACGTGGTTCCTTTTTTCTATACCCCTTCCAGGAGAAAATATGTATGAATTTAATACTTCAACCAGTAATTTTAGTTGCAACATACGATTGTTTTAATTATTTGGGATCCTCGAAATGTTAAAAGTCTTGGCTGCTTCAACAAGAAGCCATGAACAAAGCATTAAGCCTCTTAGAGCAGTCATAGGAATAGGATAGAATAATAGCTGCAGAAAGAATCTTGATTTTTTTTCTGGCCATAATTTGATTGTCAATTCAGTTATCATCTCCAACTACTAGGGGAAATGCCATTTGCTGCCTCTTTAATTTGTCTTTCTGAAATTTGGCACTTAAAATTTGTCAGAACCAGGGGGAATTGGTTGCCTGACAAACTGTTTCACCAAAGAAATTGAACTTAGGTATTCCGCATCACAACCTGCTGAGGCCGGATCAATTCTGAGTGTTGTTGGAGTTAATAATTTTTTGATAAGGAAAAGAATATTCATTAAAGAAAGGGGATACGTAAAAGAGAGGATGCTAAAAAAGCATTCCACAAAAGGCTAATTACAACCCAAAAAAGAGGCTATCCACGAAATCAACAATATCAAATGAAGAGGAACGAAAAACCTCCTCCTTCGAAAAGAATAAGATCTTCAACCACTCGTCTTTCAACCGCTCAAGAGAGGTTTCGACTCCATCAACCTATTTCTCTCTATCCAATAAAATCCAAAAGATGGCATGGAGGATTGCTCGGAACACTCTATATTTAAGCTTCCTTCGAAGAAAAATCTTCTGAAGCCAATAGTTGTTGTCTCACGTGCTATGCACCGCCCAACGAAGATCCAAACAACTCTAAGCTAAATTCTAAAGGTTTCTAGCAAACAGGCAATGGAGGAGAAGATGGTATGTGGTTCCAAATCACCCTTGCACCTGAAGAACCTAGTGACCAAGATTTTGCCCTTTTTTGGTAAGTTAGCACAAGTTCAGATATTGCCATGAGAAGCTTCCCAACAAAAAAGGACACTTTCAAAGGAGCAGAAGACTTCCTAATAATATTCCGAGGGAAACCACAAGCATAAGAGGAAGATGGTATTGTTGGAGTCAGTAATTAATAGCCCATACATTATGCAATTCCATCTTATATCCAAAACACAATAAACCCACACTAACAATATATTGCACAATGAATTGGTTGCGATTGCAGTTTGCAAGCCTTAAACTTAGCATTAAAAAAATTCTGAATATGTTGATTTGATTTCGTAAAAGTCAAAGCATGTCCTAGATCCACAAATAGAAAACATGGGTTTTTAGCCAATTATTAAATCCAATAAGCCTAAACACAGCAAAAAATGATTTTCCCACCTACCCACAATACCCCCTCAATAAAGGATTGTTTTCTTACCTTCTGAGAATCCCTCCACCCCAAAAATTCGAATTTGTATTATCCAGGTGAAAAATAAGTACCCAAATTCAAACGAAGTACTAGAGGATATAAGCCCATAGAAGCCCGCACCTTTTTGCATTTCAGACTAAGGCTCAAAACGACCCAAGCCCTTACTTTATGGAACAAGATCATAGGAGAGAGTGAAAAGCGAGCACACATCGTGGAAAAACACAAATACATTTAGATTGACACTTACCTTTGTTATATTATTCGATTTTGGGTGGAAACTCTTGTCTAATTGCATGTAATTGCTTCAAGTATAGACTAAACACAAAAACCCTAATGTTTGGATTGAGGGTTAGGCTGTAGTTGAAGGCTGGTGTAGTTTTCTAATAAAGACAGAGTTTACCAATGTTTTCCTATACTTTTTCGGCGGCTGATCTACGCCGGTCTCTCCCAATCTAAATGGGAAACATGGCGCCACCAATAATATGTACAGAAGGATTAAAGAATATACTTTCCTTCCGTCCTAATATGCTGTCAAATATTGTTTCCTTCCTTTTTTTCCTCTCCTTCATAAAATGCCTTCAAAATTGATGAACCCAATATAAGATACTATAGTATGATTTGTTGTGATGTCTAATCACTGGTTTAATGCTATCATCTAGCTTATTTGTTAAAATATGGTTTGGAAATTATTTTCAAGCATTTTTGAGTAAAAGTGCGCCTCACGTCCGAAAAGCCTGCACCTTCGCCTCGAAGGCCACGACAGATGCCCCGAGACCCTTCACGCTTTTGTGCGCCTCGAGCTTTTTAATCTTAGGGCTGTAACCACTAACCACACAACAACACTAACATAACTTTCTATATATTAAAAAGATCCGAGGAATAAAGGAACATCACTTACATCTTCTTCCTCAAATTCAGATTCCTCAACATCATCTTCAAGTGATGCTTGCGGAGTATGTTTCTGCACATCTACTTCAGCTGCCTCATCTGACTGGATGACTTTCTCTTGCTCACCATCGCACTTAGAACTAAAAGATGATGATGATTTGACACTAACATCTTCTGCAACTTGACTTTGTTTCTTAGATTCGAGGCACCTGTCCTCCATACTACAATGACCTGGACTCACAGGGGCAGCAAAAGAATCAACTGCTTCAACTGCTTGATTTGAATTTCTGATTGCACCTTGATCATATGACGCACTCTTATCATCGCCCCTGCCATAGCAAACAGCCTCCAATACATCATTTTGAATCCTTGGTACTAGCCGAACAGTCATCATTATCATTTAATAAACTTTTCTGGTCATTCATCAGAATGAAAGTTTGGGGGAGGCGGGATAGTTGAACATCCACTGACGTTCCATAATAGGGCAACGGCCATTGCGGGTCGCGGTATGGAACTGCGTCCCAGTTCGTTCGTCCCCAAACGTGGGTCGAAGACGATCCGGATCGAGGTGGGCCATGTTCCAGTTCGGCAAAGTCCGCGACCCAGAAGCCATGAGAAGAGGTTCAGTTTTTTGGGCGAAACTAAGACAAGAATGAATACATTCAAAGCAATAAAAACATACCGTGACAAAATTGAGCAAAATCTAATGAGCAAATCTCAAATCTTGAAGATTAGTGCTAAATTCAAGCAAGATACCATGAGCCACAGCATTTGCAACAAAAAAATTTGAAGATGAACGGCGGATGAGAAGACGTCTGGAACGAAAATTACAGATCAGAGGAGGCTGGAGATGGCGAGTGGTCTTCGAATTAGAGAGCTCCGGGCTTTTCCTTCTTTATCATTTCTTAGATTAACATTGTAACTCTGAAATTGAACTCATAGAGGAAGAGAAGGGAAGAGATACCGTAGAGAAGACAGGTCTGCAAAAGATTTTGCCCTTTCTTTTTAATAAGTTCATTAATGCTGATGGTAAGTAGGCCTGGCAAAAACTGATTCGATCAGAGAAATCAATCAGAATTTGTTTGAAAATTTTGGATTTTGAGTACTATTTTCTCAATCTGAATATAAAATAAATCAAATTTGAAAAATCCGCAAATTTTTGATTGCCACTTCCAACCCAAAGCCCAACCCATCCTCTTAATACGAATATTATGTCCTTATTTTATTTTTCTTTAATTTTTCCTTCGTAATAATAATAGTTTTTCATAATAACGAATCCTTTACAGAGATTATATAATCATCGCAACCCTTCCAATACGATAGTACTCATTCTTTCCCACATACATTCCTATGAAATAACATTATATACAACTTATAAATGAAACAATTTAAGAAAATAGGCATAAAATAACTATCTAGTCTTAAGAAAATCGGTTACGAATAAAACAAGCATTAAAAATGTGTAAGTCATACCATTATATTGTGAAATGAATACATCTCATCGTATTTTAAATAATGTTACTCTGTAATAATATGAAATTTTGATTTTATAATTAATAAATAATTGTAATATCTTGTGCATTTATAATATTCTTTCATTTGGTTTTCTTCTAATTGGTATTAAACTTGATGTCAGTGTTAGGCAATTGGCCAACTTGTATTCGTATTTGGATCGCCCCACTAATATAATATATCTGATTAGGTAATGGTAGTTTAATTAACAAACATCGAATTATTAAATGAGTTATTAATAGATCAAACTGTTCCGACCCGTTAATGTGCTTTAGATGGATCGTCCCATCAATGATCCGACTCATTACTAATATTTTAATATAAGGGTTAATCCACCTAAACGTGACTCATTATCCACCCATACATGATGTTCATATATCATATTGACATATTTGAATATTTTTTATATCTTTGAAAAAATGATATTCTTTTAAGAAATTACAATTAAAATGCTTGTTCATTAAATACAGACAATTTTAAGTGATAAACATGTCAAGATCTTGATTTTGACCAATTGGGTTAATCGAAAACCCATAAAATCAAAATTCACCCGCCCGTTTTCACCTGAACCCAAAATACACCCGAGTCATATTTTACCTAACCCTAAACCCGAATATACCAGACTTGTATTTAACTCGCTCACCCGAACTGACATATCTAATGGTAAGGAAGAGGGAGATGAAACGGCACACCATAGAAGGTGCCAAATTTTCTTCTTGAGGCTTTTTAATTTTATTTTTTGGGAAGCGAAGTACACTTTTTTTTTAATTGCAAGTATAAGCCTTTAATAAAGGTTACATCCAAAACGGGTTTGGCTGGTTTGTATCTTCTATATAGCTATTAATTAGTATTACCAATATATCATTCCAATTTTATTTTATTTTTTTGCAAATTAATATGATCGTCCCAACATTGAACTACGTACCCAAGATTGTACCCTTACATATCCGATTTCTTGTCGGTAGCGTCACGCATTCCTGTTCTCGTCCCATGTATCGGAGCAAATAGTGACTCAGGTAACTTATAGATCATCTCAATATCCTCATGTGCATAATACTTGTACGACATCCTCCCCAGAGTTCTAGTTTCTGTAATTGTCATGAGATAATTGTTGCAAAGTAGAATGCTTGAATAACGGGGAGCCAACTAGCTGTTTCTATGATTAGCAAATGGCTGACCATCACTTTTGCAATTAGAATCCTCAGCAGATCAATATCCCAGTGTAATTGACCACAAAAATCATCATTCTTCAACCCCATGAGAGCTTGGTTGTGATGCATACAAGATGAACAAAGTATAAAGGCAAGTTGTGAGGCTAGTAAGTTGCTTTTTGAACAACCTACCTACAGTTATTTGCCGTGATAATACCTCTTGTCTCCTTGAACTTGAAACCTTCCCTTAATAGCCACAACTCACTAGACTGTAATGAATAATGAATCCTCGAAGAACCTCATTCTAAACCTAAATTGCTCAAGGTACGAACCAGAAGAAATCATTTAAGCATCATCAGCACTATGAACGGATAGACATCAACTTCGCAAATGAACCTGATTTGATATAAGTACACAATTGCAAATAAATTTCAAAAACAACCCAACCCACCATAAACCTCTTTCACGCAGCAACTTAAAGAAAGAAATAATCAAGTAAGTATACATTTTCGCCACATACATGACTCTTTTATGACAATTGACAATGACACACGAAGTAAATTCATGAATCGGCACTGAAATTGAGAAGGCAGCCACAAAAGAAATTCTATAAACTTGCAATAAAAAAAAAGTTATACCTCCTTGTTATTCAACATTAAGGTAAAATTGATATGCAACAAAAAACCTAATTAATTAACAGAAAGTCATATTCAAATTGATGGTTATAATCTCAAAAATGGAGTGGGGGGATTCATCGGATTTGATGGAAGAACGCAATTTGGAATTGAAATCACTACCTGTGCATGTTCTAGCAACTAGTGTCGAATGATTAAGCCAGATTATCCAGTAATTACAAATTTCCAATTTGCTTTTTATTGGGTAATAAAATTATAAGGAATTTAGGGTTTCCGAAGCAAAATGGGAAACATCGAAGAGAGTGGGCATATAGCTGGGGAAATGCAGTGGATGGCAGAGATTGAGGGGGCGGGAGGGGAGAGAGAGGAGGAGAGAGGGAGAGCAACCACTGTAGTAGGCTTGAGATCGAAGAATATGGTAATCTATGGGCTCCTGGTTATGTTATGTGGGAGAGAGTTACAATGGCTATGGAGAGGCAAAATGAAAGAAAAAACTACCAATAGGTTCCCTTCAATTTTTATAATATCCGATGTTAAACTTGTTACAGTTACTATTCTGTTACGAGGGTCAGGCACCATTCTTAGGCAATAGTGCACAAAGCAAACTCCTTCTCGGTCATACTCTCTCTCTCTCTCTCTCTCTCTCTCGCGCTCGCTCACTCACTTACTCACACATACACACACACCCCCGTCCTCTAGCTCATCTTCTTCTCTATCTCTATCTCTCTTCCAACCCTTCAACTTTGGCTAACTACTCCTTTGTCTCTTCTCAACTAGATGGTGAAGTAGAAGGGAGATGGTGGTAGAAGATTAAGAACATGGGAGGCAACCACACCAATATCGCTTACGTTTAAGTATGAATTGGATCTAGATAAAAATCATAATGACATATTTGTTTCTCTTTAGAGCATAAAGATCGCTTGGTAGTGACTTGATGATGGTGGTTACAGGCATTAATGAGTTTGAGATTTAGGAAAAGAGAGAGAGAGAGAGAAAGAGATAGGTGCAGAGAAGGCTACGCATGGTTGTCACCGGGAAAAAAAAAAATCCAGGATGAGGCTTGAAATAATGGATGTCAAGTAGTGGCATAGCTAGGAACAACTCAAGGGGTGTGAGGATTTACAAAACGACCCAAAAAAGCCCTAAGCTTTACTCAAGCTGGCCATAGGTTATCATAAAGGGAAAAGGGGGAAATTTATAGACAAATCATCAATTTAATACTTATCCGCAATTTAAGAGGTCTAACAACATGTAAGGCTCTTACCTCCAATTTAAGAGGCCTGAATTACAAAGCTTTGAATTCTCTAAGAATAATTCTTTAAATTTATTGATTTAAAGTGTGAATTATCAAAATCCAGTCAAGTGTAAAGCCATGATATATCACTAGAAATCAACCGCAAAAGAGGTTAATCATGTATGGAGCATATAACAATTCATGACTAAGTTAATCAATGCTTCATAGCAAACAAACTAAGAACCAAAATACAAAATAAGTGGATTAAATTTTCTTGCTCCAGACAGGTTAAAGCTATATAGCATATTCACATCTAACTCCCCTGCAGCTGTAGCAATCCAGCAATCATGATGAACCAAGGCTGAAAGACCCACCACCAACCTTCCTAAAGCCTCAACACTAGAAGATCAAATAAAGGACCTACTCACTAAACACCACCAAATGCAGGGCAAAGTTTAGAGAGATTTTAAGAGAGTTTGCTTCAAAGCCAGCAACTAAAGCTTTTATTAATCATAATATTGCTGCAAATAATACGAAGGCAGGCTTATATACTCAGCATTACATAATGAATGGCTAAAATAGAATATGCCAAAGGATTAAAATAACAAAATCAGTTTGAATCAAACAGCCTAAAAGTAGCAGCTAGGCTTTGATCTTGACACCTAATTACATTGCTAATCTCCATTACTGAGGTGTCAAGCCTTTGTAGCATCCAAGTACTGCTAATGATGACCTTGGGGGAGCAAAATGCAGCCATTGCACAAGTGATTAGCCTGGCAATCAACAAAGTACAACACCCTGAAATCCATTGGATCAAAGGGTATTTCCAAGATGTTTGTGCTGGTTAAAAGCTGATGCAGAATGATCTGATTCTGTAACTTGAGGACCTTCAATGATAAATATTTAGGCACTCTTTCAAGTCCTTAAACAAGCCAAAATGAGATGCTAAGTTGGAACCAAAAATACCCCCTTGAAACTACTGCTGCTAGAACTTGATCAGTTGGACTGCTCGAGAAGAAACAAAGCAATCTTTATCATTTAACAGCTAGTTTAGAGGCTAATAAATGAGCTAGGTTACTTTTCCAAAAAGGAACTGATGCTCTGGACTCAGATTGATTCACCAATAATTGTTAGAGCACCTAGAATTGCATTGGACTTCAGGTGATTTTATTGATGGTGTACTGAATTAAGGCTGCTGACTAGCCTTAAAATGTCTTCTGCTGCTTGTAATAGGACTTAGGGTGCCCAGCAAAGGCAAGGACCTCCCTAAACAAGCATCAAAACTGCATTGTTTCCCTTTATAGAACTGCTCCTTAAGGTGATCAGTGAGCAATGACTTCCCTTCCCCAGACTGAGTAGCATGAACTATCCCTTGATTTGCATCATCCTTCCCTTCTTTGAGAGGATTTGCCCTCAAATCCCCATAGTCAATCTCATCCTCCACATAGGGACTCAAGTCTCCTACATTAAAGGTGGCTGATACAGCCATATCTCTAAGGAGCTCTAACTTGTATACATTAGCTCGTACCTTAGCCAGAACTCTAAAAGGACCATCTCCTCTGGCCATCAGCTTGCCTTTTCTTCTTGTAGGAAATCTCTCCTTTCTGTGATGGAGCTAAATAAGATCACCTGGTTGATACTCTACCTCCCTTCTGTTCATGTTGGCCTTGACCTTGTATGCCTCATTGACCTTCTCAATATGAGCTCTAATATGCTCATGCAGCTTCTTCATCTCCTTGGCTCTTTGCTCAGCTTTAGAACTGACCTTGCAATTAGTGGGCAATTGGATGAGATCAATGGGAGTAAGTAGATTGATCCCATACAAGGCCTCAAATGGAGAGCAACTAGTAGCTCTAGCTGGGGTTCTATTGTACGCAAATTCAGCACATGGAAGCTTGAGATCCCACTCTTTTAGGTTCTTCTAGACTAATGTTCTAAGAAGGGTAGATAGGGTCCTATTTGTAACTTCAGTTTAGCCATCAGTCTGGGGATGGCAGGTGGTGCTGTACAGTAGTTTGGTTCGCAGCAAATGCCATAGACTCCTCCATAAATGAGACAAAAACTTTGTGTCTCTCTCACTCATAATGGTTTTTGGTACCCTATGAAGTTTGATTATCTCCTAAAATATAGGTCTGTAACGTGAAAAGCATCATCAGCTTTGTGATAGGCTACAAAAATGAGCCATTTTGGAAAACCTATCAATAACCACGATAACTGAGTCCTTATCCCTCTATGTCCTGGGCAAAGCTACCACAAAATCCATGCTGATATCTTCCTAAGGCCTTAAAGGGACTGGAAGTGGGGTATAGGCCTTGATGGAACTAGTTCTTGGCTTTATGGCAAATGGAGCATCTGGACACAACCTTGTGAACATCCTCTCCCATTTTAGGCCAAAAGAATTGTTCCTTGAGGATATCAGGGTCTCGTTCAATCCAAAGTGGCCAACAAGGGATCGACTTCTCTAACCAATAACTCTCTTAGAGTGCAGGCTAGAACACACAGTTTGTTCCCCTTGACTTGAAATCTTTCTTGCATCACATATGGCCCTTGAGCTGGAGTGTCTTTCACCAAGTCTTGAAATACTAGATCTTCATAATAGTAGGCTTGCATGGCTTACAATCCCAAGAGTTTTACTCCCAAAACTGAGATAAGTGCATAGCTCCTAGAAAGGGCATTAGCTACCACTTTTTCAGTGCCTTCTTGTGCCTTGTAAAGAAAGTAAAAACCTATAGAAACTCAACCCACTTAGCATGCCTGACATTGAGTTTGGGCTGGCCATTAAGGAACATTAAGGCTTGATCAGAATGAAGTACAAAGGCCTTAGGCTTGAGATAATGACTCCAGTGACTCAATGCTCTCACTATTGCATAAAATTCCTTGTCATATGTTGAATAATTAAGCTTGGGACTACTTCTCACTAAAATGGGCCAAGGGTTTTCTAAGATGGGTTAGAACAACCCCAATGCACACTCCACTGGCATCACACTCTGCCTGAAATAATTTCTCAAAATTAGGCAATGTTACAATAGGTGCCTCACAAAGCTTCTGTTTAATGGTCTCAAAGGTCTTCTGAGTTGCTGGAGGCCAAGAGAAACTGCCTTTCTTCATGCATTCTGTGATTAGAGCTATGATTGAGCTGTAATCCTTAATGAACCTTCTGTTAAAAGAAGCAAGGCCATGAAAACTCCTCACTGCCATGACTGAGTTTGGGACTGGCCAAGACCTAATTGCTTGAACCTTGGTCTCATATATTTGTATGCCATCATAAGAGACCACATATCCAAGGAAAACAACCCTTGGAACAAAGAACTCACACTTTTCAAGCTTCCCATAGAGCTTCTAATCTCTTAGTGTAGAAAAGGCTTGTCTCAAATGTTAGATGTGATCTTACTCATTCTTGCTATATAAAAGAATATCATCAAAATATACTACCATAAATAATCTAATATAGGGTCTGAGCACTTCATTCATCAGCCTCAGAAAAGTGCTTAGGACATTAGACATCCCAAATGGCATAACAAGCCATTCATAAAGCCCTTGCTTGCTTTTGAATGCAGTTTTCCACTCATCTCTTTCCCTCATTCTGATATGATGATATCCACTTCTTAGATCAATCTTGGAGAAAACCTTAGAATCCTGTAGCTCATCTAACATATCATCAAGCCTATGAATAAGATACTTATACTTAACTGTAATGTTGTTAATGGCTCTACTATCCACATACATTCTCCAACTTCCATCCTTCTTTGGCACCAAGAGAGCTAGTACTAAGCATGGACTCATGCTCTTTCTCACATAACCTCTTTCAATCAACTCCTGAACTCGCCTTTGCAATTCCTTGGCCAATTGGTCTTAGTGGGGTTGCATTTGTACGGAGGCTTTTTAGGTAAGGGGGCTCCAGGGATCAGGTTTATTTAGTGCTCAATTCCCCTCTTGGGAGGAAGGCCAGGAGGAAGATCTTGGGGAAAAACATCCTCAAATTCTTGAAGTAAGGGTTGGACTTAGGGGTGAAAGGTTGTGGGATCTGAACTAAGGGCATATTCCACCATGGGAACAACAAATATAGGTTTTTCCTTAGAACTAACCCTCTCTGCTCTTCCCCCATTGATAAGCAAAGCACTCTCCTTGGGTTTTGCCTTCCAGTTTTGTGTGCTTGGCTAGGAGCTAAAGGGCTCAAGGTCATCTTCATGCCCTTCAGTTTGAAGGAATAGGTGTTGGATTGACCATGATGGACAACATCTCTATCATATTGCCAGGGTCTACCAAGAAGTAGATGACAAGCATCCATAGGCAGTACATCACACTCAACCTCATCCTTGTATTCCCTAATTAAAAAAGTAACCAAGGCTTATTTAGAGACTGTTACTCATTCCCTTTCCTGAGTCATTGCAAGCTGCAAGGCTTGAGGTGCTAAATGGTGGGTAAGTTGAGCTTGCTAATCATTTCAATGGAGGCCACTGATGGGGATCAAGCCCCTAATGATTAAGTCAACGTCCCTACTGTCCAACCAAGTCAAGAAAAGGAGTCCAAGGTAGAAGAATTAGCTTAAATGATCAAGAACATCATGGCTGCCCAATCTGCCCAGAATCCAGCATATCAGCCCGGTTTTGTGAGCTTGATTATTCAAGCTTAAATTGGATTTAAGAAGCTGCAAATCCACTTTTTGGAACCCTTAATATGTCAGCTCTAAGGACATATAAAGAGTTCTAGGTTAAGTCATTAGGTAATAAGTCAAATGGGGTCACTTTCAGAATGCTATAGAATCTAATCCAGTTTGGACAACCTGGACGTTTTGAGGCACAACTTCCAAACGGTAGCTCCAAATCCATTCTAACTTAAGCAATCTGAAAATAGATTTTCCAATCTTTCTAACAACACTAGTTGGAGCTAATTTGGGAAAGAATTGCAGAAGTTATAGCTGTTTAAAGTTAAAGGTTGTGCACTAAAAGCGACAGGCAGCCTATCACTACCACCTTTGTATTATGCTTACTTTTTGGTTCTTTGCTCCCATTGGCTGCCCATTTGAATCCCTTGGCTGCTTATAAACATCCCTTAGGCCCTTCCCCTCTATATATATGCTCATTCAAGGTTGTAATGTTGAGATTTGACATATATGAAAAGATAGAGATCATTCTGTCTCATTTAAACTCTCTCTTGCTTATCTTTGATTTGGCTAATCAAAGTGGTGATCAAGTGAGTCTTACTCTTACTTAGGGTGGTATGTCTTATCCCTAAGTATGATCAAGAGCTCTAGTGTGATCAAGGTGGTGTGTCTTATCCTTCTTCATACTAGATTATCTCTCTTTCTCTTTGTTTGGACCGAAGCTAGCTTAGCCTAGTTTTTCGATTTTCTCTTTTTCCTTCCTTTGTTCTTGCTTTGCTTTGATTCTTGGAGACTTAATCTCTTCATTCCCTCACTTGGCACATCATATTTGGTATCAGACCTTAGGCTACCCTCTTGGCCTAGCTTCCAACCCAAGCACATTCCCAAACACAAACCACAAAATCTGTTGTTTTCACTCGTGCCAGGCAGAAAGTTAGCACGATCATCCCCTGCCACCTAAGCACGACCGTGCCATCTCTGGTCTGTGTTATTTCACTTGCTTAAAGCTACCTAGCTCAAGCATGGCTAGTAGTATGAGCTTGGAGGAAAGATTTGAGGCCCTCATGAGAAACTTTGAAGAAGTGAGGAGCCAAAATGAGTACTTGAAGAAGCAACTTGCAAAATCCAAAAGCAACCAAAGAAGGAACCTTCGAAGTACTCCTTCTCATGAGTCCTCCGAAACCGAGCAAAACAATGAGGGAGAGGAAAGCAACCCTTTTCCTTCCTCTAGTGATGAAGGACACCCAAGAGTAAGAAGCCATCAAAGAAACTCCAATCCTTCCTTGGATTTCAAGGTCGAGATTCTAGAGTTTGAAGGCTGTTTGGATCCGGAAGAATTCTTTGAGTGGCTACAAACCATAGAGAAGGTGTTGCTTTCGAGAGTACACAACCACAAGAGGGGGGGTGAATTGTGGTGTCCGATTTTCGCAATATGCTGGTAAACAGTCTTAGACCCTGTTCGCGCAGGCTGTTCCTGAGATATGCAGAACCGAAAATCCAACAAAATTGAATGCGGAAATAATGGACACAGGATTTTTACGTGGAAAACACCTCTAGCCCAACTGTGGTGAAAAACCACGACCTACCTCGTGTAGGATTTACACACTTCACTAAACAGGCTAATCACGTTACAATAGTAACACACCTTGTTACAAATTGCAACCCACGTAACCGTCTTCCCTAAGACCGGTTACCCCACGTCCAAAATCCCCTTAATTTGGACACACACTCAACTCACTTTTGTGAAAGAAGAATATAAAGAAAAACACCCTATTACAATGCTTCTCAACTAAGCTAATATAGGGTATAATGAAGTCCTAGTATGCCAACTTTGAAAGCTCAAATAACTCACTCACTAGACACGGTTTTCTTTTGAAACTTTTAAGCTCATGAACACTGAATTTTTGCCTTTGAAAACTGATGCTTCTGAGTTGTAAGAAGCGACTTTATATAGTGCTTGGTAAAAACAATTCCTCAAACTTTTGGAAACCAAAATTTCTAAAGGAGATAGAGTCCTTTAACTGCAAGGGGTGAGGTAACATGAGCTGGTAAGAATTCCTTAATTGCTTAAGGCGGTGATTCTTCAGCAACACGGTTTCATCCTTTAGCCCATGATTTTCTCAACAACCTTATCCACTTGCCAAAAGTTGAAGATTCTTTTTATTCAAAAAGATTTTGTAAATCCCTTTAGATTTTGATAACCGTTTTAGGGTAAGGGGTAAGATACTACATAAAAAAATCTTGCTTGCAAATCTTGGAGAAGCTGCCCAAAATCAGAGTGAGAAAAATCATGTGAAATCATTTTTTCGCAGTTTAATCTGGAAACACCCTGACCACCCTGTTTCCAGGATTGTTTTGAAAGGTGATCCGAAATATTTTCCAAAAAGCAAAACCGTTTCAAGTAAGTGGTAAATTAAGACTTTCTAATTGATATATTAACAAGAGTCTAAAAATATAAAATCTAAATCAAATCAAGACATCTTGTTGTAACGACCAGTCATCTTGTAGAGAGACGAATTTGCTGCTTTAAATACTTCACAGACCCTGTTCCTCACGGCTGCACTTATATCGCTGACTTGAGTACCTGTTCTTAGTCAACCATTAGTCAAGCAAGTTTAAGACATTGAGAACAGCAGTAAGGACCTGTTTGGAGAGCCTGTTTGGAACAACAACAACACTTGGATTTGTTATCATCAAAACCTTATACATCATAACAATTTCCCCCTTTTTGATGATGACAAACCAAGTGACCATATTGACCTTCAAGGACAAATGAAGTGTTAGTGCCAATCATTCATAGAACCGACACTTTACATGAAGCAGCTAGTATCGAAAAATTGTAAATTGTAAGAGAATCAACGCGTCCATGGCAAAACTAAAACAATATTGGTCATCCTATCTTCCCCCTTTTGGCATCATTAAAAAGGAAGGGCAAACAGTCAAACAGAGAGTGTTTGCTATCACCACCACTTGGGTAATGAAGGAAAATCAACATGCGATACACTCAAGTGTTTTGATACGGTAATGAGATTGGCCATCCTAGTCACACACAAGCAATTCTCAACAAAAAGCAAGCAAGGCAAAGCCAATCAAAATAAGATAACCTGTTATTCGCCAAAAGAGTGCAACATAGAGTACAAACTAGCAAGAGAGGACAACCAAGAGAAGTGAGAACAGGCTATGAGGACAGCGTATGGGGGAGATCAGGGAGCAGGAGGGGAAAATTTTGCTGAGAGGGAAGAGAGAAGGGCGAGGAGATCTTCATGACGCTTGGCATTTAGAGCTTTTTCCTCGTCCAGGGCAGCCTTCACAGCAGTAAGCTCAGCACTTAGTCTAGAGTTTTCTTCCAGAGCAGCCTCAATCTTGACTGAGGAACTGCCAGGAACAGGAGGACGGGGTGTTCTGGTCCCCTGTTCTGAGGCAGATCCCTCAATCAACGTGTATCCACACCCCATGAGAGTGTTGCTCCCGATCTCATCAATGAACTGAGCTCCCACCTTCTTCTCCAGTGTCACCCCAAAGTGCTCAAAAACACTAGTCAGGAAGAAACCATACCCAAGGTCATGTTCCCTGGAGGTGTTTGCAATTCTTGCAATATGTCGAACCATGATGGCAGGAAGGTTGATTTGCTCTTCCCTGTCCATTAGATCCATAAGACACTGATCCATGGTATCGGCAAGATTTCGACCCTGGCCCCTGGGAATGACATTTTTGATAATAAACCAAAATATCAACTGATGAAGAGATGTCATGTCCCCTTTCTTCACTGACTGGGGTGTTTGCAGGCTTGGTTGCTGGCTGAATTTCTGAAAAAGCTCCAGCAGCCGGGCTGTCCCAAGAACAGTCTTATCTTCCCTCACATATACATCAAAGCCCGTGGAAGGAATCCCCAAAAGTTCCCCTAATATCTTCGCATCAAAGCGAAGCTGCTTCCCATTAACAATACTTGTCACCACTCCTTCGGTGACAGTGTAGTTGGCGTAAAACTGTGCCAACTCGTGGACAAAACACCCCAACTGGGTGTTTGTAAACAGTTCAAACCACCCCTGTGCACGCAGCTTGTGCAGAAACACCCCAAGACCCTGTTCCTCAAAATACTTGACCTTGATGATTTTGCCCCTGACTACCCGTCTCTGAAGCAGTTGGGTCAGTTTGGCTGAAATTACAGACGAGGTTGACTTCTTGGCTCTCTTAGGCTGGGGCTCAGTAGGGGTGTCTTGTGTGGAGGCGTGTTTGAGAGAGGCTTTTCGCTTGGGGGTTTTTGTGGGTGACGATTTGGAGGGTACAGTGGAGGCTGGTTTGGGTGCAGGTAGAGGCTTGTCCTCTGAGGACTCTGAGAACACGGGAGTGCCCTGTTTGAAGGAGGTGTTCTCAGTGTCACTATCAGAGGAAGGCTCAGAAGAGGAATCAATTTCCTCAACAACAGGAGAAGGCTGTTTGGCAGGACGAGACGTGGATTGAAAAGCAATTCGGGCTGATTTTCTGGTTGGCCTGGTAGTGGGTTTGGCCGGAGAGAAAATTTGTGGTTTTGGTTTGACAGGGGTTTCAGTCTTTGGGGGTTCTTCAGTTTGGCCGCTTTTAGGCCTTGATGGTGGTCTTGTTCTTGGCATTCTAGTGCGCCTAGCCACAATTTTATACCTTTTGCGTTTCTCACCGGTTTGTGGTACCGGTGTGGCTTGTTCGGTCTCGACAGGAGACTCCTCCAGTTGACCACTATTTCCCCCTACTTCTTTTGACAAATCTTCTCCTAGGTCATCCCTAAAAATCTCAGGCCTTGTTTCAGCCTCTGTTTCCTGCTCTGGAAACAGCCCGAAAGAATTGATGTCATCCAGGCCATGTTCAAACAAAAAGAGTTCATCTGTAGCCCCAATTTCTCTACCAGATGCCCCAAAAGGTTCTTGGGGTTCTCCAAACTTCTGACATACACTCGATTTACCAAACAGAACTAAATCCCACCCAAATTCATAGGGAATGTCTTCCAATTTTAGACCTACTGTTTTGAGGTCTATACTTTTCAGAAATCCAAAAGGTTTGTAAAGAATGGGGCGAGATGGTTCAGCAGATTTACCTTCCATGAAAGCCGCCAGAAATTGCGTGGGAGCAAACAGGGCTGTGGCTGTTTGCAAAGCTGTGCTTGGTGACTGGTTGCCCTGGGTCAAGGACACGGAACTCGTGGTGCTGATGGGGGACGCCATTTTTCAGAGGGAGGAGAGAGATTAGGGTTTCTCGAACGGAATTTCAAAGCAAGAAGAATTGTGGTGGAGGTGAGAGAATGAAGCAAGTTTGAAGAAAGCTCTAAAGAGGAGAGGCGTGCAAGATCTTTTAAAGATTTTGCCCGTTTTACAACGGGCTTTATCATTAAATCCGGCCGCACACGCCTTGGGAAGATGTGAAGCAAATCTCAGCTAGTTGTACACATTTGACAAACAAGAGGCGTACCTGTTTCTGGTGCTTGTTCTTGAGGTTACTTGCTCGGTAACATGGGATAATAAGGGCAATCTCATTGGACCTCAACGAGTGTCAGCAGGTTGCAAACCTCACATATGCTAGACATAGCACAGAAATTGATGGCAAACAAATATTATAACATATTGAACCCGTAGCTTTTGAATATTGCCAACAGGGAGAGAGAACAAGGTGGTCAAGTTGTTCTAATTAAACCTAGTTCGAGTATATTCCTTTCAAATTATTCTCTGCTTAGTGCCTTAGTGAATATATCAGCAATTTGATTTTCAGTGGCACAAAAATGCATTGAGATCACTCTTTTTTCAACATTGTCTCTTAAAAAATGATGACGAATGTCAATATGTTTTGTTCTTTTGTGTTGACATAGATTTTTGGCAATGTTAATTGCACTTGTATTGTCACAATAAATAGGAATGCATCCTATGTCAACACAAAAATCCTTAAGTTGTTGCCTTATCCATAATAACTGAGCACAACAGGATGCAGTTGCCACGTATTCAGCTTCTGCTGTGGACAAGGCAACAGAGAGTTGTTTCTTGGTTGCCCAAGATACCAAACAAGGTCCAAGAAAGTGAGCCATACCTGAGGTGCTTTTTCTATCAACCAAGAAACCTGCATAATCAGCATCAGCATACCCAACAAGATCAAAGTTGCAACCTCTAGGATACCACAAGGCTAGATCAGGTGTATGTTTTAAATATCTTAAAATCCGTTTAACAGCCTTTAGATGAGTTTCTTTAGGGTTAGACTGAAAACGTGCACATAGACCAACACTGAAAACAATGTCAGGTCTACTAGCGGTTAGGTATAGGAGTGACCCTATCATGCCCCTATAGGATTTCTCCTCAACTGAGGGACTACCATCATCCATTACCAACCTGGTTGAGGGAGAGATGGGAGTATCAATGGGCTTGGCCGACTCCATCCCAAAACGCTTAAGTAACTCCTTGACATACTTTTGGTGATGGATCATAGTGCCGTTTGAAGTTTGCTTGATTTGTAAGCCTAAAAAGAAATTAAGCTCACCCATCATGCTCATTTCAAACTCACTCCTCATCATTTTTGAAAATTCGTTGCACAAATCATGATGAGTTCCACCAAATATGATATCATCGACATATACTTGGACAATCAACAAATGTTCCTCCTTAGATTTTAGAAACAAGGTATTATCTACCTTGCCTCTTTTAAAATCATTTTCCAATAAGAAACTTGACAACCGCTCATACCAGGCTCTAGGAGCTTATTTTAAACCATAAAGTGCTTTGTTAAGTTTGAAAACATGGTTAGGAAATTCATCACTTTCAAAACCGGGGGGTTGTTTGACATACACTTTTTCTTTAAGGTATCCATTTAGAAACGCACTTTTGACATCCATTTGATACAACTTGATCTCTATGTGGGCTGCAAAGGCTATCAAGATTCGAATGGCCTCCATCCTTGCAACAGGTGCAAAGGTCTCTTCATAATCAATTCCCTCTTCTTAGTTGTAGCCTTGAACCACCAGCCGGCCCTTGTTCCTAGTGACTGCTCTGCACTCATCAAGCTTGTTACGGAATACCCACTTGGTTTCAATGATTGTTCTATCCTCTAGCCGTGGCACAAGGTGCCATACCTTGTTCCTTTCAAACTGATGGAGTTCTTCTTGCATGGCTGTGACCCAATCTGAATCTGGAACAGCGTCATTAATATTCTTTGGCTCAATTTTTGAGAGAAAAGCATAGAAAGCACAGAAATTTTTGAGCCTAGATCTAGTTTGAACTCCTGCACTAATATCAGATAAAATTTGATCAAGAGGATGTGAACTTTGGTATTTCCATGATCGTGGTGAAAGTGGGTTCACAAACACGCTCTCCATCCTAGCTGGAATACTCGGTGAAACTGGTTCAGAACCTGTTCTCGAGCCTGTTTGGGAACTTGTTCTTGAATTTATCCCTGAAGGATTCGGCTGATGTTGTCCCGAACAGGGTTCCACCCTGTTTCCCCCTATTTGGTTCACACCGTGCTTACCTTCCTTAAGAACAGCTTCAGACCTTGATCCCTCAGTGGCTTCCTTACCTTGTTCATCTTGGAGTAGCAAGTCTTTTCTAACAAGACCTAGTTCAAGGTCTTCCTCCTGTGCATCATTCTCACTTAGAGAGTTAGTTTTATCAAAAAGCACATGCACACTTTCCTCAACACACAAGGTTCTCTTATTAAACACTTTGTATGCCTTACTATGCGAGGAGTAACCAAGGAATATTGCTTCATCACTCCTTGGATCAAATTTTCCTAAGGCATCCTTTCCATTATTATGCACAAAACATTTACAACCAAAAACTCTCAAATGCAAAATATTGGATTTTCTTCCTTTGAGGAGCTCATAAGGAGTTTTGTTAAGAAGAGGTCTAATCATGCATCTATTTATAATATAACATGATGTGTTTAAGGTTTCAGCCTAAAAATTTCTAGGAAGACTACTAGCAACGAGCATTGTTCTAGTCATGTCCTTTAGAGTACGATTTTTGCGTTCTACCACCCCGTTCTGTTGGGGTGTTCTTGGGGCTGAAAAATTATAATCAACACCATGCTCTTTACAATAGTCAATAAAGCTCGAATTTTCAAATTCTGTACCATGATTAGACCTTAGGCACACCAAAGAGTATCCTACCCTCTTTTCAGTCTTTTTAATGAAAGCAAGAAATTTTTCAGAAGTTTCATCTTTAGAAGCCAAAAACAAGGTCCAAGTGAAACGAGAGTAGTCATCCACTATCACAAGCACATACCTCTTACCACCTCTACTCATGATCCTCATTGGACCACATAGATCCATATGTATCAATTCAAGAGGTCGAGTAGTGCTTACACACCTTTTAGATTTAAATGAATTTCTGACTTGTTTGCCTTTAGCACATGCATCACCTACCTTGTCATCATTGAATTTGATAACTTGCATGACCTAGTCTTTTGTGCCAAAGCATAACATCATCATTTAAAGCACTCAAACAAGTCAAATTATTTTGGGGAAGAGTAGAAATACACACTTTATAAACATTTTTGTGTCGCTTCCCCCTCAACACAACATCTCCTGTGTTCATGTTTACAACCAAGCAACGTGTTGGAGAGAACACTACTAGGTTGTCTTTGTCACACAGTTGGGACACACTTAGCAAGTTGTGTTTTAATCCATCCACAAAATAAACATTGTCAATTGAATGGGAGAGTGACTCACCTATCTTACCTATAGCAACAATTGTCCCAGATTTGCCGTTTCCAAATGCCACACTCCCTCCTTCTGAAGCTGTAGGTGAGAGAAAATTAGATTTTTCACCAGTCATATGCATCGAACACCCACTGTCAACATACCACAGCTGCTTGTTCCCTAGGTTGTTCCCTGCGCTGTTTGCTGGGTTGTTTGCTGGGTGATTTTCTCTCACTCCAGCTTGCAAAACAGATCATAGGTTAGTTTTGGGAACCCAGATCCACTTGGGTCCCATTCCTTTAGACGTACAAATCTCATCTTTCCTAACCCATATTTGTTTTACATAAGCTGTGTTCCTTTTAATGGCATACTTTCTCGAAGGACAAGTATAACGATAATGACTCGTTTTACCACGGTGATAACATACAATGTTCTCAGATAATCCTACGTATTTTCTATTCACTGGGTAGGTCATCTTAGGCACAAAACCTAGTCCTCTTCTATTTCGACTATGATGTGTGTTTAACCATTCAAGCGCCCTTGAGGACCTGTTCCAGAGCTTGTTTATGACAAGGTCTAATTCCATTTGTTTTATTTTCTCAAGCAAGTTTTTGTTTTCTTCCAGCAAAGATTCGACCTTTCCTTTTAAGTCAAGAGATTCCTTTTCTAGCTCAGTCAGATTAATGGAACAAGTCTCTTCTTTCATGAGTAGAGTCTCTTTAAGCACATTAATGTTTTCATGCAAGGCAAGTGTCTCTTTGTCAACTTCAAGTTTTTCCAATTTAAGAGTTTCATTTTCAAGTTCTAGGTCACGAACATCCCTTTTTAATTCAACACATATATCCATTATAGTGTATACTAATTCCTCAAGAGTTGATTTATTTAAACCACGTACCTTGTTCTTGAGTTGAGTCAGACTATCTGTTGATCCATCATCTGAATCAGTGTCACTTCTTGCCATGAGTGCTACATCAGCTTCCTCGGCTTCAGACCTTTCCTCATCCTCGCTTGAATCACCCCAAGCCGCAAGCATAGCTTTTGAGAATCGTTTCGCTGAGCTGCTTACACCCTATTTCCTCCCCTGTTTTCTAGGGTGTTCGGGTTCTTGTTCCTCCTTGTGTAGTGGGCAGTTTCTCACAATGTGGTCTAGCTTGCCACACTTGAAGCATCCAGAGAACTGTTCCCGAGAGGTGTTCCTGCCCTTGCCGAAGTCCTTCCTTTTGCTGTTTTCTTTAATTTTCATGAAGAACTTCTTAAATTTTTGAGTTATCATGGCAATCTCCTCCTCATCAGAATCAGAATCATCTTCTAAGGCCTTTAGAGCAAGACCTCGATCTCTCTTTGTCTCATCTTTCTGCTGGGAATTTTTTCTAAGTTCATACGTTTGGAGATTTCCAATCAGCTCATCTAGGGTGATCTTGTTCATGTCCTTAGCTTCTTGGATGGCCGTTACTTTCGCTTCCCAAGAATGAGGTAAAATTCTTAGGATTTTCCTCACCAATTCTTCGGTGGTGAAGGATTTTCCCAGGGATTTCAACTCATTCGTTATGTGAGTGAAGCGAGTGTACATGTCCATCACACTTTCACGATCACCCATCTCAAACAGCTTATATTTTCTCATAAGTAATTCAATCCGGGATTACTTTACCTGATTGGTCCCTTTGTGAGCTATTTGCAAAGCATCCCAGATCTCCTTGGCCGACTCACATTCAGATATGCGAGTATATTCATCAGGACCTAGGCCGAAATATAGAAGTTTCTTGGCCTTGGCATTCTTCTCCACCATCTTGTAATCTTCAGCATTGAATTCCTTAGGCTCCTTGGGGATTGACTTTCCATCTTCAGTTGTTTTCTTAGGGATGAGTGGTCCATTCTTGATGAGCATCCACAACTCATAGTCCTCGGCTTGGATGTAGTTTTCCATCCTATTCTTCCACCAACCATAGTGTTGGCCATTGAAGTATGGTGGTCGAGTTATGGATTGACCTTCAAGCATGCCTTGTGGGGTACTCATCTTCAAGGATCTCTCAAGGTGTTAGCCTTTCAAAGGAGAACCTGCTCTGATACCACTTGTTGCTTTCGAGAGTACACAACCACAAGAGGGGGGTGAATTGTGGTGTCCGATTTTCGCAATATGCTGGTAAACAGTCTTAGACCCTGTTCGCGCAGGCTGTTCCTGAGATATGCAGAACCGAAAATCCAACAAAATTGAATGCGGAAATAATGGACACAGGATTTTTACGTGGAAAACACCTCTAGCCCAACTGAGGTGAAAAACCACGACCTACCTCGTGTAGGATTTACACACTTCACTAAACAGGCTAATCACGTTACAATAGTAACACACCTTGTTACAAATTGCAACCCACGTAACCGTCTTCCCTAAGACAGGTTACCCCACGTCCAAAATCCCCTTGATTTGGACACACACTCAACTCACTTTTGTGAAAGAAGAATATAAAGAAAAACACCCTATTACAATGCTTCTCAACTAAGCTAATATAGGGTACAATGAAGTCCTAGTATGCCAACTTTGAAAGCTCAAATAACTCACTCACTAGACACGGTTTTCTTTTGAAACTTTTAAGTTCATGAACACTGAATTTTTGCCTTTGAAAACCGATGCTTCTGAGTTGTAAGAAGCGACTTTATATAGTGCTTGGTAAAAACAATTCCTCAAATTTTTGGAAACCAAAATTTCTAAAGGAGATAGAGTCCTTTAACCGCAAGGGGTGAGGTAACATGAGCTGGTAAGAATTCCTTAATTGCTTAAGGTGGTGATTCTTCAGCAACACGGTTTCATCCTTTAGCCCATGATTTTCTCAACAACCTTATCCACTTGCCAAAAGTTGAAGATTCTTTTTATTCAAAAAGATTTTGCAAATCCCCTTAGATTTTGATAACCGTTTTAGGGTAAGGGGTAAGATACTACATAAAAAAATCTTGCTTGCAAATCTTGGAGAAGCTGCCCAAAATCAGAGAGAGAAAAATCGTGTGAAATCATTTTTTTCGCAGCTTAATCTGGAAACACCCTGACCACCCTGTTTCCAGGATTGTTTTGAAAGGTGATCCGAAATATTTTCCAAAAAGCAAAACCGTTTCAAGTAAGTGGTAAATTAAGACTTTCTAATTGGCATATTAACAAGAGTCTAAAAATATAAAATCTAAATCAAATCAAGACATCTTGTTGTAATGACCAGTCATCTTGTAGAGAGACGAATTTGCTGCTTCAAACACTTCACAGGCCCTGTTCCTCACGGCTACACTTATATCGCTGACTTGAGTACCTGTTCTTAGTCAACCATTAGTCAAGCAAGTTTAAGACATTGAGAACAGCAGTAAGAACCTGTTTGGAGAGCCTGTTTGGAACAACAACAACACTTGGATTTGTTATCATCAAAACCTTATACATCATAACAGAAGGTTTTTGAGTACAAAGATGTACCCGAAGACAAGAGGGTGAAGTTAGTAGCACTTAAGCTATGAAAATATGCCTCTCTTTGGCGGGAGAACTTGATTAAGAAGAGGGCTAAGAGAGGTAAGGCAAAGATTAGAAGTTGGGAGAAGATGAGATCAAAGTTGAAGGATCATTTCTTTCCTCCCTCTTACCTTCAAGACAACTACTCTAAACTCCATAATCTTCAACAAGGGAGTTTGAATGTTGAATAAAACACAAGGGAGTTTGAGAAACTCTTAATCAAATGTGACATCCAAGAAAGTGAAGATCAAACTATTGTGAGGTACTTGAGTGGTCTTGATCCAAGGTATGCTCATGTAGTTAAACTTCAACAATACTCTTCTTTTGATGATGTTTGTGTCCTAGCCTAAAGAGTTGAACAACAAAAGAAGTCCAGGCCTTTTAAGAAAGACCCACCCAAACCTTCTTTACCCAAGAGCTCACCCTTTAATAAGGGGAGTTTCCAACCCCCTCCTAACCCACAACCTCTCTTCCTAACGCCCCCTCAAAGAACCCAACTCTACAAAACAAACCCCCATTCGCCACTAACTCTAATCGGAGGTGTTACAAGTGTGAAGGCTTGGGTCATATAGCCTCAGAGTGCCCAAATCGAAGAGTTATCACCTTGGCCGAATATGAAGCAACCCAAGTAGAGAAGGAGGAAGAAGAGAAAGACTTCTGTCTCATAGAAGGTGTGGAGGAAGTAATAGAAGAGGCAAATAAAGGGGGCTTGCTTGCCCTAAGGAGAACTTTGAGTGGCCTCAAGGGGAGTCAAGATGAGCAAAGGAGAACATTTTCCATTCAAGATGCACCATCAAGGGGAAGGTGTGCTCACTCACCATTGATAGTGGGAGTTGCACCAATGTTGCATCCTCAAGCATGGTGGAGAAGCTCCAACTCAAAGCCACAGCTCACCCTCACCCCTACACCATTCAATGGTTAAACCAAGGTAAAGGCCTCCAAGTTAATTCTAGATGCTTTATTTCTTTAAGCAAAGGCAAGAATTATCATGATGAACTTTGGTATGATGTCATACCCATGGATGCTTATCATGTCCTACTAGGGAGACCTTGGTTATTTGATAGGAAAGTCTTACATGATGGTTTCTTAAACACTTACACCTTCACCAAGGATGGAAAGAAGATCACTCTAGCCCCACTTTCTTCGTCTCAACTCACAAAGTCCAAGCCACAAAAGAGTTAAGACCAAACTGAGATGCTACTTACCCTTGGAGAACCTTTCCTTAAGGCCTCACACCATGAGTTCAAGGCCTTGAGAGAATGGTTACTCTTCTCCCTTAAAGAAACCGAAACTCCTCCCTCCCAAACTCACCCATTAGCCATCTCTTTACTTGAGCAATTTTCCCATGTATTCCCAGAAGATATACCCCACGGCCTCCCTCTAAAAAGAACCATCCAACATCACATTGACCTTATCCCCGGTGCTATTCTCCCAAACAAACCAGCCTATAGAATGAACCCAAAAGAAACCATGGAAATCCAAAGCTAAGTTTAGGAGTTGATAGCCAAGGGTCTTATGAGGGAAAGTCTTAGCGCATGTGCCGTGCCCGCCCTCCTAGTCCCAAAGAAAGATGGTTCAATAAGGATGTGTGTGGATAGCCGAGCCATAAACAAGATCACTATTAAGTATAGCCATCCCATACCTAGATTGGAGGATATGTTGGCTGAGCTTCATGATTTAAGAGTTTTCTCTAAAGTGGATCTAAGGAGTGGGTATTACCAAATTTGGATTAGGGAAGGGGATGACTGGAAAACTGCATTCAAAACCAAAGGGGGATTGTATCAGTGGTTGGTCATGCCTTTTGGACTTTCAAATGCCCCTAGCACTTTTATAAGACTAATGAACCAAGTGTTTAGACCATTCATTGGGCACTTTGTTGTGGTTTACTTTGATGACATTTTGGTTTATAGCCAAAGTGAAGAAGATCACCTTGATCATCTCACCCAAGTCATGAAGGTCCTTGAGAAAGAAAAGCTCTATGGTAACTTGAAGAAGTGTTCATTCTTCACCCAAGAAGTCACATTTTTGGGCTACATTGTCACGGCTCAAGGAATCAAGGTGTAAGATTGAAGCCATTCATTTTTGGCCTACCCCTTCAAGCATTTATGATGTGCGAAGTTTCCATGGACTAGCCTCCTTCTATAGGCGGTTCATTCGGGACTTTAGCACAATCACGGCCCCTATGACCGAAGTACTCAAGCAATCATCATTCAAGTGGAATCCAAAGGCACAATAGGCCTTTGAGGAGATCAAGAAAAAGCTCACTTTAGCTCTAGTGCTAGCTTTGCCATGCTTTGAAAAGATCTTTGAAGTGGAGTGTAATGCATCCGGAGTTGGTATTGGTGGGGTTCTCTCTCAAGAAGGCCACCCATTGCCTACTTTAGTGAGAAACTTTGTGATTCTAAGAGGAAGTACTCCACCTATGACAAAGAGTTCTATGTTATCATTCGATCACTCGAGCATTGGAGCCACTACTTGGTGGCAAATGAGTTCATTCTACACTCCAATTATGAGGCCCTCAAGTACATCCAAGGGCAATACGAGCTCAACTCTCGCCATGCTAAGTGGGTAGAGTACTTACAAACATTCCACTTCACCATCAAGCACAAATCCGGGAAATTGAACAAGGGTGCCGATGCTCTCTCAAGAAGGTATCTCTTATTGTTTCAACCTGATGCTTGCGTTCTTGGATTTGAGCAGTTGAAGTCACTATATGTCGAGAATAGGAATTTTGGTGAGTTGTTCAATGAATGCAAGAGGCATCCCAAGGGAGAGTTCCCAGTTTAGGAAGGATATTTATTCAAGGGCACACGGCTTTGTGCCCCAAATTATGGAACAAGAGAGCTCTTGATCTGTGAGATCTATGGAGGCTCCCTAGCTAACCATTTTGGGGAGAAGAAGACCCTTGTCATGCTTAAAGAGCATTATTTTTGGCCTTGCATAGATAAGGATGTACAAGATGTGATCAAGAGGTGTGTAGTGTGTCAAATGGCCAAGAGCCACACCCTTCCTCAAGGCCTTTACACACTCTTATCGGTTCCAAGTTTTCCATAGGAAGATGTTAGCATGGACTTTATACTTGGGTTGCCACGAACTCAAAAGAACAAGGACTGCATCCTTATAGTGGTTGATCGTTTCTCTAAGATGGCACACTTCATCCCGTGCAACAAGACTCATGATACCACCTACATAGCCGACTTATACTTCAACAATGTGGTTAAGTTGCATGGAATTCCAAGGTCCATAGTGTCGGATAGGGACACTAAGTTCTTGAGTCATTTTTGGGTAACCTTGTGGAAGAAATTGGGTCATAAGCTCAAGTATAGTACCACTTGCCACCCCTAAAGGGATGAGCAAACCGAGGTTACCAATAGAACTTTGGGAGTGCTTTTGAGGACCTTGATCAAGTCCAATCTCAACTCATGGGATTAACTCCTAACTCATACCGAGTTTTCCTACAACAAGACTCCTAGCAAGACCATAGGAATGTTCTCTTTCAAGGTGGTTTACGGGATTGAGCCACTCTCTCCTCTTGATCTCACCCTACGGCCCATGGACTCCAAGCCTAATGTGGAGCCAACTAAGAGAGTCCAAGAGATCCAAGAGGTCCATAAGAAGGTTAAGGAGAAGATTGAGCAATCCAATGCCTCTTATCAAGCCCAACTAAACAAGCATAGAAGGCAAATCATCTTCAACTCTGTCATCTCGTTTAGGTGCACTTAAGGAAAGAGCCCTCCAAACGCAAGTCAAAGCTCATGCCTAGGGCCGATGGTCCTTTTGAAGTCTTGGAGAGGATCAACAACAATGCTTATGAGATTAATTTGCCCGAAGAGTATGGAGTATCCGCCTCCTTCAATGTGGCTAATTTATCACCATACTTGAAGGATGATACCTTAGAGAATTTGAGGGCAAATTCTTCTCAACAAGGGGAGGATGATAGGGATCAAGCCCCGAATGATCAAGTCAACATCCCTACTGTCCAACCAAGTTAAGAAAAGGAGTCCAAGGCACAAGAATTAGCTCAAATGATCAAGAACATCATGGCTGCCTAATCTGCCCAGAATCCAGCACATCGGCCCGATTTTATGAGCTTGATTATTCAAGCTTAAATTGGATTTAAGAAGCTGAAAATCCACTTTTTGGAACCCTTAATATGTCAGCTCTAAGGACATATAAAGAGTTCTAGGTTAAGTCATTGGGTAATAAGTCAAATGGGTTCACTTTCAGAATGCTGCAGAATCTAATCCAGTTTGGACAACCTGGATTTTTTTACCCACAACTCCCAAATGGTAGCTCCAAATCCATTCAAACTTAAGCTATCTGAAAATAGACTTTCCAAGCTTTCTAACAACACATGTTGGAGCTAATTTGGGAAAGAATTGCAGAAGTTATAGCTATTTAAAGTTGGAGGTTGTGCACTAAAAGCGATAGGCAGCCAGTCACTTTCACCTTTTATACTATGCTTACTTTTTGGTTCTTTACTCCCATTGGCTATCCATTTGAATCCTTTGGCTGATTGTAAACGTCCCTTAGGCCCTTCCCCTCTATATATATGCTTATTGAAGGTTATAATGTTGGGATTTGACATATATGAAAAAATAGAGATCATTCTCTCTCATTTAAACTCTCCCTTGCTTATCTTTGATTTGGCTAATCAAAGTGGTGATCAAGTGAGTCTTAATCTTATTTAGGGTGGTGTGTCTTATCCCTAAGTGTGATTAAAAGCCCTAGTGTGATCAAGGTGGTGTATCTTATCCTTCTTCATACTAGATTATCTCTCTCTCTTTGCTTGGACCAAAACTAGCTTAGCCTAGTTTTTCGATTTTCTCTTTTTCCTTCCTTTGTTCTTGCTTTAATTTGATTCTTGGAGACTTAATCTCTTCATTCCCTTGCTTGGCACATTAGCCACACTGGTACAACTCCATCCATTTATGATCAGGTTGCACGTCTTACTAGCTACCTTGCATTTGGAGTGAAAGATTTGCTCCTTTTGATTGGCTTCTGGTGGGGCTTCAGTAGCATGAAGCTCTTAATCATAAGCAATTCACCTTCTTCAGGTGGTAGGTAAGAGGTCTCTCTATATTTATCAGATTCTTCTTCAGCCTCCTTTATCTCCATTTGAGCCAAGTCTTCAATTTCTCTAATGGTGAGGACTCTCCTATTAGGACAGTCAGCCTAAAAATGCCCATAACCATGGCATTTGAAACACTTCTTCTGGCTTTTGGGAGCTTCCTTAACTACCTCCTTTCCTTTCCCTTGATCCTTGTCCTCTCTAGAAGGAGGATCTGGCCTGAATGAACTGAATGGTCTTACTAGAATAGAGGATTTTGCTGGGGTAGTTGAGTAAGTCCTTTTGGACTTAAGCTGTTTCTCAACCTTGACAGTAAGCTTGCAAGCATCCTCAACAGTCCAAAAAGGTTAGAGTTCAACCTTGTCCAAGATAGTAGGATTTAGTCCTTTAAGGAGCCTTGCAATAGTCTGCTCAGGTTCTTCCCTCAAACCACACCTGCTTTGGAGCTACTCGAACTCCCTTATATATCCCTCAACCTTCATGCTTCCTTGCTGAAAAGAAGTAGCTCTCAAATAGAGCTCTTGCTTGTATGTAGCTGGCAGGAACCTCTTATCCATGTGTTTCTTCAGTTTAACCCAAGTTTTGATCTTGGATTTGCCTTCTAAAGTTGTGGTTCACTTCAAGTTTTCATACCAGAGAGAAGCATACTGTTTTAGCTTCAAGACAGCAGGCTTGAAAGCCTTTTCTCCAGAATATCCCTTAATCTCAATAATCCTCCCCATAACTTGGACCCATTTAAGGTAATCTTCAGGCTTAAGGCTACCATCAAACTCAAGGGGTTCTATTTTGAAGTCCTTGAGGTCATCCCTTCTGCTCCTCCTGGGCCTAATTTCCCCATTGGAAGAGTTGCTAGCATGATGAGTATCCATGGAAGGTTCAGAACCATCAGGAGGGTCTTATAGTGGCTCTCTATCCCTGCCCCTAGGTTGAGTCATGAGTTGTTGTATTTGAGCAGTGAGTGTAATAACCCGACCCTAACCATATTTATTTATTTAAATCATATTTATTTACTTAATTAATCATATTTATTGATTTAATCACTCATGGTTATTGGTTTAACCAAATCATGTTTATTAATTCAATTACACTCAATATATATATTTATCGAATTACCTTATGTCATCTAAATTTTCCGCTTTCATTTATCATATTTAAGCATCCCGGTTGGGGGATATTTCATTGGGGTCCTACTTTACAATTCAAATTTTATTGATTGGAAATTCAAGTTTCATTGATTGATTATATTTCAGGTGAATCGATAATAGGCCTCGATAATTATGATTGAGCGTTAAATTATTTTCCATAGTGTTACAAAATTTTAAGTTTTAGCTACGCAAAAACTTAGACCCGAATTCATCTATTTTGGCTCAATTCATTGGCCCCAGATTATGGCCTAATTCCATTGGGCTCAAATTTTGGTCCCAAAATTTTGGTGCAATTAAATTAAGTTAATTGCTATCATTTGTGCCTAATTAAATTAGCAAAATGATATTTTTGGAGGCTTAAAAACCAGCCAAGCAATTTTCCATTCATTCTTAACCAAGTAAAACACTCACCTACACATTCCTCTTCTCTCTTTTCTCTCTCCGCCTCATGCCCTGTTGTAGAAAATAGGGGCAATAGTTGTGCCGCCACTTTTGGTGGGTTCCGACCACCTCTTGGCTGCCCCGACTTCCCCTTACTGTCAGCTATCATGCCCAACCACCAAAATTGCTCAAAACAGCCCCCTCCTCTCTCTAATTCAAGCCTAAAGTAAGGTATCCTTAAAACCCTAACTTATTCTATTTTGAGTTTTTGGGGTTGTTTAAGTTATGATTATTGTTTATATGATCAAGTTGATAGTTATTATGCAATTTTTATTGAGTTTGGAGATATTTGGAGTTATGGGTATTTGATCACGAACATGATCAAGTGACCTGAAATTAGGCAAGTATGAGTTTGAGCTTGTTTTACTTGCTTGTTGTGATCTTTGATACAAAAAGCAGATTAATGTTGTGAATGATGATTTTTGAATTCATTATGGATGTTTGAATGAAGACTGGAATTGGGCATAACCTAGGATTGGCTTGTTGAATTGCCCACTGTCGAAAATTCTGGGAATTATGGGGTTGTCCAAAAATTCCAAAATGTTTACTGTAGATTCTCTATAATATTTGGGAATTTCGGCAAAATTTCATGAATTTTGGAAGTATAATCAGTGAGTTATGGAATTTTGAAGAAAACTGCCCTATTTTGGTTACAAATTATGTAATTATGTATAAATGAAGTTGTTTGGAGTTTGATTATGTTAATGGCTTCAAAAATGGATGTTATGCAAATTTTTGGCTAAATTGGTGAAGCATGGAAAGTCCCATTTGTGACCAAGAGAGGTTGGTTGGACTAATTATGCAAGTAAATGAATTTATTGGGAGATTGTGAATATTGATGTAAAGAAATATAGTGATTATTGAGTAAAATTTATCATGGAGTCATTTGGAGTATTATGGGCCAAAATAAGATCACGCAAGGGGAAAATGAATATTCATGGACTTTCATGAAACTTTTAGCTTGATTAATGAGAAAGAAGAAGACAAATATATATTTTGGGAGTTTGTTGATGAGTTTTGAATCAATTATGAATTTTACAAAGAAAATACCAAGTTTAGTGAGCTTAATAGCTTCTATTGGGTTCAATGACTCATTTGGGGTGGAATTCTATATCTAATGGACTTATGAATGAAATATGAGAAGTGGGGAGAATTGTAACTTAGAAACCATATTTATCAGACCAAGTTATTGCAGTTTATGCTATTTTAAAACAAGATATATCTCTCTCGGCCTCAAAATTACTTACTCAATTTAGAATGTATCAAATGTATTTATCAAGCCAATCTAGTGTACTCCCAGTTATCTTAAACCAAGCGATACCTCAGCGAGCCTTAAACCCATATCAGCAACCTATCTCAGAAAAGGCTAAAACCACTCTTCCATTTGTCACCATCAAGGCCTTTTCCTTTTTAATCTCATCTATCTTATTGTGGTTTATTTTACTTTCATTAAACTTCATATTTGATTAACTATTTTCAATTATCCAGTTTTGGGGTTATCTTAGCATAACCTATCTTACAAGTCATGTGAGTTACTTACTGAATTTCTATCAAAGTTACAAGTTATGTGAGTATCATTTGCTGACTACACATATCTACAATGACATTTATGAAATAGAGTCGAGGCCTAGTTCTCGTTCCCCATTATGCATAAGTGTTATCAAGTCAGAATATATTTATCAAGTCAGACGACATTTTTTTAAAGACTCAAGATACGTCCATTGCCTGTATCTTCAAAAAGCACAACAAGTTTATCAAGTTACAACTCTTAATGAGTTTATCAATGAATCAGTTCATATAGGGATTTTCCATTTAACTTGTGACCCCGTCAGTTGTCATCTATAGGGTGTCAGCTCATCATTTACCTGCGTAGCTTCAGGCCAAGTCTTGATCGGATTGGTAGATGTACACCTATGTATAGATCATATGATTGCAATGGGTTCACATCTAGATAATAATGAGCGCTTCAGTTTTATATTATTTTTATTTTCATTGTTATTGCGAACTAAATGAATTGCAAAGGCGGGTACTCATCAACAGTGTTTCTACGCTCATTTTATAATACAGGAATGCATGTACTGAGTTTTAGCTCACATTTTCGAATTGCTTTCATTTTTTCCATTTTAGGTGATGAAATATCATATGTTTCTCCATTTACCCTTTTGGAAGTCATCAGATGCTCACAGTGGATTTAGCATAGCATGAATGTTAGGATCGACCTCAAGATCAAGTTGGGTCTATATTCAATATACTTGTGTAGTGTGGAGTGCAAGTTAGCGCATTATATAATTAAGTCGATTTTATTGAAGTTGAACTATTATGGATTTTGGTCTTGGAGTGTTTCAGTTTAATAGATATTGTGATGGTGAACATGAGTTGCAAGATTAAATAGTTTTAGTGAGCCTTGTCCTTATCAGGACGGCGGTAGTACCTTCTATCATTAAGTCTTCTATTACAGTTATCTATGAATCAAGTGATTAGCAATTTGAGGGCGTTACAGATTTTGGTATCAGAGCTAAGGTTTTAAGGGCCACTGTGAGCTATCAAGTGTTTAGGAGTTAGCTATTAAGGTGTGTATGAGTTATGTTGGACCAATTAAATAAGCTATTGACTATAAGTTCATATGTATGGGCATATAAAGAGGAACCATTTCCATTTGGGTGACCCAATCATTTGGTAATGTCTTGAGATTCGAGCATTAGCAAGGTGGAGTGTGGAACCATTTGGGTGACTTGTTAGGGAGGCATGCTCTTATTTATCTGAGAGTTGTATTGTACATTTCATTTCTCTCATTTGTTTAAATTTTTACAATCATGCACTCCGGGTGTGTTACTCGTTGAGTTATAGACTCCAGCGTGTGGCCGTTGAACTATTGAAGTGTTTCTCTCCATTTTAGGTATGTACTGTAAGGCTTTAAGTCGGGTTTTAGTAAGTTTTTAGGCAGAACTTTGTCCATTTTGCCCCAGGATTTGAGAGTTTTATTAAGGTGTGTTAATATACCTGATCTTGGGTACAGTGATAATTAAAACCCGATGTGAGGATGCCATTTGCAACTTCTTAAGGGATTAATACAGTGTCAAGTTAGATGTAAACCTCTAGATGAGGAAATGCTTTGTGGGGTAATATCTTGGAGGTGAACCAATATGAGATGAACATTACAATGAGTGCTTATGTTTGATGATAACAGTTAGTAGCTTATGGTGTGCTACTTGGCATTATATGGGTGGTACCAGTAAGATTAAGCTGTCATTCTTAACATTAGGACCTTACCTCATCAATGCTCCCATTACTTCCTATCATTGACTTATTTCTGCCCTAGTTACCTTGAATTGTTTAGAGGTATTGTTTCGTTGCCACTAACACTCTCTTGATTTGTAATAGAGTGTTTATGAAAAATCTCATGTGTGACCTGTGGGAAGTTCTTTAAATACATCTAAGCAACCTTTCTTATAGGCTATTCAAACCTTGACAATCATAATCGTTTAATTCTCTGTTTTCATAATAGAGCCTATAATGACCCCCGGTGTGCATTATTGTCTGATTTGCATTTCTTTCTAAGTATATTTGATCCATTCTACTTACAGTTCAGTCACCACTATGTTCATATTTTCCTGTCACCTACTTTAACTCCTTGCTTCTATTTAGGCACTATTCATTGTTGCTTACAAACCCTTTGCTTGCTTCAGATCCAGTCATTGAGTGCCTTTTTCAGCAATTAAATGTATCCATATTATTCGTATTTCTATATCACCGTAACGTCATATTGGCATACTACTCTATGGCCGTGATTGCATGTTGTTACTCAAGTTATTTTGGCAGTCCTTTCTTTACTAGTACAACCTATCTTATTAATGATAAACAACGATTTGTGTTATTTCCATCTGTCAGCAGTTTCGGAGTTTATATGCCTACTGAAGACTTCCATTTACTGTAGAATGTGTTATTGATAGATGCCATCATGTTCAGTCATAAGATTAACTCCTTCATCTTGACGTACTGGCCTTTCAAACACCAAATGAAGAAAATTTCTATTCTGGTGGTGTTGACCCTCATCTTTGTCATTTTACTCACATACGGGTACCATATGACTTTTCAAATGCCTCTTTGGTAATCTGTTAGATTTCTTCACCTCTAATACTTAATACTCCCTCCCAATTCATAACATCATTCATTTACTTTACTATCATGACCATCATGAATAAACTGCATGTCTTGTATATGTAGGTCATTTATATGCCTTACCTCTTTCATTACGGTTCTTCATCCTTTTATTCATTCAGCTTACATGTTAGTCTGTTATAACCAGCAAAGAAATATCTTTGTAAGAGTTTATGGTGTGGTTACATCTCTTTACACTTTAGATTGTTCCCCTGTCATTTAAATTTACTGAGACCAGTAGGCAGTTAAATGTGTTATCTTTTATAAATATGCCTCTATTGGTATTGCTGGAACCATATTTACTAGGCATTCAATCCAGTTTGATTAGCAGACCTTGTTATCATTATAGGAATAAACTGACTGCGTACTTATAGAAGATGACTTGTAAAGATCTTAAGGTTAGCTTGAGAAATGAGGAAAGAGTGGTTTTGACCTTTTCTGAGATAGGCTACTGATGCGAGTTTAAGGCTCACTGAGGTATCTCTTAGTTCAAGCCAACTGCGAGTACACTAGCTTGGCCTGATAAATACATTTGATACATTCTGAATTGAGCACGTAATAAAGGTTTGAGGCCAAGAGAAATATATCTTGGTTCAAAATAGCATAAACTGTAATAACTTGGTCTGATAAATATGATTTCTGAGTCACAACTCTCCCCACTTCTCATATTTCATTCATAAGTCCACTAGATATAGAATTCCCCCCCCAAATGAGTCATTGAACTCAATAGAAGCTATTAAGCTTACTAAACTTGGTATTTTCTTTCTAAAATCCATAATTGATTCAAAACTCATAAACAAGCTCCCAAAATGTGTACTTGTCTTCTTCTTTCTCATTAGTCAAGCTAAAAGCTTTATGAAAGTCCATGAATATTCATTCTCCCCTTAAGTGATCTTATTTTGGCCCATAGTACACCAAATTACTCCATGATAAATTTTACTCAATAATCACTATATTTCTGTACATCAATATTTGCAATCTCCTAATAAATTCATTTACTTACATAATTAATCCAACCAACCGCTCTTGGTCATAAATGGGACTTTCCATGCTTTTCCAATTTAGCCAAAAATTTGCATAACATCCATTTTTGTAGCCATTAACATATCCAAACTCCAAACAGCTTCATTTATACATAATTACATAATTCATAACCAAAACAAGACAGTTTTCTTCAAAATTCTATAACTCATTGATTACATCTCCAAAATTCATGAAATTTTGCCGAACATTCCTAAATATTATAGAGAATCTATAGTAAAAATTTCGAAATCTTTGGACAACCCTATAATTCCCAGAATTTTCGACTGTAGGCAATTCAACAAGCCAATCCTAGGTATGCCCAATTCCAATCTTCATTCAAACCTCCATAAATTCAAAAAACATCATTCACAACATTAATCCACTTTTTGTATCAAAGATCATAACAAGCAAGTAAAACAATCTCAAATTCATACTTGCTTAATTTCAAGTCACTTGATCATGTTCGTGATCAAATACCCGTAACTCCAAACACCTCCAAACTCAATAAAAATTGCATAATAACTATCAATTTGATCATATAACAATAACCATAACTAAAACAACCCCAAAAACTCAAAATAGAAAGTTAGGGTTTGGATATATCTTATTTTAGGCTTGAATTAGAGGGAGGAGGGGCTGTTTTGAGTGATTTTAGTAGTTGGGCATGATAGTTGGCAGTAAGGAGAAGTTGGGGCAGCCGGGAGGTGGCTGGAAAAGTGGTGAGGGTTTTGGATATACTTTACTTTAGGCTTGAATTAGAGGGAGGAGGGGGCTGTTTTGAGTGATTTTGGTAGTTGGGCATGATAGCTGGCAGCAAGGAGAAGTCGGGGCAGCCGGGAGGTGGCCGGAAAAGTGGTCGAAACCTGCCAGAAGTGGCGGCACAAGGGGCAGCAGCTGCTGTCCCTATTTTCTCCAAGAGGGCGTGAGGTAGGGAGAGAAAAGTGGGAAGAGAAATGTGTGTGTGAGTGTTTTACTTGGTTAAGAATGAATGGAAAATTACTTGGCTGATTGTTAAGCCTCCAAAAATATCCTTTTGCCAATTAAAATTAGGCACACATGATAGCAATTAACTTAATTTACTTGCACCAAAATGTTCGGGCTAAAATTTGAGCCCAATGGAATTAGGCCATAATCTGGGCCCAATGAATTGGGCCAAAATAAATGAATTCGGACCCAAGTTTTTGCGTAGCTAAAACTTAAAATTTCGTGACGTTATGGAAAATAATTTAACGCTCAATCATAATTATCGATGCCTGTTATTGATTCACCTGAAATTTAATCAATCAACGAAACTTGAATTTCCAATCAATAAAACTTGAATTGCAAAGTGGGACCCAAATGAAATATCCCCTAACCAGGATGCTTAAATACGATAAATGGAAGAGGAAAATTTTGATGACATAAGATAATTCAGTAAATATATAAATTGAGTGTAATTGAATTAATAAACATGATTTGGTTAAACCAATAATCATGAGTGATTAAATCAATAAATATGATTAATTAAATGAATAAACATGATTAATTAAATAAATAAATAAGATTTAAATAAATAAATATGGGTTAGAGTCGGGTTATTACAGTCTTTCCCCCTTAAAGAGTTTCATCCTTGAAACTTATGATTTTTGATCATGTATGCTGTGCCACCTCAAGTATGGATAGTTGGTTTTCACTACTTCCCTCCAAAAAGGTATGATTAGCCTAAAGTGTATAGCTGCTTAATCCCGCAATCAAGTATCTAGATTCTCAGTGACTTTACTAGCTCGATTACTTTGGTTCAAATTGATATTCTCTTCAAAAGAAAAACTTGTTACTACAAAGGAGGTACTCTACTCTACTGGTTCTCTGTCTTGACCACTAATAAATATGAAAACCATTGCATCTTCTAATAAGTACTCTGATACTGACTCATAAAACCCAATGTAACAAGGACTCAATTATCTCTGATACCCAGTCTCCTGACACCCTTGACTAGATAAGCCCTTTGGAATACTTTATATCTCATCTGAACTTTGATTGTTTCCTTCTTTGGTCAATATGACCATAGAACTCTTGTATAGTCCTTGTGTCACCTTAGTATGTACTTGAACTATCTCATTATTCTTGATACTTCTTCTAGCTTACTCTAATACTGCTAGATATTGATTGAGATTATGCCCTTATCAAAATGTCCTCATCTGATGTTCTTAATGCAGCACATGATCTTCCCTCACCAGACTAGTCTAAGATCTGCTCTAAGTCCGAATTAGACGCTAGAATAAACATGGTTAGAGATGAAAATGATGGAATTGGTAATCAAGTGAGTCCTTAGGAACAAAATAAATAAACAATGAGATTAGAAAAGATTTATAAAGGAGGAATTAACATGGAACGGTTAGAATAAAGATAATCATAAGTTTATCATGAATTTTCAAATATAATGCCACAAGAATTGTGGTTTATAAATATGGATCATAAAGGGTCCAATAAATAATCAGCCAAGGAGAAAAAAGGCCCGGTTATACTCGGGTTCAACTGATGAATTGGAAATAAGATGACGAATAACGGAGTTTCAACTAGTTGATTTTATAGCCACAAGCAACAAGATAAGTGCAATAGATAGATAGAACAAGCAATGTGCAATAAATAGATAGATAGATTGGATAAGTAAAGTGCAATACATAGACAAATAGATTGGACGAGCAAGGTATAATGGATAGATAAATGGATTAGACGAGTAAAGTGCCAATGGATAGATAAATAGATTGAGCAAGCTACAATAAGAACACGCCTTTACTCATATGAAGCCAATTTGAGTACAACAATAAGATTAAATAGGGAACGCGATAGTTTATTTATCAGAATGTAAGGTATATGTGTGGGAGTTGAAGTTCAAAATAAAGAAAGTAAAAGAATTATGACAATCGCAATCACCCACACTAATGAGAGTTGAAATACATTATGAATTCAGAACAAGTTATACGAGCTTATCATTATAAATAAATGAGATGTAAGGTAGATGTGTGAATCGACTCTTAGTGGAATGAACTACAACTGATGATCATGAAATAAAGATGGTGAAGGTCGAGAACACTGGAATGTTGACAACCATATAAGGTCAAACAAAAATGTGTTACACATTTAATAATGGGTTTGCAAAGACATGGAAAATCACGCTGATAGGAAATATTAGGTTGAAATGTAAGGGAGATTAAACAATATTGGATAGTATCAAGTTTTGAAGATGAGACAAGCAAACAATTACAAGAATTACTATAAATGGGCATTCTTACGAAAGATAAACTATGGTAGCATGGTTGAGGTGTGATATTCTAACCTCAAATCATTCCTAAAAAAGACATCTGTTATTGGCAGTTAATCCCATAAATCATCTATTCAAGGTATAGGGCATTTGTTTTTGATAGTGATCTTGTTCAACTCTCTGTACGCAGTATACAACTATAAGGTTCTGCCTTTCTTCTTCACACTTATAAAACTAGGCTTTCTCATAGTGACACACTTGGTCAAATAAATCTCTTCTTTAACAACTCATCTTACTAAATCTTTAGCTCTTTGAACTCTACTGGGAGTTATATGATAGGGGCTCTGAAGATGGATTGAGTATCTAGAACTAGGTTGATTTGAAAATCAATGTTTCATGGGGAAAAACAGTCCTGAAAGTCCTCAGATAAAAGATCTCTAAATTCACAAACTGTAATTATGGATATGTATACACTGAGGGTGGTTGGCATATCACTTGGTACTTCAATTTTATATTACTTTCATTTTTATTGTTATTGCGAACTAAATGAATTACAAAGTCGGGTATCCATCAATAGTGTTTCTACGCTCATTTTACAATATAGGAATGCATGTACTGAGTTTTAGCTCATATTTTCGAATTGTTTTCATGTTTTTTTCATTTTAGGTGATGAAGTATCACATATTTCTCCATTTAGCAAGCCCTTTTGGAAGTCATTAGATGCTCACAGTGGATTCAGCATAGCATGAATGTTGGGATTGACCTCAAGGTCAAGTTGGATCTATGTTCAATATACTTGTGTAGTGTGGAGTGCGAGTTAGCACATTGTATGATTAAGTCGATTGTATTAAAGTTGAACTATCATGGACTTTGGTCTTGGAGTGTTTCAATTTAATAGATATTGTGATGGTGAACATGAGTTGTAAGATTAAATGGTTTCAGTGAGCCTTGTCCTTATTAAGATGGCGATAGCGCCTTCCATCATTAAGTCATCTATTGCGATTATCTATGAATCAAGTAATTAGCAATTTGGGGGTGTTACAATGAGTGTTCTAATGCTTTCTTACATTTCTAGGACAGCCCTATCCCTTTTGAGTTCATAAGCCTATTCCAGAGAAAGGCCTCTAGGAACTCTAACAGGCTGTTGAGGAGGGGGAGAAATGATATCCCTCTTAGCCATGATGTTCAAGTAAGAAAAGGGGTTTGCTATGACTGTTTTGAGAAGTTATGTAACACCCCCAATTCTTCGTACCTGATTATCATAACTTAATATCTCCTTATCCATGATTGTTGCAACGGAAGTCCTTTGACTGGAGGCCTTACCGTCGTTCCGTGATAGAGCAAGGCCACATAGAACCACCTGCGACACTATATTGCTCACACAGTCACCAAATTCACTAAATATTAGAAATTAAGAGCATACATTTGACAACTTGCCTAATTCGTAATATACTTGGCAATTCTAGCATTGAGCTACTAAACTCTTTGGTTAACATATCGTCTAAAAGTTTACCCAATTAGCAAGTTTCTAAGAATGCTAGCCAATAAATCACTGTGAGCATCGGGCTAGCTAATCATCAGCACATGAAACTGTAACTCTTATTCATTTATTGCTGCCTTCTGGCTTGCCAGGAGGAGGATGCTAACAGATCCCTTACTTAAAACAGAAAACATAAAACATTCGAATGATGAGCCTAAGGTCAGCATGTACATTCCTATGATGTAAAACAAATTTTTGTATTTAATTAGTTGGGCGCCTGCACTTCAAAACATTATGTTTGTAAACAGGAGAGAAAATGTGTAAGTAAAGTTTATTTGTCGACTATTATCTGGAAGTGGACCTCTATTAACATCTGAAGCAATCTTGAGATAGGCACACACCTCTCAGGCTGATCAGAAAGCCTAAGTTACAGCCGCGTGGGAAAATTGAAGGGCATAAGCCCAGATAATTGAGAATTGATGGGGGACCACTTGTCTAAGTGACAAAACATTGCATCAAATGATTCATTACATGGACATTACATGAATATTGTATAGTTTGATAAACATGTGAGTTTTCTAAGAACACAGGCAATTTATATACCTAGTCTTTGAAATTCTCTCTTCTTTTTAATGAGAAATGTCCGTTAGCAGCTTGAAACAGCAGAGGTGGCCTTGCTTCTGCTCCAAATGTATAATTTTGTGGTTAGTATAAGTTTAGGAAAGTTTATTAAGTTTTCTGGTTTGGTAGGTAATTCAAAGTCCTTTGGCCCTTCTTTTTAATAGCATGTCCTTATTATTATTTACTTATCTTAATTCTGTTTAACTTCGTTCCTGTCACTTCAGTGAATACTGCCAGCGCTCGTTTCATAACCCTTATAGCAGCTAAATGGTGTAAATCACTTTGTTTTTATTAATATCGATGTTCTCGTCATTACCATTACAGTTATTAACATAAGTTTGTTAATATTATTGACTTTGCTTCAATTGCTAGTATTAACGCTATTATCGTCGCTATTGTTGTTGTTGTTATTATTATTATTATTGTTGTTGTTGTTGTTGTTGTTGTTGTTGTTAAGAGATTGTTAATCTTAATGTTTTTACCCCACTTGTAATATTAATATTTTTGCGATGCTTGTTATTATGAACGATATTATTGTTAGTGTTATTATTGGAATGATGTTATCTCCCTAGCATGGTTGTTGTCGTTGTTTTAATTATTATTATTGTTATCACCCCCTGTTTAATAGCATATCCTCATTAGCTACTACCACACTTTAACCATGCACATAGTCATTAGTCCCCCCACAAACGTTTAGCCCCATCACTTGACCCAATTCAAAACTCAGAGTTTTTGAGAGTGCTACTCATACCATAGTTAACACAATTGCTACAATTCTTAACATGTCTAAATCCTTAAACTAATTCTAACATTAGGAACGTTAACCTCAAATACAACCTTCATACATCATACCCCTAAATAACATCATACATCTTCATTTCACAGTATTTTTTAAATTTTTTTAAGCAACCATTAATATTCACTGAAGCTCCTTTTTTTGAAGGAGCTCAACTCAAATTCCTACTCAAACCTCCAACCTCCATGTTCATGACATAAACTCATTCAACAACATCATAGATACACGTTCACCTCTTTATCTTCATTCAACTAGCTCCAAAACTTACTTAAGCATTACTAAATCAACACAATTAAACTTAAATTTTATCCAAACCCCAAGCTCCAAGCTACCATATCCATGGAAAGCCCACACACCTCTAACACATGTATATCTCATCAATTTCTTCCACATACTCATTAAAATTCACTTACACATCATTAGCTAAATATAATTGAATTGAAATTAATATTCAAATCCAAACCCTTACTCTCCACATTCTCCCTCAATCCCCCAAACATACTACTCAATCCAAACATTCAAAATAATCCAAGAAATTTATAAATTAATATTTACCCAAGCCAATTGCATCATTTACTACCAAAAATTCATCCATAAAACAACCAAGGCTAAATTAGGGTGAGGGTTAGAACCTCACCTTCTCACTTACTTTGAGCACACAGAGGAATGAAGAGGGTGGCGGTTGGCATGGCGACGACTGGGTGGCGGCCGGGGCAGCAAAGAACAGCTGGTGATGGGTGCGGTAGGCCGGGCTGGTGAAAGTAGGGAAGTGGGCTGTGGGTTTGGCACAACAAGCAGAGAAAGAGAGAGAGGTGAAAAACGTGGGGTTTTGGGGTTTGTTATTGTTTTGAATTTTAATTCTTTTTTTTTTTCTTTGCACAGCACAACTTAATGCTTTCTAGATTTTTCTGATATTTTTGATATCTATAATCTTTTGCCTCCTTTTTCTTTTTCCAATATATATATGTGTACATTTTTGGGCTAATTTCTTGGTTAAGATTTACGGATTAATTTTTTCACCATTTGGGTGTCAAATTTGTAAGAAAGGATTTTCATTTACAATTATTGCTCCTTGCACTCCTTTATTTATAAATATTTATCTTATCATTATTGTTACATTCTTGCTATATTTAAATATTATTAGTACTATTATTATTGTCCTTTTTTGAAATTAGCCCTTTTGATAGCTAGGCTAATTTTATTTTGCTGTCATTCAGGTATTTATTAGCATTTGAATGAGTTTTTTAGGAGTGCAACAAAATCCATTTTGAGGCTGCTTTGCCGATTCAACTTGCAATTACATAGTTAGACATACATATATGTAATACTAAATTGAAATGCGGTGCCCAACTTAATTAAATTGAAATTAAGACAATTCAAAGTAATTAGCACAATTTTAAGTTTGGACCGTTATATGCTTCACATTTTAATATAAGTTTCATTCTTGAAACTTGTAAATTTGATAGAAACTTCGACTATACCTCAAATAGGTATGGGTATTTGCTTCTCATGTCTTCCTTTGTTTCCTATGGGGCTTTAGATGACGTACGGTTGGCCCAGAGAACCTTTACTAGAGGAATGCTTTTATTCTCGGAGTTGTTTAACTTTGTAGTCTAGTATTTATACAGGACACTCTTCGTATGCCAGATTCTTAGTGACCTCTACTGGTTCCGCTATGATGACATGCTTTGGATCTGTAACATACTTTTTGAGCTGTGAAATGTGAAAAACATTATACACATGATCTAGCTCTGCTGGCAAGTCCAGCCTATAAGCCACAGGGTTTAACTTCTTGATAATTTTATAAGGCCCAATATATCTAGGGCTCAGTTCACCCTAATATTAAACCTTCTCACTCCTTTAACTGGAAATACTTTTAAGAGCAACTTATCTCCTACTTAGAATTCTAATGGTCTCCTTCTTTACTAGCAGAGCTCCTTTATCTACTTTACTAACTTTGATCCTATACTCAATGCGTCATCCAACTTAAATATAACTAGGTGTTATTTAGAATTCTGCTATTATTAAAGGGTCCTCATTTGTGTTCTTGATTGCATTGCATGGCCCCAGATGAACACATTATCGGCTATGTCATGAGATTTGATGTTATCCTGTGATTTGAATATATAGTCCGATTCAGACTAGCATTGAAGGGATACTTTGTATTCTGTCTCGCAGTTCCACTTGCTTCCTTCATTGGACTAATCAAAAGTTTGCTGGATCTAAATTCAATGTTAAAGATGAACCTATCTAGGAATAAAAATGATTAGAATAGTGGCCAAGTGAGTTATTCCATAAAAGAAATAAACAGTGAACTTAGAAATGATGGATAAAGGAGGCATTGTCATGGGTGGGCTAGAATAAAGATGGCCACGAGTGCATCAAGAATCCAAAAAAATAGAAAACCATTAGCATTGTGGGTTGCAAGTATAACTTATGAGAGAACCAACAGATAGTTGCTACCTCTATTTACCAAGAATCCAAAAACATATGAGTGTATCAAGCATTGTGATTTATAGATTAAGTTGCGCAGTTTATGAAATAACAAAAGATTAGAGCATTCAAAATAGAAAGATGTGATTATTCACTTACTTAAATACTTTGAACAAAAAATTTCTCATCGCTCGATCATACCGTTCCCCTCCCCCCACGCGTGGATGGAAATGAATTTAGGGTTATTTGAGCCCTACAAGGGATAAGAGGGTGGATTGTTCCTATAATTGTCACATCAAAGGTGTGGTTGAATGTCAAAATCATAAACATAATACTAATATCTAAGACGTAGAATAATCACGATGTCTAACATAGGGCAATAGATAACGACCAAAGAGAGTTTTGAAGGAAAAAGTTCAACGCACTTTAGCTCAGAAATGTGATTCAGTTACATTCGGGTTATGCTGTTGAATTACAAACAAGATTGTAATAATGAAGTTTTAACCAAGCGATCATCTAGTACCAAGTCAACATGATAAGGCGGCAGGTAAATTTGGATTTGAACAAGCAAAGTGTAAAACAATCAATATGAAGCAAGTTTAAGTGAGACAACAAGATTGCATAGAGAAAGGCCAAGTCCATATTTTGAGAAGCGGCATTTAAAAGAAAAGAAATTGATAGGTTACAACAATTAGCATACACGCACTAGTGAGAGCTTATTTGTATCTCCAACTCAAATCAAGCTACAGGGGGTTACTACCATGAATAAACGTGGTGCAGGATAAATGTATAAATACACTTTCGATGAAATGACGAAGAAGATGATGAAATTTAAAAGTATCCGAATGCTGACAACTACTTAAGATTGAATAGACATGTATTCAATGTTTAGCAACAAGTCTCAAAGACATGGTGAATCATGCTGAGAGAAAAGTATGAGCTCTATTGAGGGTCCATCAAAATTCCAAAAGTTTGGAATGAAGAGGGAAATTGAACAACATTGGGGAAAAAAAAATAAATTTTAACGATAAGGCAAATCAAACGAATGTGAAAAAGGATAAAAATGATAACATTAATACAAAATACAACTAATCAGAAGGTTCGTATATAAACTAAGACCTTGTAAACAACTGCTCTGGATTAAAAGAGATAATGTAGCAAAAAGATGATGCTAAAAACAAGCTAAGATGATGAGGGGAGGAGGTGCGTAACGACTGAAAATTAAAGAAAATGCTGCTGATAAAAGATGTTGGTTAAAGGTAGAGACGCCAAATTTCGTAATGATGGGTAATGAAAATAGTACGATGACGGACTTAAAAAGAAAATAGTTCTAAGAGTAAACAATTCAAATTTGGAGGGCAATAAGATTTAAATAGTTCAAAACGTTGGTTACATAGGAACAAGAACGTTCCATACTACTTGAAAAACCAAGCCAATAATAATAGTTGATTTAAGTTGAGGCTAAATCTCTGAAAGAAAATTGCACATCATTATTTGCAAAGAACAGTATTTACAAGGTACTAACCTAAAATCAGACAATGAAATTATCCATTCACAAAAATGGAGAAGTAAACACTCGAAATGAAAGTTTAACAAAAATATCTCCCACCAATTATACATGGATCCTCGTGGAGATTTAGGTTATTATAGGAGAAAAAATCATGATCGATTTCTAACCTACCCCAAAGATCAGGAGAGCAAAATAAAAGTCAAAATTATAAAGCTCGACGGAAAGCTGGTAGAAGCACAAGGATGGGACAATTAACGTAAGGAGCAAGATGATCTTATATTCAAGGAGTCGCGTAAAACCTCAAGTCACGCTCACACACACACACACATACATATATATATATATATATATATATATATATATATATATATATATATATATATATATATATATATATATATATATATATATATCTGTATATATGTGTATATATGTATATCTGCACATATATGTGTGTGTGTATATATATATATATATATATATATATATATATATATATATATATATATA
>JAKOGI010000263.1:530000-800000 GCA_029747015.1 Carnegiea gigantea | reverse complement strand
GCATTTGAAAAAGAGATATGAAATATGATCTTAAAGGCTAAAAAAGTGCTAGGCAATTGGCCAGAGGGTAGGAACTGGACTAAAGATATGAGTTATCTTGGTGTGAGCTGTTCCTAGAAACTGGACGCAAAGATGGCGTGAGCTATTTCCCCTTAAAGAAAAGTTAGGAACTGGACTCAAGATATGAATTATCTTGGAGTGAGCTGTTCCTGGGAACTAGACTCAAGATATGAACTATCTTGGTGTGAGCTATTCCCCAGATAATTTATAATTTGTGACGCATAAGAAAACCTTGAGGGGGACTGGACTGAGGATATGATTATCCTGGTGTGAGCTGTTGCCCCACAGAGGATAGTATCGAGGTTAGAGTTGCTCTGCCAAGACGCGTTTTGGCCAAAAGATAAGTACGTATACCCCGAGAATAACATTGATTAAGAATTATGATCCCACTTAAGGGCGGTGTTGGCTAGGGGAGTGTAAGGGCCGCACCTTCAGTCTACTACGACTAACTGTTTTAGTTGCTGAATTTACAAATCTGCATTTGAATTATTTTTTCGATAAGAGTATTGAGTCAATTGTGTGAGTTTTTAACGATTAATTTCATTAAAAAGAACAGTTGAAGTTGATTAATGTTATTATTGATGTTACTTATTTGTAAATTATTGAATCGATGCTAACTCGAGTTTTTTAAAATCGTTTTTCATTTTACTTAGTCAATCTCCAAAGTTTAAATTGAAATGTTAGTTGTAGGTCATTTCAACTCGAGTTTAGCCTATCTGTTAACGAGTATGGGACCAGAACCTAGCTGAACCGTGTTAATTAAGCCAAAAAAGGGGGGGGAAGAAATTAGAAAAGGGGGGTCGAAGTCGGGTGCCTGAAGCCTGACTCCCCGACATCTCTCTCTCTCTCTCTAACTCGTTGCTCTCTCTCTCTCTCTCTGGGGCTACCGGTCGCCGTCTGGCGTCACCACCGACCGCCACTTGTCGCCGGCGAGAGAAAGGGACGCCTGGTCCCCTCAGCCATGACAACCACCGCCGAACACCGCCACCCCATTGCCTCCACTTCTCATGGCCAAACAACCCAAAAACACGCGTCCACCACCCGAAAAATGGCCACCCACGTGCCGGAATCCAACAGCCCACACCCCAAACGATCTCCTCTATAAATTGGGAGTCGAATTCTGGCCCAAATTAGCCACAATTGCCACTCAGTCGAAGCTAGGGTTTCGAGTTTAGTGAGTAGCTGAGCGAGGGTTCGAGTTCAGGGGGTTAGGGCGTGCGTTGCTGCCAATTAAGTGGGAAATTAAGCACTTTTAAGTGGGTGTTCCTCGCTTCCTAAATTAGTATTAATTTCGAAACGTCTTAACCTAAACGGTGATTTATGTCAGCTTAGGTTTAGTTAATTTCATGGATTATGTGATGAGAAGCTATGCATGTTTAAAATCGATTCGAATATGTTAAGTTTATACATGCTTGAAAAGTTAGTTCGAAATGGATTATATATGTTTAGAATCGATTCAAGTGAATTTAGTTAATTCATGCCTAAATATTTAATTCGAAGTGAATTATGCGTGTTTAGCTTTGATTCGAACCTATTTAGTTAACTCATGCCTGAAGATTTAATTCGAAGTGATTTACATATGTTTAGCTTCCATTCGAATCAATTGACATAAATTATGCTTGAAATGTTAATTCGAAGTGGTTTATATATGTTTAGCTTCAATTCGAATTAATTGACGTAGATTATGCCTGAAACATTAATTCGAAATGAATTATGTATGCTTAGCTTCGATTCGAATCAATATATGTAAATTATGCTTGAAATATTAATTCGAAATGAATTATGTATGCTTAGCTTTGATTCATAGCTTCGATTCGAATCAATATATGTAAATTATGCCTGAAATATTAATTCGAAATGAATTGTGTATGCTTAGCTTCGATTCGAATCAATATATGTTTAGCATCGAAATGAATCAATAAAAGTTTAGCTGAGGTTCAAACTTAACTAGATAATTCAAGCTTAAAGCTTTAAGTTGAATCATGCCTAGAAACTAACTTCGAACTGAATCGTACGTGTGTAAAATCAGTGCATATGAATGTGTAGTCACTCCATGACCATTTGTGAACTTCGAATTGCATCGTACGAGTTTAAAATCGACATATATAAATGTTTAGCCACTCTATGGTCAGTTAGGCGCTTAACTTCCCCATAACGGCTCACTAACTTCGAAATAAATAATAAATGTTTAAAACCCAATCGTGTTTGACTTGCTAGATAAAGTGCTATGGTTTATACATGAATATGATGGTACGTATGTGTTCGTATGCTTGTATGCTTAGCTACCCCGTAATGGCATGCTAACTGTTAAATAAGATGTTATGGTTTTATATGTAATTATAATGATGCGTATGCGTTTGTATGCTTGCTATAACCCACCGCTGAGTGGTGATGCTTACCAGGTGAGTACCCAAACCCTATCTCCATTTAAGCTAGCTTGAGAATATGATAGGATTAGCAAAATATAAAACCGAGATGGTAGTTGGATGGTTTGAGGAAGAACTATGAGTGGTTCGAGGTCCTTGTTGTACGGTGCTTGTGAGGAGGGAGATCGGGTTGTGAATTGACCGTAATCGTGTGGATTGCAAGGCCATGTATGGCTCATTGTGTTAAAATGATTACGAAGTGTTTAAATGTGATATGTGTATCCCCTTTCCCTTGTATATTTAAGATGTAACAAGTGTGTGTAAAGGTGATATTTTGGCAAAGGACTTTTCACGTGTTTTAAATGAATAATAGCCATGTCTAGTAGCGAGCAATAACCTGCTTTAGCTACTCAAACAATGTTTGGGAGGAATCCCTAAAACATTTTAGAAATTGTGTGAGTTGCATGTTAAACGATTTTACCAAAAGGCACAACAAAATTATTAGCCGTTATGGCCCATACGCTTTAAAGTGGCTAAGATAATGTGCTTAGGACAATATGAAATGAATGATCTTAACCTAGGGGAAGGTCCGAAAACCCTAGAGGCCCTGACGAGGGTTGATGTAATGGTTCGATATGTTAGCTGTAGCCATCCCAGGAGTAAGAGCTTAAGTGTGAACGGTATGCTCTAAACCCCATCCAATTTAGGAAAGATTGGTGTTGAGCAGCTAGAATTGTGTGAGTATGGTTGACATCAATGGCCTCATAGGCATACGTTGAGGTTTTACAAGGTACATCTATCTTACAGGTGATCGTAGGAGCCTTATTGTAGGTCGCTTACCTTAGGAGGGATCGTTTACTATGTATAATTCTAACGTCTGCTAGGTTCATTCTCCCTTGAGCTTTCTAGGTGTATTAGGGTTCATTCGAGCCAAAACATCATCACCCCATTCACGAATAATAGTACGTATAATCGAAAGCAAGTAATGCACAGTTTAGGCAACAATGGCAAAGAAGGAGAACAGTAGGTACAATTTACACAATGTTTATTCACATCCTACCGCTAGCACATAGTTTTTCAAGCATGCATACGAATATATCCTTTAATTTCACTCAGGCAATTCAAAATTCACATCAGCAGGGTACCATTTAGTAGGATTATCAATCATAGCAGCTAATTTCCAATCATCGCTTTCCTACCTCAATACGAAGGATTCTATCAATGTACACATCTTAGCACATACGCATTTACGAGCAACATTTGATAAACATAAGGGCGCGTAATTGTGAATCTAAACTACCTCATCATCACTAACTGAGAGTTAATCCTTCGGTGTGAGAAAACTTGGCTCAGCTCTAACTCATTAATCAGAAGGCTTTAACCTGCAAGGTCCTCAGGTTTTTGAAAGGAAATAGTTTAACTGCTTCTACCTCTCTCTCTACCAACCTTTGAGTACGTCCGCTCACTCCATTATGGGGCCCGAAGAGCAAATCGTACTTTGGGGGCAAAGATGGGCTTAGAGTTAAGACTTTTTCAAACCGTCAAGGCGTATAAGCAAATAAGCAAACAACCTTCGATTGGACTAATACTTAACTCATTCATGAGAATACAAGTTACTCGGCTTACACCCTTAATAATTCGTTCATTCACTCGATTAGTGAGCTCACTCGAGCGGTACCTAGCTAGCTAAATACGCCGAGATTCACATTAAACGCACAATTGTAGACCTAGTAGGCATAGATCACATCATTATGAACGCGTTCCTATCGGACCATATGAATGCAAGACTCAAGTCGCGGCCTATGGTCACAGGACCGTGCTCTGATACCATCAATGTAACGCCCCCAGCTCCTAGGGCCGGAAGCGTTACGTTTACTTAACTTTCTATTTAAATTCTGGGATGAAACGAACAGAGTTTCCCCTAAAAGCATACCGTTTCCAGGCTAAAAGCCTTACAATAAGTCCCTGTAAATCAACGGAAACGTAAAACATTAAAAATATAGCTCAACAGCCACACGCTGGAGTTCATAACTCAATGAGCCACTCGCTCAGAGTAGACCAAACAGAATAGTTCCTTAATAGAGGAAAAGCAAAAGATACAACTCAACGGTTCGCACAACTGGAGTATTGGGGTTTACATCCTAAAACATAATTAACTTTAACCAAGACGATATCTAACTATTTAGATGGTTGGCTCATACGGCCATATAGAGCGACTTATAAACAATATGCATTATATGAGCTAGAAAACCTAGTTTACAACCATTACAAACTCAGAATACGTTATATTACATCATCGAACTCGTGAAACTACTTCTATATGGTGCACATAACTCTTTTTCAACTAGGGGTAAACTTCAACTCCGCGTAAATGGCTTAACTTTCACCTGTCACAAAGAAAACATGGGGAAAAGGGGGAAGAAATAGTGGGAAAAGCAACCACATGCTCAGTAAGTGTCCGCCAACCCCTTTAAAACCAAAACCGTTGCAGGCAGTAATATCTTTACTAGTCACATATCACGTATCCATACTTTACTATTATATTAGGCATTCATAAAATTCTTATGGAAATATCACTAACCATAAACTTCACTTTAGACACTCAAACACATTTCTAGGTCTCTAAATGACCAAACTTCTTTCCTACCAGGCAGTCACACACTTAAATAAGCGACAAGGCTAAGCACAGAGACTTTCTTTTTCATAAATACAACTTCTTGGCATTCTATTCCAACTATGCATGAAACCCTATTCATATGATGTGCACATAAGGTTAATTCTTTTCGGAATCATACTCTTCTTGGCATTTCATTCGTATGGTATGCATAAGACACCCACATTTCAAGTCTCAATCAATTCTCATTCATAGGACATGCGTGAAATATGCTCATAAGACTTTACTTCTCATATTCGTATCTTACTTAGCATCTCATTCATAAGTTATACTTAGAACATGCACATGTCATACACAGGAAGCTTTCTTTCTTTTACTGAAAACACTTCATTTAGCCTCTTGAGGCTAATAAAAAACTCTTCTCTTAGCCTCTTGAGGCTCATATTCTTTTAAAGAATCTCTTTCATCTTGGTCTCATAATGACCCTTAAAAACTTTCTTTCTGAAATACTTAAAAAGGCGAAACGCCAACTGCTTTTCTTATTTAATAAGAAACTACTCTGGGCATAAGATCATCATAAAGTGCTAGTTGGGAGTGATCTACACTCAATCCCAGTGAGATTAACTCACACTAAGCTCTTACTCCCGGGATGGCAACTAACTTTGGACCTTAACCCTCGTCAGGGTCTCTAGGGATTACTCCCTAGGCTAGGGATTCCCCCGTTCAAGCATGTTTACTCCCATCTATTGTCTCAAAGCACTTATCTTAGCCATTTAAACTGGTCATAATGACTAATAAGTTTGCTGCCTCTCACAGAGAAATCGTTTATCATGCAACTCACGCCTTTGTAAAACTCTTTAGGATTCCCCCGTTCATGTAGGTTCACTCCCAAAACTGTATTCATTTAGTTAAAATATGCCATCATGCACTAATATTTATGACTACTATTATTTGAAAACATGAAATCCTTTTTTAATAATCTCACCCTTATGCACAGAGTGTAACTTGAGGACATGGAAGGGAAGGGGGGTCCACATGTATCACATTCAAGCACTTCATAATTAATTCATCACAATGAGCCACACATGTTCTCGCAATCCACACGATTGCGGTTAATTCACAACCCAGACTCCGTCCTCACAAGCACTGTACCACAAGAACCTCGAACCACTCATAGTTCTACCTCAAACCATCTAACTACCATCTCGGTTTTCAATTCGATGATCATAACATATTATCAAAAAGAGTCTTATGAAATAGCTACGTATAACTTACCGAGCAAGCAGCAACCGTCCCACAGCTCATTACCACATACAGAAGGATAAATATATAGGTATAGTTTTTATTAACTTGAAATAAGAACTTAATTAACTGAAATAAACTCACAACGCATGAGACTTAGTCTACATTCATGACTTGCAAATAGAAGGTAAGCATACCAAATTCATGCCACTTTCACGCATAACTAATCAACTAATATTCAAAGTATAACCATCCAACTAAACATGCATTGGCTTAAAAATGTTCTCAGGTCATTTCAAACATTCGTACATTGAACTTAAGGGGGTAAACATGCTCACTTCGTCATTTAAATGTTATTTCCAAGGCTGTTTTATAAGCATAGTTCAACTAAATAGGCAAGTATCAATTCGAAGCGTTCATTCATTGTTTCGAAGTTACATTTCAAGTCTAATTGAGCTACTTCAGCATAATATGATTCTAAACGTTCATTTATTACATCGAAATCATTATTCGAATCTAAATAAGTCATTTAAGCATAAGTCCTTTTAGGGTGTTCATTTCTTTTCAAAGCTATTAATCGAGCATGAATTGACTAAGTGTACATGGGTCGATTCTAGGTATTTATAGTCAATTACGAAGTCATTGAACGAACATGATTTCGTTGAGCATACATATAATGATTGTAAGGATTTAAAGTTTACTTCGGAGTTATTAAACGATCATGGGTCATTTATGGTTTACTTCGAACTTAATAAACGATTATGAATTAACTAAACATACATTCGTCGTTTCTAAACATTTATAATCCACTTCGAAGTTAGTTTTCAGGCACGAATTAACTAAATAGGTTCGAATCAAAGCTAAACACGCATAATTCACTTCGAATTAAATCTTCAGGCATGAATTAACTCAATAGATTCGAATGAAAACTAAACAGGCATAATTCACTTCGAATTAAATCTTCAGGCATGAATTAACTAAATTCACTTGAATCGATTCTAAGCACTTTCAAGCATAAACTAGCTAAACTTAACATGCTTCACAACTTAAAACTTAAAATGATTTTGAAACTACTAATACTTAGGAGGTGAGAAACACCCGCCTCGAATCCAAGCTTAGGGCCCGATTTGGGTGATTTTTGGGTCGTTAGAAATCCGGTTCTGCCTCTCCCTGTTGCTGGGCTGCTGTTGCTACTGGTGGTCGCCGGCGTGGCTCCACCGTCGACGACGATGGTCGGGGTGGCGTGGGGCTGAGGGTTTCGAAACCTCAGCCATTGAACCGAGCCCCTCACTCTCAATCTCGCTCGATCCCTCTCTCTTTTTCTTTACCGGTCCGCGGCCGTGGCCGGCAGTACGCACTGTAGCACCGGCGACTCCCCTGTTTCTTTCTCCTTCCCTCAGCCTCGATCTCCCTTCTTATCTCTGCTCTGCTTGTCGCAACAGCTGCGGCCAGAGATGGCCGACCGGGCGCGCCAAGGTGGCGCTGCCATCGCTGCCCCTAGCCCCCCTATTCCTCTCTCTTTCCTCTGGTGATGGCAGGTTCGCCGGGGGGGTTAGGGTTTGAGGTCCCCCCTGCTCATGTCCATCGTGGAGAAGAAGGGGGCTTCGGCCCCCCTTTTTGATTTTTTTTTTTGGTGTTCTTGATTTAATGCTCGCTCATTCAACTAAAGTTGCTAGCTCAATCTCGTACCCCTTGTTCTAAACTGAATCTTTAATACAATCACTCATTGATTATTCGGTCCCAAAATACGTCAAGGTTCCGTTTTAATAAACCTCGAAACTAATTCTAAGGTTAACAACCTACTCGCATTCGGGAAACGACTAAACAAATAACGATTAAGTTAAACTATCGATATAATTTGAAGGCGCAAATGGCACAAATTAACTTTAAAATCAATAATAGCAATAATAAACCCTTTTTAATAAAATTATAGCTCCCAAAAGCACATCGATAATAATTTAACTCATATAGTTGCTAAAAATACGAATTTATATCGTAAAAAGGTAATACAGTTAGCTTAATGGAAAATAAAGAATGCGGGTCTTACACCTAGAAATATGTTTGCGTGGTTAAGATGAAGTTTATGTTCAGCGATCCTTCCATAAGGGTTTTATGGACACCTAATATGATAATAAAGTATGAATACGTGATGCGTGACTATTAAAGATATTACTGCCTGCAACGGTTTTGGTTTTAAGGGGGTTGGGGGACATTCACTGAGCGTGTGGTTGGTCATCCCACTACTCTTTTCCCTTTTCCCCAGGTTTTCTTTGTGACAGGTGAGAGTCAAGCCTCTTATGCAGAGTTGAAGTTTATCCTTGATTGAAAAAGAGTCATGTGTGCATACTTACATTCTTAATGAAGCCATATATAGTATTCTTAGTTTATAAATGCTTGTAAATAATTATTCTAGTTCATATAATGCATATGGTATAAAGGTCACTCTCTATGGCCGTATGAGCCAACCATCTAAATAGTTATATGTCTTCTTGGTTAAAGTTAGTTATGTTTTGGCATGTAAACCCCAATACCCCAGTTGTATGAACCGTTGAGTTGTATCTTTCGCTTTTCCTTTATTAATGAACTTTTCTGTTTGGTGTACCCCGAGTGGGTGGCTCGTTGTGTTATGAACTCCGGCGTGTGGTCGTTGAGTTTCTTTTAATGTTTTGCGCTTCCGTTGATTATAGGGACTTTTCGTAAGGCTTTTAGCCTGAAAACGGTCAGTTTTTAGGGGAAACTCTACCCGTTTCGTTCCAGGAAATTAAGTGAGACGTAAGAAAACGTAATGCTTACACTGATGGTATCAGAGCAAAGGTCCTGCGACCATAGGCCGCGACCTGAGTCTTGTATTTCATATAGTCGCCTAGGAACACTTTGTGGTTATATGACATATGCCTGCTTTGTGTGCAAGTGTGCTTCATAATATGGTCATTTTCGACTTATGTGAGGCTCGAGTAGGCCGATTAAGTGAAACTGGCGAATTGTGCGTATGCATAGGAGTCAAATAGCTTACTCCACACCTTCAAATGACGTAGTGAGTACTTCATTAGTGCGATATGTTCCTAACGTGCTAATTGACTTCATTGATTGACTTTTAGATGACCCGGTAGGGCCAATCGGATGTATGTGAGTCATGTGTTAAGAAGTGAGTCCAATTCACTTGTATCACGTGGGCTAAGTGATGTTTCGGATGATAAGTGTTTTCTTCATGTGCTCTGATAAGACAATCGATAGTTAAAGCACGTCAATTAGACTCGAGCGATTGGAAATTCTTTTCTAAGCTCGTCTTTGCCCCTAAAGTACAATTTCCTCCTCGGGCCCCATAATGGAGTGAGCAAACGTACTCAAAGGATGGTAGAGAAGAAGTTCAAAACAGATCGGCTATTTTCACCTTTGAAATCCAAAGTTTCGAAATGTTAATATCTTTTCATTGTCGAGTCAAGATTTACTTTACGCTCTTTAGCTATGATGAACGAGCTTAGGTTTCCAAGTACATGCCATTGTACTATACGTGTCGAGATCGATTACTGTAATTGGTAATCCTACTAAATGATGTCTTCCCTCTTTTCTTTTGGATTCTGAATTCCCTGAGTATATTAGGGGCTACTTTTATATGCATGCTTGAAGACTATGTACTAATGGTAGGACCTTGTGAACCATTGCATAGTGTGCCTACTATTCCCCTTCTTTGCCATTATTGTCTAAACCATGCATTACTTGTTCTTTTTTTTATTATATGGATTGTCATTCGTGAATGGGGCGACAATGTTTTGGCCCGAACGAACCCCAATATACCTAGAAAGCATAAGAGAGAAAGAACCTGGTAGACCTTGGAATTGTACGTAGTAAACAATCCTTACCAAGGTGAGTAACATAAGCAGTAGGACTCCTATGATTACCTGTAGGATAGATGCACCTCATAAAACCTTAACGCGTACCTATAAGGCTATCGATGTGTTTGTGATCAAATGCCAACAAAGTGAGGTTTTGTGATTGCTTGGGTTGAATTCGATTGAACATGTGATTGTATTAGTTGGAATGATTTGATTTATGTAGTCAGTGTCACAGCACGACTCTTGGATCATCATTTACAGCCCATCAATGCTGTTCTCTCGTGTTATAGCTGGAGTAGTCAAACTCGATGTATGTAATGCATGACTAAATGACAACAGAGCTGCATTTACATGCATCATGTTCATAGACATATGTATCTCATGTGTAAGAAAGTGGCATCATAGAGCATTTAGGGTCATGTCATCCTATATATGGACACTCACGTCTATTATGCGTAAATATTAATACACTATAGGAATTGAGTTATGACTAGTTATGTGATTGTAAATAAGTTGTTGCACTACTTGATGTTTGCTTGACTTAAATTGGTTAGTTTACGACTTGGTCATTCAGATAATATAAGTTTTGTAATTCATAGCACGACATGACCACTGACTCATTGTTTGCATTCCGAGACTTCTATGATGCCATGTTTTAGCTAAGTAAATGCATGCGCCAGTATTTGAAGTATGATGAGATGACCTTAGGAGCATAGCGTACGAATCTATGACTTACGAGGCAGTCAGCTCCAAGTAGTGACCCTAGGAAAAACCTTCCCACCATCGAAGTCATCAACTTGTGTTTCTAGATTAGCACCTTTTCTCCAAGTTGTTCCTATCAACATGATTATGCGAGTTCATGCTACTCGTGATCCTTGACCTTCCGTGCTCTATTGTTAACCTCTTCATATCATTCTAGCATGTCCTATCTAAGTCGCCATGAATGCAAGGCCTAAAGGCTAGTTGTGACGGACGTATAAACATACGAGCATTAGTTGCGCATGCTTCCATTTTGTAAATTGCTTGCTATATACGTGCTAGACGGCTGCATGATGCTTGTGATTCCTAGCCTAAGAATACTCAATTACTAACATGATGCAATGCTATATAATACTATTGTGCTTAAGTGATGCTACGTGGTGCCACGTGATAACCTTATCATCCTAATGTGTTATAGGAATCTTCATGTCAATCGTTGTGATCCTAAAAGTGCATTGGGTTCATGTTTTTAGGATGAGACCACTGGCACAGGACCTCGAAATGTCATTGTCCCAGTTATCATACCTTTAGATGCCTACTTATAGATGCATATGAATAGAATTGTTGCTTACCGTGCAGACTGAATCTAGATAATTGAAAGCCTCTTTCCTTTTGATTTTTTTTTAAAGCAAGTTTAATATGGTCTTTCATGCCAACTCATTTGCCCCTCTTCAATGTGATTTGCCCTCGGCGCCTAAATAGAGTGAGTAGACGCTTGAAGAGGATTGGCGAGGAGGAGACTGGATACGATAGGCCATTTTCTTTCGATTTAAAGAAGTAGTGTCTGCAAAATGAAACCTTTTGAAAGCCTACCGCTTAAATTCTAGTTGTGCGCATGTGTTCTAGGAAAGGCTGAGCTTCGATTTAGAATTTCGAGGACGAAATTCTTTTAAGGGGGGAAGAGTGTAAGGGTCGCACCTTCAGTCTACTGCTACTAACTATTTTAGTTGCTGAATTTACAAATCTGCGTTTGAATTATTTTTCGATAAGAGTATTGAGTTAATTGTGTGAGTTTTTAATGATTAATTTCACTAAAAAGAACAGTTGAAGTTGATTAATGTTATTATTGACGTTATTAATTTGTAAATTATTGAATCGATGCTAACTCGAGTTTTTTAAAATCGTTTTTCATTTTACTTAGTCAATCTCCAAAGTTTAAATGGAAATGTTAGTTGTAGGTCGTTTCAACTCGTGTTTAGCCTATTCGTTAACGAGTATGGGACCAGAACCTAGTTGAATCGTGTTAATTGAGCCAAAAAAAGGGGGAAAAAAAGAAATTAGAAAAGGGGGGTCGAAGTCGGGCGCCTGAAGCCCGACCCCCCGACATCTCTCTCTCTCTAACTCGCTGCTCTCTCTCTATCTCTCTGGGGCCACCGGTCGCCGTCTGGCGTCACCGCTGACCGTCACCTGTCGCCGGCGAGAGAAGGGGACGCCTGGTCCCCTCAGCCACGACAACCACCGCCGAACACCATGACCCCGTCGCCTCCACTTCTCACGGCCAAACAACCCAAAAACACGCGTCCACCACCCAGAAAACGGCCACCCACGTGCCGGAATCCGATAGCCCAAACCCCAAACGACCTCCTCTATAAATTGGGAGCTGAATTCTAGCCCAAATCAGCCACAATCGCCACTCAGTCGAAGCTAGAGTTTCGGGTTTAGTGAGTAGTTGTGCTAGGGCTCGAGTTCAGGGGGATTAGGGCGTGAGTTGCTGCCAATTAAGTGGGAAATTAAGCAATTTCAGGTGGGTGTTCCTCGCCTCCTAAATTAGTATTAATTTCAAAACGTTTTAACCTAAACGATGATTTATGTCAGCTTAGGTTTAGTTAATTTCATGGATTATGTGATGAGAAGCTATGCATGTTTAGATATGTTAAGTTTATACATGCTCGAAAAGTTAGTTCGAAATGGATTATATATGTTTAGAATCGATTCAAGTGAATTTAGTTAATTCACGCCTGAAGATTTAATTCGAACTGAATTATGCGTGTTTAGTTTTGATTCGAATCTATTTAGTTAACTCATGCCTGAAGATTTAATTCGAAGTGATTTACATGTGTTTAGCTTCCATTCGAATCAATTGACGTAAATTATACCTGAAATGTTAATTCGAAGTGGTTTATATATGTTTAGCTTCAATTCGAATTAATTGACGTAGATAATGCCTGAAATATTAATTCAAAATGAATTATATATGCTTAGCTTCGATTCGAATCAATATATGTAAATTATGCCTAAAATATTAATTCGAAATGAATTATGTATGCTTAGCTTCGATTCGAATCAATATATGTAAATTATGCCTAAAATATTAATTCGAAATGAATTATGTATGCTTAGCTTCGATTCGAATCAATATATGTAAATTATGCCTAAAATATTAATTTGAAATGAATTGTGTATGCTTAGCTTCGATTCAAATCAATATATGTTTAGCATCGAAATGAATCAATAAAAGTTAACTGAGGTTCGAAGTTGACTAGATAATTCAAACTTAAAGCTTTAAGTCGAATTATGCCTAGAAACTAACTTCGAACTGAATCGTACGTGTGTGAAATCAATGCATATGAATGTTTAGTCGCTCCATGACCATTTGTGAACTTCGAATTGCATCGTACGAGTTTAAAATCAACATATATAAATGTTTAGCCACTCTATGGTCACTTATGCACTTAACTGCACCATAACGGCTCACTAACTCCGAAATAAATAATAAATGTTTAAAACCCAATCGTGTTTGACTTGCTAGATAAACTGCTATGGTTTATACATGAATATGATGGTACGTATGTGTTCGTATGCTTGTATGCTTAGCTACCCCTTAATGGCCTGCCAATTGTTAAATGAGATGTTATGGTTTGTACGTAATCATAATGATGCGTATGCGTTCGTATGCTTGCTATAACCCACCGCTGAGTGGTGATGCTTAAACCTAAACCCTATCTCCTTTTAAGCTAGCTTGAGAATATGATAGGATTAGCAAAATATAAAACCGAGATGGTAGTTGGATAGTTTGAGGAAGAACTATGAGTCATTCGAGGTCCTTATAGTACGGTGCTTGTGAGGAGAGAGTTCATATTGTGAATTGACCGCAATTGCGAGGCCATGTGTAGCTCATTGTGTTGAAATGATTACGAAGTGTTTAACTGTGATATGTGTATCCCCTTTCCCTTGGTGTATTTAAGATGTAACAAGTGTGTGTAAAGGTGATGTTTTGGCAAAGGACTTTTCACGTGTTTTAATTGAATAATAGCCATGTCTAGTAGCGAGCAATGGCCTACTTTAGCTACTCAAATAATGTTTAGGAGGAATCCCTAAAACGTTTTAGAAATGGTGTGAGTTGCATCTTAAACAATTTTACTAAAAGGCACAACAAAATTATTAGCCATTATAGCCCATACGCTTTAAAGTGGCTAAGATAATGTGCTTCAGACAATATGAAATGAACGATGTTAACCTAGGGGAAGGTCCGAAAACCCTAGAGGCCCTGACGAGGATTGATGTAATCGTCCGATATGTTAGATGTAGCCATCCGGGAGTAAGAGCTTAAGTGTGAGCAATAGATCTCACTATGGGGTTGAGAATAGATCTCACCTAATCAGCACCTGAATGATCTTATGCCAGAAGTATTTTTGTACTAAGTTAAGAAAAGCAATTGGCCTTTGCTATTTTAAACGATTAAAAAGGAAATGAAGTTCTTTTTATGGGCCCTAACAGGCCATATGGAATGAAGTATAAAAAGTTTATAAGGGTCGTTGTATGACCAATACGAAATGAAATCTCTTTTAAAAGATCAAGAGCCTTAAGAGGTCGAAAAAAATGTTTTCAATGAAAGAAAGTTTTCAATGAAAGAAAGAAAGTTTTCTATGGGTGCTTTACGGAATGATTCCTAAGCATGGTTGAATGTGGATTCTAATATCATGCGGCCTCATCCTTATCTATATCAAACCTGTCTGATTCAAAGTGCATGAATTGAGAAAGAAAGTTATAGCATGTTAAAAGTTCCATGAACGAAGGCATCTCTCCCAAAAGAATGAACGTTCATATGTGAATAGCCTACGAGGGTGTCATGTAGTTTAATATGATGATTAATAATATATAAATGCTTGATACATGTTTATGTGTGCCTTATGTATATTATATGAATAAAATGCTAACAAAAGTGTGATTATGAAAAGAGATAATCTTATGTGCACATCATATGAATGATGATTCACGTGTAGTTTAAATGGAATGCTAAGAAGTTATGTTATAAAAAGAAAGATCCCTATGCTTAACCCTCGATGCTTGCTTATGTGCTTAATTGCTCGTTATTAAAGGAACTTAGTCATTGAGGGACCTAGAAATATGTTTGAGTGGTTAAGATGAAGTTTATGTTTAGCGATCCTTCCATAAGGGTTTTATGGACGCCTAATATGATAGTAAAGTATGAATAAGTGACATGTAACTATCAAAGATATTCCTGCCTGCAACAGTCTTGGTTTTAAGGGGGTTGGGGGACACTCACTGAGCATGCGGTTGCTCACCCCACTACTCTTTCCCCTTTTCCCTAGGTTTTCTTTGTGACATGTGAGAGTCAAGCCTCTTATGCAGAGTTGAAGTTTACCCGTGATTGAAAAAGAATCATGTGCGCCTACTTACATTCTTAATGAAGTCATGCACAGTATTCTTAGCTTATAAACGTTTGTAAACAATTATTCTAGTTCATGCAATGCATATGGTATAAAGGTCGCTCTGTATAGCCGTATGAGCCAACTATCTAAATAGTTATATATCTTCTTGGTTAAAGTTAGTTATATTTTGGAATGTAAATCCCAATACTCCGGTTGTGTGAACCGTTGAGTTGTATCTTTCGCTTTTCCTTTATTAATAAATTTTTCTGTCTGGTGTACTCCGAGCGGGCGGCTTATTGAGTTATGAACTCTGGTATGTGGCCGTTGAGTTTCTTTCAATGTTTTGCGCTTCCGTTGATTGCAGGGACTTTTTATAAGGCTTTTAGCCTGAAAACGGTTAGTTTTTAGAGGAAACTCTGCCCGTTTCGTTCCATGAAATTAAGTGAGACGTAAGAAAACGTAACGCTCCTGACTCTAGAGGTTGCGGGTGTTACATATATATATATATATATATATATATATATATATATCTATATAATATACATATATATATATTTGTAAATATTATTATATACATATATATATATTTGTAAATATACTAGATATACATGCATATATATATATACACACCACACGCCACACACATATATATTTATATATATATGTTGTGCCGCGTGTGTGTATATATATATAGATACATGTATATATATATTACACATACACATATACATATATATGTATATGTATATATACACATATGTAATATATAGAGACACACACACACACACTCACACACACACAAACATATATATATGTATCTTTATACATATATATATATATATATATATATATATATGTATATACGTATATATATATATATATATATATATTTGCGTGCGTATGTGTGCGTGTGTGTGCACGTGCGTGTGTCTCTCTCTATATATATGCACACACACACACACACATGCATATGTATGTATGTATATATTTATATATAGACACGCACGCGCACACACACACACACGCACACCCACACACACACACATGTATATATCTCTTTCTCTCTCTGTATATACATACATACATATACATGTATATACATATATTTATAAACATATATATATATTTATATATATACATATATTTGTATACGTATCTGTACCTACATATATATATATATATATATACTAATATTATATATGTATATGTATTATACTCATATAAATATATATATATTTATATATATCTTTTATAGGTGCGTGTGTGTGGTATATATAGGTATATTAGAATGATATATATAGTCTATATGTAGATAAGTATATATACACACACACTTATATCTACAGTGTGTGTGCATATAAAATAGATATAATAATCTGTGTGTGGTGGGTGTGATGGGTGTGTGTGTGTGAGTGGGTGTGTGTATATATATATAATATATTATATATATACGCGCCACAAAATACATCACACGTCTTTCACACACACATATGTACACCCACACACGTTCCGACACACAATATATATATACACACACACACATACACACACTCTTTACGCACATATTTACACACAATACCACGTGTATGACACACACACAGATCTGCACATCCACATATATCCACATAATATATATATATGTATCATAGAATATTAATATATTACATATATATATATATGTAAATTATATATATATATAATATATATATCACACACATAGACACAGAATACTAGATATATAGTATATATCTTTATATGTAGGTAGAATATAAAAGTATATATATATATGTATATATATCTACTGATAGATTATATATTTATATAATAGTATATTATATATATATGGATATATGTAGACTACTAGATATATATATACATATATATTATATAGACAATATATATATAATAATATAATAATATAAAAGATATATTATATAATTTTTTTTGAATATATTATAAATCTTATGTAGAGTAGTGTATGTATGTACGGGAGATGTGTGTGTGTCTGCCCTGTGTGTGTGGATCTATATTAGGTAGATGTGTGCTGGGGTTGTGTGTTTCTGTGTCTTGTGATATATATGTTACATACACGCACACAAGGACATAGACACACATACACCTGTGGGTGTGTAATATATATATCTAGTATATATAATAGATATATATTATATATATAGATGTATATGTATATGTATAGATATATTATATACTATATAATATAATATATATATATATATGTATATATAGTAATATATGTTTATTTATGTGGTGTGTATATAAATATATATGATATATAAATATATATATATATATATATAATATATATATAGACATACACATTAATATATATAATATACATATATATATATATATATATACTATATATACTATATATATAATATAATATCCCGTAGATATATATATATATATATACCCGCATTCTTAATTTTTCGTTCAGCTGATTGTATTACCTTTCTAGGGTATAAAATCACATTTTATTACCGATATAAGTTAAATTATTATCTATGTGCCTATGTGAGCGATAATTTTATTAAATAGAATATTTTGTCGCTATTTATATTATTATAGTTATCATTATTTATTTAGAAAATTCTTGAGTGGATGCGAACTCATACGTTCAAAATTGTTATTCAATTTTTTTAGTCGTTTTCCGAATGTAATTAGGATGTTGATTTCAAAACGTTTCAATCCAAACATAGACTGAGTGATAACGAATTTGGGGTCGGAAATGGGGTTATTGTAGCGGTTGAGCACTAATAAACAAAAAAAGAAAGGAAAAGGGGGAGGGAAACAAAATGGGGCGAAGCCCCCTTTCTTCTTGAGGGAGAGAACGTGAGCTGGGCTTTTCTCAAAACCCTAGCCCTGTCAGACCACCGGAGAGAGAGAGAGGGGGGGGAAGGCTTCGGCCAACGACGGTGTGTGTAGCCTAGCCACGATCTCCGACACCCTTGCTTCTCTCCCTGCGAGTACCAGGCGAGTTTCGCCGAGCTTCTTCTCCCTCCGCCACACACAACGCCGCCGGAGAGCAGGGAGTGACCACGGCGGTCCCTGCACACGGCCCACAACACATGCGAAGGGAGGACCTAGTGAGAGAGACTGAGCGAAGGGGGCTTAAAGGAGCGCGACCTGCCACCGGCGACTGGCGCGACCAGGTCCGGCGAACCGGCGGTGGTTGATCCCGGTTCCGGTGACCACGAAAGTAGCACAAACAACAGCCAAATCGAGCTTGGGGCTCATGGATTCGGGTCAGTCTTGGGTAGCCAATTAGTGACAAATTTATGAGTTCTTGAGCATCTAAATTCAGCCCCAACAGCCCTCAGAATGGGTCCTTAGCATTGAGTCCAGGTGGGTGTTTCTTACCTCCTAAGTATTAGTAATTTTGAAAATGTTTTAGCCGTTAAGCTATGATGCATGTCAATTTAGGATTAGTTAGATTAATTGAGATTATGCATGTTCTATTTCAGATGAATTTAGTTTAAATCGATGTATGTTAAGTTTAGTTAGTTCATGCCTGAAAGTGATTTCGAAATAACCTAGCAATGCTTTGAATCGGTATATGTTAGTTTAGTTAATCCATGCTTACAAGCGGCTTTGAAATAACCTAAGAATGTTTCGAATTGATGCCCGTTAAGTTAACTAATTCATGCATGAAATCAACTTCGAAATGAACTAGGAATGCCTATATTCGATGCATGCTAATTAGGCTCGTTCGCATATAAAAGTAGCCTTGAAACGACCTAAGCATGCTTCAAATCGATGCATGTTAAGTAAGTTAACTCATGTTTAATAGTAGTCCTTGAAATGAACTAATAACCTTGGTTAGTTAAACCAGATATGTAAGCCCTAACATGGCTAAACTATGCTTTAAAAATGACACGAATTGGACATCGTTATTGCTTTGAATCAATGCTTGTTAAGTCAGTTAATGCGTGCTTGAAAGTAACTCCGAAAAGAACTAAGAATGCCTTCAATCGATGATTGTTAAGTTAAGTGGAATTATGCTTGAAAGTGACTTGAACTTGGCATGCTTACTTCCTAATTGTGAACTATGAAAGCATGCTAGTTTTATGTCCTATTAGTTTGTTTAAGCTTGTTAAGCACTTCATTTGAGTCAATGCAATGTAAATATATATTATATATATATATATTATATATATATATGCATATTATATATATAGTATATATATATAATATTATGGATGCTTATGTAATCTGTATCGAGCCGCTGGATGGTTACTGCTCGCTTGGTAAGTTTATACGTAGTTATTTCATTTGACTTTTATGATAATATGCTATGGTTATGGGATTGAAAACCGAGTTGGTAGTCTGATGGCTTGAGGATGAACTAATGAGAGTTTTGAGGTTCTTTGTGATCGGTGTTGTGTGAGGAGGGAGCCTGGGTTGTGATTGACTGCAATCATGCGGATTGCAAGGCCATGTGTAGCTTATTATACTGAGTTGATTATGAAGTGATTAAATGTGCTACGTGCAAACTCCCTTCCCTTTTAGGTCATTAAGATTCATTTCGCAAATGAGGGTGGGTTTGAAAAAGAAGGTTTTCATGGTTATTACTAACAGTAGTTATAACTACTAGTGATCGATGGCCTATTTTATAACTATATAAATACAGTTTTGGGAGTGAACTTGCTAAAATGAGGGAATCCCTAAGGCGTTAAATAAAAACAGAGTGCGTTGTATAAAAAAGGATTTCGCTGTGAGAGGCAAGAAATTTATTAGCTGTTATGGCCAAATGCTTTAAATTAGCTAAGATATCGTGCTTGGGGACAACAAGATGGGAGTGAACTCGCTTGAACGGCAGAATCCTATAAGAGTGAACCTGCTTGTACAGGGGAATCCCTACCCTGGGGAGTGGTACCAGTAATGGGAAGCCCTAGAGACCCTAACGAGGGTTAAGGTCCAATTTAGTTGCCATCGCAGGAGTAAGAGATTAGCGTGAGCGATAGTCTCACTAGGAGTTGAGAATAGATCTCGCCCAACTAGCACATTCTGATAATCTTATACCCAGAGTATTTTCCTAATAAGTAAGAAAAGCGGTTGGCATTTCGCCAGTTTAAGTATTTCAGAAAGAAAGAAAGTTTTTAAGGGCCATTAAAAGGCCAGTTCGAATGAGATTCGAACAATTTTTAAGGGTCATTAGAGGACCATCATGAAAGAGATTTCTTTTAAAGAATATAAGCCTTAAGAGGCTAAGAAAGCAGTTTTCAAGAGCCTTAAGAGGCTAAGCAAAGTGTTTTTAGAAAAAGAAAGAAAGATTCGTGTGCATGTCTTATGATTAAGATTCTAAGTACCGTATGAATGAAATTCTGAGTAAAGCACGGCCATATCCTTGTAACGCATCAAGTATGTAAGTTTAAATGCACATCTTTGTGAAAGAAAGTTCCTTGCATAGTCTCTACTCCATAATCTCTAGTCGATGTGTTTAAGCATCTCGCATAAGTGAATTGGATAGACAAGGCATAAATCACATATTATACCACATAACCTATAGCTGGGAATTAACGAAATTCCCTATCATTCAGAAAGAAGAAAGGAAGATCTCTGTGTATATCCTGTGCTTATTTTATGAATGAGTATTTAAATGAAATCACAAGTAAGGCATGGCGATATCCCTACAATGAAGCATACATTTAAGCTTGAATGTGCAAAACTTATGAAAGAAGATCCAGTGTATAGTTCATGTTGCCCTTTATGTACTTGAGTGCTTAGTTTTAAAGACGCTTGGTTATTTATGGACCTAGAAATGAGTTTAAATGGTTAGAATGAAGCTTATGGGTAATAATCCGTCCTTGAGGACTATGACTGCCTAATACAATTGTAATACATAAGCACGTGATATGTGGCTATTAATGGTATTATTGCCTGCAACGGTTTTGGTTTTAAGGAGTCAAGGAGTACTCACTGAGCATGTGGTAGCTCATCCCATTATTCTTTCCCCCTTTTCCCCTGGTTTCCATTATGACAAGTAGAAGCTAAGTCACTTATGCCAAAACGGAGTTTATCCTTTCTTGTAAGGTGTCATGTGTGCCCATTTGAAGGGGTCTTACATGTTTAACAAAGTCATATAGTGTATTCCTAGAAATGTAAACGTTTGTAAGCAAGTATTCTAGTTCATGTAGTGCATTCAGTTTAAGAATCACTCTGTGTGGCCATATGAGCCAACCATCTAATTTGTCAATTGTCCTTTTAGCTGAAATCAGTTACGTTTTGGGATGTAAATCCCAGTACTTTGGTTGTGTGAACCATTGAGTTGTATCTTTTATTTCTCCTATATTAATGAACTATATTGTTTGATGTACTCCGGGCGAGTTGCTCGTTGAGTTATGAACTCTTGCATGTTGTCGTTTAGCTCATTTTAAAATGTTTTGTGCTTCTGTTGATTGCAGGGGTTCATTGTAAGCATTTTAACCTGGAAATGGTAAGTTTTTAGGGTAAACTTTGTCCGTTTCACCCCGGAAGATGAGTAGGAAGCAAGGAAAGCTAATACTCCTAGCCTTAGGGGCTGGGGGTGTTACAAGATGGTATCAGAGTATGGATCCTACGACCACAGGCTGCGACCTGTGTCTTGCATTTTATATAGTCGCATAGGAACATTTTGTGACTATGTGACAAATGCCTGCTTTGTGTGCAAGGGTGCCTTATAATATAGCCGTTTGTAACTTACACGTGGCTCAAGTAGACCGATTGATTAAGGAGGGGCAAGTTATATGTTAGTATAGAAGTCAAACAGCTCCCCACACCTCGAGGTGGCGTTGTAGGTAATCCATAGGTGCAACATGTTCCTAGTGTGCGAGTTGACTTTATTGACTAACTGTTATGTGATCTGGTGAAGCCGATCGAATAAAATGTGAGTCATGTGTTAGAATGTAAGCCCAATTCACTTCCATGTTATTATGCGAGCTAAGTGACGGTTCGAATAGTAAATGTTTTCTTCGTGCACACTGATAAGGCAATCCATGGTTAAAGCACGTCGATTTAAACTCGAGCGATTGAAAATCTTTTTCTAAGCTCATTCTTGCCCCTACGTGCGAATTGCTCCTTGAGCCCTGCAATAGAGAGAGCAGACGTACTTAGAGATGGTAGAGAAGACGTAAAAAATGGATGAGTTATTTTCCTCCTTTGAATTTTAATATTTTGAAATGTTAATGTCCTTTTTGACTGTCGAGCTTCGTTTTCACTTTGCACCGAAGGACTTACATCCCTTTAGCAATGATGAGTGATTTTAGGTCCACGAGTACATACGTTTATGTTATGCATGTCACAATGTTGCTTGTAAATGTGTCTGTGCTAAGATGTGTACATCGATGGAATCCTTCGTAATGGGCTAGGAAAGGAATGATTGGAAATTAGTTTCCATGATTGATAATCCTACTAAATGGTACCTTGCTATTGTGAATTTTGAATTGCCTGAGTAAATTTGGGGATATTTTCGTATGCATGCTTGAAAAACTAAATGCTAATGGTAAGACCTCGTTGAACATTGTGTAAGTGTACCTACTATTCCCTTCTTTGCCATTGTTTGCTAAACCGCGCATTACTTGCTTTCCATTATACGGATTGTTATTCGTGAATGGGGTGACAATGTTTTGGCTCGAACAAGCCCTAATACACCCATAAAGCCAAAGGGAGAAGGAACTTAGCAGACTTTGGAATTATACATAGTAAACGATGCCTACTAAGGTAAGCGATCTATAGTAAGACTTCTATGATCACCTGTGGGATAGGTGTACCTCATAAGACCTCAACTGGTACCTATAAGACCATTAATGTTGACCGTACTCAAAACGAACATAGCCATAGCATTATACAGAGTCTAAAGCCCGTAGAAGCTTATATAGTTTTTTAAGTTTGTTATTCTTGACCAGTTATGTGTTTATGAATGAGTTGTTGCACTTCTAGGAGTTTGCTTGACTTGAGTATGGTTTGGTGTGTGACTTGAGTATCTAGATGATTTAAGTTTTGTAATTCATGACATGGCATAACCTCTAACTCGTTGCTTGCATTTCGTGAATTCTATGGTTCCATGTTATAGCTGAATAACTGCATACGCACATATTTAAAGCATGATGAGGCAACCCTAGAAACCTACATTCACATATTCTTGCCCTTATATATTTGATTAGAGTAGCACAGCGGAAGCGTGTACATCCACAACCCACAAGTCCCAGGAATGTTGGTGCATATGTTTTTGTTTTGTGAATTGCTTGCTATTTGCGTATTAGATAGTTTCATGTTGCTTAAAATTCCTAGGCTTGAGAATGCTGAATTGCTGATGCTATGCAATGTTGTTGTGCTTAAGTGAAGCTATGTGGTGCTATACGATGTTCTTATTACTCTAATATGTTATAAGAATCTCCCCATTAACCATTTTAATCCTAAAAGTGACTTCAATTCACGTTTTAGAATGAGACTACTAGTACATAACCTTGAGACGTCATTGTTCTAGTTGTCATACCTTTAGATGCCCATTCATAGAGGCATATGCATAGAGTTGTTGTTTACTATGCAAATTGAGTCTAGATTACTGAAAGTCTATGTTCATTTTCAAAACAAGCTCAATATGGTTTTCCATGCCAACTCATTTGTCCCTCTTCGATGCGATTTGCCATCGGTGCCTAAATAGAGGGAGTAAACACTTGAAGAGGATTGGCGAGGAGGAGACTGGATGCCATAAGCCTTATTCTTTCGATTTCAAAGATGTAGCTGATTGCGGAATGAAGTTCTACATTTTTCTGTGAGTTGTGTAGATTGTGTCATGTGCGTGCACACTTTAGGTATAACTAAACATAGCTTGGGAATTTCAGGGATGAAATTCTTTTAAGGGGAGAAGAATGCAACACCCGCATTCTTCATTTTTCGTTAAGCTAATCATATTACCTTCTTAAGTTATAAAATTGTATTTTATTAACGATATAAGTTAAATTATTATCTATGTGCCTGTGTGAGCGATAATTTTATTAAAAAGAATATTTTGTCACTATTGATATTATTGTTATTATCATTAATTATTTAGAAAATTCTTGAGTTGATGCGAACTCATACCTTCAAAATTGTTATTCGATTTATTTAGTCGTTTCCCAAATTTAGTTAGGATGCCGGTTTCAAAACGTTTCAACCCAAACCTAAGCTGAGCAATAACGAATTTCGGGTCAGAAATGGGGTTGTTGTAGCCATTGAGCACTAATAAACAAAAAAAGAAAAAGTAAAGGGGAAAAAGAAAAAGAAAAGGGGAAGGGAAATAAAAAGGGGTGAAGCCCCCTTTCTTCTTGAAGGAGAGACTGTAAACTAGAGGGGTTTTCTCAAACCGTAGCCCCATCCGGCCACCGTAGAGAGAGAGAGGGGAGGGTCGGCTGGCAATGGTGTGTGATGCCTAGCCACGATCCCTGACACCCCTGCTTCTCTCCTTCTTCTTCCTTGCGAGTACCCGGCAAATTTCGCCAGTTTTTTTCTCCCTCCGCCATACACAACGCCGCCGGAGACCAGGGAGGGGCCATGGCAGACCCTGCACACGACCCACAACACACGGAAAGAGAGGACCCAAAGAGAGAGACTGATCGAAAGGGGCTCGAAGTAACGCGACCTGCCACCGGGGACTGGCAGGACCAAGGCCAACGAACCGGCGATGGTTGATCCCGGTTTCATTGACCACCAGAATAGCTCGAACAACAGCCATATCGAGCTTGGGGCATATTGATTTGGGTCAGTGTTGCGCAGTGAATTAGGAGACAAATTTCTAAGTTCTTGAGCATCAAAGTTTAGCCCAAAAAGCCCTTAGAACGGGACCTTAGCTTGGAGTCCAGGTGGGTGTTTATTACCTCCTAAGTATTAGTAATTTCGAAAATGTTTTAGCCCTTAAGTTGTGATGCATGTTAGTTTAGGATTAGTTAGATTAATTGAGATTATGCATATTGTATTTCTGATGAATTTAGTTTAAATCGATGTATGTTAAGTTTAGTTAATTCATGCCAGAAAGTGACTTCGAAATAACCTAGCAATGCTTTGAATCGGTATATGTTTGTTTAGTTAATCCATGCTTACAAATGGCTTTGAAATAACCTAAGAATGTTTCGAATCAATGCCCGCTAAGTTAACTAATTCATACTGAAAACGACTTCGAAACAAACTAAGAATGCCTATATTCGATGCATGCTAATTGGGTTAGTTCGTGTTTAAAAGTAGCCTTGAAATGATCTAAGCACGCTTCAAATTGATGTATGTTAAGTAAGTTAACTCATGTTTAATGGTAGTCCTTGAAATGAACTAATAACTTTGGTTAGTTAAAACATATATGTAAGACCTAACGCGACTAAACTATGCCTTAAAAATGATACGAATTGAACATGCTTATTGATTTCAATCAATACTTGTTAAGTAAGTTAATTCATGCTTGAAAGTAACTCCAAAAAGAACAAAGAATTCCTTGAATCGATGCATGTTAAGTGGAATTATGCTTGAAAATGACTTGAACTTGGCATGCTTAATTCCGAATTGTGAAATGTGAAAGCAAGCTAGTTGCACGCCCTATTAGTTTGTTTAAGCTCGTTAAGCACTTCATTTAGGTCAATACAATGTAAATATATATGTATGTATATATATATATATATATATATATAATATATATATATAATATATATATATACACATAATATATATATATATACATATATATATAGATATATATATAATATATATATATATATATATATATATATGTATATGTATATAAATATATAATATATAATATATATATATATATATATATATATATATATATATATATATATATATATATATATATATATATATATATATATATATATATATATATATATGCACTTATATATGTTGTATCAGGCCACTGGATGGTTGGTGGTTGCTCGGTAAGTTTATACGTAGTCACTTCATTTCACTTTTATAATAATATGTTATGCTTATGGAATTGAAAACTGAGTTGGTGGTCGGACGCCTTGAGGAAGAACTAATGAGAGTTTTGAGGTTCTTTGTTATCGGTGTTGTGTGAAGAGGGAGCCTAGGTCGGGATTGACCGCATAGCTCTGTGCACGGGGCTCGAGGTAGGTGAGCCTTTTTGGTTTGACGTTAGGTTTGATGTTGCTAATGCATGTTTTAGGTCAGAAGATATTTTAGATGAGGGCATGATCTAGATTAGATTCCTTTGGAGGGTCACGTGATGTGTTTTTGCATCAGGAGTCTCCTAACCTTGGTTTTGATGATATTGCTCTCCCTAATCCCCTTGATCAAACCCATGTTTCCTCTACGTGTTCACAACCCCCTATTTCCCCTGAGTATTCTTCGGATGCGGCCATTGATAATCTTAAGATTTGCGATTCTAATGTTGATTTGGGCTCTGTGGATAACATGTTTAATATGCTTAGTGGAAATGTTGATAATTTTCTTTCCCTAGGATACTTTTGTTAGTATGCTGCATCCCTTGGCTCGTATTGCACATTCCTAGTGGACTAGCCTAGAAAAATCTTATGGAACATTTTCTTTGCTGTCTCTTTCGATTTTTCTATGGCTTTCGCTTTGTTAAAGAGAGCACTAGCTTTCTTTGCTGTGATTATTTTCATGCTCTCTTATTGCCATGCTTGGAAACTCTGTGCTGAGGAGTTTGATAAGCTCCTGCGTGCTTTAATGGCATCTGCTTTCATAAGCTAAGTTTTGACAATGCGATGGGGTGGCTGATGCTCCATGTGCTTGGGTTATTATGAGGTCGCATAGCTTGGGTGCACTCTGCACCTAACCCAGTGAGACCGTTGTACTTTATTTTTCATTTCCCTTCTCTTACTTTCTTTCCTTTGAATAATAATGCTTTATCTAAGCATGGGGGAAGGGTGGTTTTTATATATTCCATTTTGGTTTTTAGTTCGCATTCTTCTTAGAGCATATAGTTTTAAGTCGCTCTTTGTAAGCATGTTGCATTTAGTTGATTTTTAGGTTTCCATTTTAGGTTTGCATATAGAGATGGTGTGGATTGGTTTAGGATAACCTTCGATGATATGCTTGTTAGGCGAAATAGCTTTCATGAGTTTAAGGAACTTTTGATGTGTAATCCCTTTTGGTGCTAAACTTTTTGAAGATTTTATCAATATTTCTTATTTTGACCCTTATTTTGATTGAGAACTTTGTTATTCCTTGGCATCATTAGCAATAATGTTCGTACATAGAGTCATTTCATGAGCTTAATGTAACTTTGGTAGATGTTCTGTGAGATTTTGAGCCTTATTTGGACTAATTCATCATATTTAGTCTCATGTTTCTTTCATATGTGTGACTCTTTCATGTTGCATCTCTAGAACTTGCCTAGACTCATGTTCAAAATGACATTAGCATATGCATATTTGATGATATGATAGCAGCATTTCTTTCTTCGGTCATTGTAGCCACATAGCCAAATAGCCTCCCTTGTATTACATGTTTTTCCCCCTTTGCTAGCCTCTTTGAGCTTATATCTTTCTTTGTTGCCATTCCTTTATATTGGCCCTTGGCCAAACACATATGCCTACCTTTAAGCCAAGTCTGCGGAGCATTGCTTCATCTATGTAGTGGGTGGTTTTGGGGATAATTGAGTTTTAAGGTGGCTATGGTATGTTGGTTTGTTGAGTGATTGATGATATTGAGCATTTGCTTTGGTTCCTTCTTGTTTGGATTGCGTATATATGTACAAGGTTGTGAGTTGATAGTGCTTGATGCTATGCCTTTCAATAATTGAAATTCTTGCTTCATTCCTAGAGAAGAAAAAAGGAGTTATGTTGAAAAAAAAAGAGAAAATCATGTAGAAAAAAGAAAAAGAAAAAAAGACAAGAAAAAGAGAACAAGAGAACAAAAAGATTATCAATAATTGATGGGTATTGGATATAGACATAGCTCGAATTTCTTTCTTTATCAACTCGTTTTCGACAAGATTCATTGGGATATGTTCATTATGTTGTTGGGTTTGGAGTGGTGGTGAACTTGCTGGTTAATTTGTGGTTTGTTGGTTGCTCCCTTGTCACTTGGCTATGCGGCTCCACATTGCCCAAATGCATTTGTCCACTCCTTTTCCTTAACCCTTCTTAGCCCACATTACAACCCAAATGAAGTCCTCCTGATTATCTTATGCATATTGCATTTTAGTGCTGGAGAATTTGAGAGTCTTTGCAAGCATACGGTAGATTGCATCTTTCAAATGAGTCTTCAGTGAATTTATGCCATATTTTAAACACATAAGTGGGAGTGATTCACATTTCTCAAAAGTAAGGCTCTACCGGTCTATTAGCTCTACAAATCTCATGTGTTTGTATGACATGCTTTGTAGTTCTTTGGGGGTAATCAAATTTGATATCGAGCTCGTGGTCTTATACTTCTTTGAAAACCTTCTCCTCCTAACTTTGAAATGTTTTGCGTACTATTTAGGGTTGTCGTTGATTGCTATTCTTGCTTATGATATGCTATAACTTGCCTACTTTATAGAGATTGTTAAGTTCTGAGTCCTAGATGCATCTCTCCTTGTCGGTTTTATCTGGTGTTTGCTTGAGGACAAGCAACGGTTTAAGCATAGGGGAGTTTGATGAGTGCTTAATATGTATATCATTTTAGGACTATTTTGTGTCATTTTTAGGAGAATATTGTGGTTTAAATTATTATTTACACTTCTATTCTCGACTTATGCTTGGTTGTGGTTGTTTGATGTGTTTTACAGGATTTTAGGATTTTTTACCAAACATTTGGCCCTAATTTCGATGTATTTTGACTAGCCACGGATGCCCCTAAGTTGCTATGCCCGTGGAAGAGAAGAAGAGCAAAAGAATTGAGTTCCAGCCAGCACCACAGTCAGCCCATGGTGGATGCCACAGTCTATGGCAGGCCTGTAACTGCTGTCCCCTTCGTTGTCCCTCATCGTGTAGCTGAGAACACTCGAACTCTCTTATAAATAGCCTCGTTCAGCAGCAGAAAAGCGACACCCCATCCATTCCATTCTCCTATGTATTCCATTAGTTAGGATACAGATTAGTTTAGATTAGATTAGAGAGAGAGAGATAGCATTGAAGTGAAGACTTGTAAGGATTCCATCCCGGGTTTGCACGACGGTTCAAGCGTGATTTTTGACTGAGCAATTCCTCTCTTCTCTCTTCTCTTTTCCTCTTTAGATTTATCATTTTAGAGTAGTTAGATGCTTAATTTAATCATGTGTGAGTAGCTAATTTTGTCTGGGGCTTTGTTAATTCATGAAAGTATAGTTGGATCATGTTTCAATCTATAGAATTGTGCTATCATCATGATTGGTTTGATTTCCTTATGTTATTCATGTTGTTAGTGAATTTTTGGCCAAAGTTTACTTGCTCACTTGAAACAGTCGAGTGAAAAAGTAAAAGGTGACATTTGATTGTTGGACTGCTTATTAGAACCTATCATTGCATCGTCTCGAATGAGTGATTGGCAAGTTAGGAGGACTCAAATTAAGTAATAAAAAATATTAAACTTGGATTAAGTTAAATTAGCTTGAAACAGCAACATTTGCTTAATTTAGGCAAATTTAGTTGATTTCGAAAGAATAGACTGAATTTCTTTATAGATTGCAATTCCTCAAAACTAACCAATTAGAGAAAGGCACATGTTTATCATTTTGATTCAATTCCCTTTCATAACTATGAAAATTCCTAGGCATTTTTCCCATATTTGATTTAGAAAAGTTTATTTGCTGTTGTTAATCAAAACCACTCGAATTAGGATTTTGCTTAGGATATCCTGACGGGATATAGCCCAATAGATCAACCTAGCCTTCGCGACGTTGACTTTGATTTGCTACAAGGCCATCATGCGCTTGCAGCCATATCAAGTTTTTGGCGCCGTTGCCGAGGACTAGCGTCGAATATTGGGTTTTCCTAATAGGTTTGACTAAGCACTTTGTTTTTCTTTGAAAAAAACAACCAAAATAAAAATCGAAAAACTAAAAAATAAGAATTTTTGAGAAACAACAATGGCAATTTTCCATTTCCCCCACTTCGAGCATGAATTATTTTAGAGGTATTTTAAGCAATTAAATATTTTTCTTACTAAATGTGGTTATTGTTTGGGTAAATGGGAAATTTTGGATATTGTTGACGAGGGTGTGAATAGTAAAATCCATATTCTTTTATAGGAGGGATTTTCATGGTAGAAATATTGATGATGTATGGTATTTGCTTAAGTGGATCGCTTAGGATTCATTTGAGTTTCAGAAGGTTAGTGTTATTTCTAGATATTCATTTCCTGATCCTTGTGCATTTTATACTAGATCGTTTTATGGTCCTTTTTGGTGTGATTTGTGTAATTCTTCTAACTGTGAAACTAATTTGTGTCCTTATTATGCATGCTATACTCAACCTTATTTTGCATCACCTATAGACAATATTGATGTTGTCCTATCCTTACCTGACTCATCCTTTCCTTTAGCTCAATGCACGAGGCTCGAGGTGGTTGAGCCTTTTTGGTTTGATGCTAGGTTTGATGTTGCTGATGCATGTTTTAAGTCAGAAAATATTTTGGATGAGGTGGACGATCTAGATAAGACTCCTTTGGAGGGATCACGTGATGTGTTTATGCATGAGGAGTCCCTTAGCCTTAGTTTTGATAATATTGCTCTCCCTAATCCCCTTGATCATACCCATGTTTCCCCTATGTGTTCACAACCCCTTATTTCCCCCGAGTATTCTTTAGATGGGCCCATTGATAATTTTAAGATTTGTGATTCTATTGTTGATTTGGGCTCTGTGGATAACATGTTTAATATGCTTGGTGGAACTGTTGATAATTTTCTTTCCCAAGGATACTTTTGGGGTTATGATGCATCCCTTGACCTGTATTGCATATTCCTAGTGGAGAAGCCTAGAAAAATCATGTGGAATACTTTCTTTGCTTTTTCTTTCAATTTTTCTGTGGCTTTTACTTTGTTAAAGGGAGCACTAACTTTCTTTGCTGTGATTGTTTTCATGCTTTCTTATTGCAATGCTTGGAAACTCTATGCTGGGGAGCTTGATAAGCTCCTGCGTGCTACAACGGCATCTGCTTTCATGAGTCGAGTTTTGACAACGTGACGGAGTGGCTGATACTTCATGTGTCCCGGTTATTATGAGGTCGCATAGCTTAGGTGCACTCTGCACCTAACTTGGTGAGATAGTTGTACTTTGTTTTTCCTTTCCCTTCTCTTACTTTCTTTTCTTTGAATAATAATGCTTTACCTAAGCATGGGGGAAGGGTAGTTTCCATATATTCTATTTTTGTTTTTAGTTTGCATTCTTATTTGAGCATATGGTTTTAGGTTTCTCTTTGCTAGCATGCTTCATTTAGTTGATTTTTAGGTTTCCATTTTAGATTTGCATATAGAGATGGTGTGGATTGGTTTGAGAAAATCTCTGATGATATGTTTGTTAAGCAAAATAACTTTTTTGAGTTTGAGTAACTGTTGATGTGTAATCCCTTTTGGTGCTAAACTTTTTGAAGGTTTTGCCAATATTTCTTATTTTGACCCTTGTCTTGATTGAGAACTTTGTTATCCCTTGGAGTCATTAGCAATAATGTTGGTACACTGAGTCATTTCATGATCTTAATGCGACTTTAGTAGATGTCCCGTGAGATTTTGATCCTTATTTGGACTAATTCATTATATTTAATCTCATGTTTCTTTCATGTGTGTGACTCTTCCATGTTGCATCTCTAGAACTTGCCTAGTCTCATGTTCAAAACCACATTAGCAAATGCATATTTGATGATATGATAGAGGCATTTCTTTCTTTGGTCATTCCAGCCACATAGCCAAATAGCCTACCCTTGTATTACATGTTTTTTCCCTCTTTACTGGCCCTTTTGAGCTTATATCTTTTTTTCTTATGATCGCTTCATATCAGCCCTTGACCAAACACATATTCTTACCTTTAAGCCAGGTCTATGAAGCATTGCTTCATTTATGTAGTGGGTAGTTTTGGGGGTAATTGAGTTTTAAGGTGGCTGTGGTATACTGGTTTGTTGAGGGATTGATGATATTGAGCATTTGCTTTGGTTCCCTCTCATTTGGGTTGTGTATATATGTATTAGGTTGTGAGCTGGTAGTTCTTAATCTTGTGCCTTTCAATAATTGAAATTCTTGTTTCATTCTCAAAAAAAAAAAAAAGGAGTTATACTGAAAAAAAAAGAGATAATCATGTAGAAAAAAAGAAAAAAAAATATAAGAAAAAGAGAACAAGAGAAAAAAAAAAAAGATCATGAATAAGTGATGGGTATTGGATGCATACATAGCTTGAATTTCTTTCTTTGTCAACTCATTTCCAATATGATTCATTAGGATATGTTCATTATGCTGCTGTGCTTGGAGTGATGGTGAACTTGATGGTTAACTTGTGGTTTGTTGGTTGCTTCCTAGTCACTTGGCTAAGTAGCTCCACATTGCCCAAATGCATTTGTACACTCCTTTGCCTTATCCCTTTTGAGCCCACATTACAACCCAAATGAAGTCCTCTTGATTGTCTTATGCATATTGCATTTTAGTGGTGGAGAATTTGAGAGTCTTTACAAGCATACGGTAGATTGTATCTTCGGAATGAGTCTTGAGTGAACCTATGCTATATTTTAAACACATGAATGGAAGTGAGTCACATTTCCCAAAAGTGAGGTTCTACTAGTCTATTTAGCTCTGCAAATCTCATGTGCTTGCATGACATGTTTTGCGGTTCTTTGGGGGTGATCAAGTTTGATATCGAGCTCGTGATCTTATACATCTTTGAAAACCTTCTACTCCTGATTTTGAAATTTTTTGCACACTATTTGGGGTTACCGTTGATTGCTATTCTTGCTTTTAATATGCTATAACTTGCCTATGTTAAAGAGGTTGTTAAGTTCTGAGTCCTACATGCATCTGTCCTTGTCGGTTTTATCTAGTGCTTGCTTGAGGGCAAGCAATGGTTTAAGCATGGGGGAGTTTGATAAGCGCTTAATAAGTATATCATTTTAGGACTATTTTGTGTTGTTTTTAGGAGAATATTGTGCTTTAACTTATTATTCACACTTATATTCTCGATTTATGCTTGAGTATGGTTATTTGATGTGTTTTATCTGATTTTAGGCCTTTTTACCTAACATTTGACACTCATTTAGATGGATTTTGACTCACTACGGATGCCCTTAAGTTACTATCCCCGTGGAAGAGAAGAAGAGTAGAAGAATTGAGTTTGACCCAGCACCGCGGTCAGCCTGTGGTGGATGCCACAGTCCATGGCAGGCCTGTAACTGCTGGCCTCTTCATTTTCCCTCATCGTGCGGCTGAGAACACTCGAACTCTCTTATAAATAGCCTTGTTCAGCAGCGGAAAAGGGACGACCCATCCATTCCATTCTCTTTCATATTCCATTAGTTAAGAAATAGATTAGTTTAGATTAGATTGGTGAGAAAGCGAGGCAGAGTTGAAGTGAAGACTACAAGGATTCCATTCCAGGTTTGCACGACTGTTCAAGCACGATTTTTGGCTGAGCAATTCTTCTCTCTTGTCTTTTTTTTCCCTCTTTGGATGTATCACTTTAGAGTAGTTAGGTGCTTAATTTGATCATGTGGGAGTAGTTAATTTTTGTCAAGGGCTTTGTTAATTTATAAAAGTATAGTTGGATCATATTTTAATCTATAGAATTGTGCTATCTTCATGATTGGTTTGATTTCGTTCTGTTATTCATGTTGTTAGTGAATTTTTTGGCCAAATGATTGGTTGGATTTCGTTCTTTATTCATGTTGTTAGTGAAAAACTGAAGGGTGACATTTGGTTGTTGGACTGCTTATTAGAACCTATCGTTAGATCGTCTCGAAGGAGAGATATTGTCAAGTTGGGAGGACTCGAATTAAGTAATCGATATTAAACTTGGATTAAAACAGATTAGCAAAGAGTGACATTTACTTAATTTAGGCAAATTTAGTTGGTTTCAAAAGAATAGACTGAATTTCTATATAGATTGTAATTCCTCGAAATTAACCAATTAGAGAAAGGCACATGTTTATCATTTTGATTCAATTCCCTTCATAACTATGAAAATTCCTAGGCGTTTTTCCATATTTGATTTAGAAAAGTTTATTTGCACTTGTTAATTAAAACCACTTGAATTAGAATTTTGCTTAGCATATCTTGAGGGGATATAACCCAATATATCAACCTAGTCTCTATGGGATCGACCTTGATTTGCTACAACGCCAGCGTGCGCTTACAGCCGTATCTAGTTTTTGGCGCCATTGTCGGGAACTAGCGTCGAATATTGGATTTTTCCTGATAGGTTTGACTAAGCATTTTGTTTTTCTTTGGAAAAAAAACGAAAATAAAACTTAAAAACTAAAAAATAAGAATTTTTGAGAAACAGCAATGGCAATTGTCGATTTCCCTCTATTCGAGCATGAAATATTTTGGAAGTATTTTAAGCAATTAAATATTTTTCTTTCTCAATGTGGTTATTGTTTGGGAAAATGGGAAATTTTGGACATTGTTGACGAGGATGTGAATAGTAAAACCCGTATTCTTTTGGAGTACTAAGATTTTCGTGGTAGAAATGTTGATGATGCATAGTATTTGCTTAAGTGATTGCTTGGGATTCATTTGAGTTTCAGAAGGCTAGTGTTATTTCTAGATATTCATTTCCTGATCCTTGTGCATTTCATGCTAGATCATTTTACGGTCCTTTTTGGTGTGATTTGTGTAATTCTTCTGACCATGAAACTAATTTGTGTCCTTATTATGCATGCTATACTCAACCTTATTTTGCATCACCTATAGACAGTACAGATGTTGTCCTATCCTTACCTGACTCATTCTTTCCTTTAGCTCAGTGCAGGGGGCTCGAGGCGAGTGAGCCTTTTTAGTTTGATGCTAGGTTTGATGTTGCTAATGCATGTTTTAGGTCAGAAGATATTTTAGATGAGGGCATGATCTAGATTAGATTCCTTTGGAGGGTCACGTGATGTGTTTATGCATCAGGAGTCTCCTATCCTTAGTTTTGATGATATTGCTCTCCCTAATCCCCTTGATCATACCCATGTTTCCTCTACGTGTTCGCAACCCCCTATTTCCCCTGAGTATTCTTCGGATGCGGCCATTGATAATCTTAAGATTTGTGATTCTAATGTTGATTTGGGCTCTGTGGATAACATGTTTAATATGCTTAGTGGAAATGTTGATAATTTTCTTTCCCTAGGATACTTTTGTTGGTATGCTGCATCCCTTGACCTGCATTGCACATTCCTAGTGGACTAGCCTAGAAAAATCATGTGGAACATGTGGAACACTTTCTTTGCTTTCTCTTTCGATTTTTCTATGGCTTTTACTTTGTTAAAGAGAGCATTAGCTTTCTCAGCTGTGATTATTTTCATGCTCTCTTATTGCCATGCTTGGAAACTCTATGCTGAGGAGTTGATAAGCTTCTGCGTGCTTTAACGGCATCTGCATTCATGAGCCAATTTTTGACAACGCGATGGAGTGGCTGATGCTCCATGTGCCTCGGTTATTACGAGGTCACATAGCTTAGGTGCACTCTGCACCTAACCTGGTGAGATCGTTGTACTTTATTTTTCATTTCCCTTCTCTTGCTTTCTTTCCTTTGAATAATAATGCTTTATCTAAGCATGGGAGGAGGGTACTTTCTATATGTTCTATTTTGGGTTTTAATTTGCATTCTTGTTAGAGCATATAGTTTTCAATTTCTCTTTGTTAACATGTTGCATTTAGTTGATTTTTAGGTTTCCATTTTAGATTTGCAAATAGAGATGATGTGGATTGGTTTGAGATAACCTCCGATGATGTGTTTGTTAGGCAAAATAGCTTTCATGAGTTTAAGTAACTTTTGATGTGTAATCCCTTTTGGTACTAAACATTTTAAAGGTTTTGTAAATATTTTGTATTTGACCCTTGTCTTGATTGAGAACTTTGTTATCCTTTGGTGTCATTAGCAATGATGTTGGTGCATGGAGTCATTTCATGAGCTTAATGCGCCTTTGGTAGATGTCCCATGAGATTTTAATCCTTATTTGGACTAATTCATTATATTTAGTCCCATGTTTCTTTCAAGAGTGTGACTCCTCCATGTTGCATCTCTAGAACTTGCCTAGACTCTTGTTCAAAACCATATTAGTATATACATATTTGATGATATGATAGAGGCATTTCTTTCTGGGGTCATTCTAGCCATATAGGCAAATAGCCTACCCTTGTATTAAATCATTTTTCCCCCTTTGCTAGTCCCTTTAAGCTTATATCTTTTTTTGTTATGATCCCTTCATATTAGCCCTTGACCAAACACATATTCCTACCTTTAAGCCAAGTTTATGGAGCATTGCTTCATTTATGTACTGAGTGGTTTTTGGGAGTAATTGAGCTTTAAGTGGCTGTGGCATGTTCGTTTGTTGAGGGATTGATGACGTTGAGCATTTGCTTTGGTTGCTTCTTGTTTGGGTTGTGTATATAAGTATTAGGTTGTGAGTTGATAGTTCTTGATCCTATGCCTTTCAGTAATTAAAATTCTTGTTTCAATCCTAAAGAAAAAAAAAAGGAGTTATGTTGGAAAAAAAGAGAAAATCATGCAGCAAGAAAGAAAAAGAAAAAAAAAGACGAGAAAAAGAGAACAAAAGAAAAAAAAAAAGATCATGAATGTGATGGGTATTAGATACATACATAGCTTGAATTTCTTTCTTTGTCAACTCATTTCCTATATGATTCATTGGGATATGTTCATTATGTTGTTGGGTTTGGAGTGATGGTGAAGTTGTTGGTTAATTGTTGGTTTGTTGGTTGCTCTCAAGTCACTTGGCTAAGTAGCTCCACGTTGCCCGAATGCATTTGTCCACTCCTTTCCCTTAACCCTTTTTAGCCCACATTACAATCCAAATGAAGTCCTCTTCATTATCTTATGTATATTGCATTTTAGTGGTGGAGAATTTGAGAGTCTTTGCAAGCATATGGTAGATTGTACCATTGGAATGAGTCTTGAGTGAACCTATGTTATATTTTAAACACATGAGCGGAAGTGATTCATATTTCCCAAAAGCGAGGTTCTACCGGTCTATTTAGCTCTACAAATCTCATGTCCTTGCATGACATGCTTTGTGGTTCTTTTAGGGTGATGAAGCTCGATATCAAGCTCGTGGTCTTATACTTCTTCGAAAACCTTCTTCTCCTAATTTTGAAATGTTTTGCGCACTATTTTGTCTTGCCGTTGATTGCTATTCTTGGTTGTAATATGCTATAACGTACCTACTCAAAGAGATTGTTAAGTTCTGAGTCCTAGATGCATCTCTCCTTGTCGGTTTTATCTAGTATTTGCTTGAGGATAAGCAATGGTTTAAGCATGGGAGAGTTTGACAAGTGCTTAATATGTATATCATTTTAGGACTATTTTGTGCCATTTTTAGGAGAATATTGTGCTTTAAATTATTATTTACACTCCTATTCTTGATCTCTGCTTGGATATGATTGTTTGATGTGTTTTACAGGATTATAGGCCTTTTTTCCCAGCATTTGACCATCATTTAGATGTATTTTGACTCACCACGGATACCTCTAAGTTGCTATGCCCGTTGAAGAAAAGAAGTGCAGAAGAATTGAGTTCCAGCCAGCATCACGGTCAGCCCATGGTGGATGCCATGGTCCGTGGTAGGCCTATAACTGCTGGCCTCTTTGCTTTCCCTAATCGTGTGGCTGAGAATGCTTGAACTCTCTTATAAGTAGCCTCTTTTAGTAGCGGAAAAGGGACAACCCATCCATTTCATTCTCCTCCATATTCCATTAGCTAGGATATAGATTAGTTTAGATTAGATTAGAGAGAGAGAGAGAGAGAGAGAGAGAGAGAGAGAGAGAGAGAGAGAGAGAGTGTTAAAGTGAAGACTTACAAGGATTCAATCCCGGGTTTGCATGACGATTCAAGCGCAATTTTTAGCTGAGCAATTCTTCTCTCTTCTCTTCTCTTTTCCTCTTTAGATTTATAATTTTTGAGTAGTTAGATGTTTAATTTAATCATGTGTGAGTAGTTGATTTTTGTTTAAGGATTTCTCAGTTTATGAAAGTATACTTGGATCATGTTTTAATCAATAGAATTGTGCTATCTTCATGATTGGTTTGATTTCATTCTGTCAAGTGTTATTCATGTTGTTAGTGAATTTTTGACAAAGTTTGCTTGCTTAGTTGAAACAATCGAGTGAAAAACTGAAAGGTGATATTTGGTTGTTGGACTGCTTGTTAGAACCTATCGTTGCATTGTCTCGAAGGAGAGATTATCAAGTTACGAGGACTCGAATTAAGTAATCGAAAATATTAAACTTGGATTAAGTTAAATTAACTTGAAAGAGCGACATTTGCTTAGTTTAGGCAAATTTAGTTGATTTCAAAAGAATAGACTGAATTTCTGTATAGATTGCAATTCCTCGAAATTAACCAATTAGAGAAAAGCACATGTTTATCATTTTGATTCAATTCCCTTTCATAACTACGAGCATTCCTGAGCGTTTTTCCCATATTTGATTTAGAAAAGCTTATTTGCAGTTGTTAATCAAAACTACTTGAATTAGAATTTTACTTAGCATATCTTGAGGGGATATAGCCCAGTAGATCAACCTAGTCTTTATGGGATCAACCTTGATTTGCTACAATACCATTGTGCGCTTGCGCCGTATCATGGACAATCTTAAGAAATCATACAACCATTAAAGTTTAGAATTAATTAGCCATGAAAAATGAGCACTTTAATATATATAATAGCTGTTAACATTGAGGCCTTGAGTACATTAGGTCCAAGATTTAACTTGTGCCTTCCCCGTTATATAGTAACTGCATGTATGCCCTTTATGGTCCATTAAAATTAAAAACATTACAATAAATAAATTTTCAAAGATCGGTGAATAGCCCCCACGTCTGCTTTAAGCGAATTTCCATTGCTTAATAAACAACTTAAAGATACTCACTCCCATATATCGATGCATGATGTTAAAATGTGTAATAACCCATCTTCTATCCCTAAAAAATGCATTAAAATTCTGATATATAATTCATTGAATGGTTATTGCCCATTTGAGAAGGATCTATTGTATATGAAATATTGAATTGAGTATATTATGGTGAAAAAGAATATTTGATTTCGATAGTAATTATCGTAATTTTCCACTGAACCATGGAACATTAGGGTTCTTTATATAAAAAAATTATTTTATATGATATCATTGATTTATAGGCATTGTAAATTATATATTGACTAAATAAAATCGTATTTGCATGTAAATTTGCATTCATGGATTCATAAGAATTAGTTGAAGGTAGAATCATGCACTTATTTGTCAATTGCACTGTATACACTTAGAATCAAGAGAATTAGCCAACAAAAGAATTACCAAGCTAAAAGTTAACATTTGAAGATTTTGTTTAAGCATTGACATTAGGGTAATTAATGACTTTACATTAGAGTGTAACACAAGGGTTTAACATTGTGCAAGTGAACCCACTATTGAAGAAAGTCTTTAGGTAATGGATAGAAATCAACTGGTAATAGTTTGCATGAAGTAGAGTCATGGTAAATTAGCATATTAGAGGATAAAATATGAGTTCCGGATGCCTCATTTTTAATTAACAAAGTAGAAGCAAAGTGACTCCTCAAATCTTGACTAGATAATATAGTGTATATGTAACCTTGTGTTATAGGGCCTTATAACCTAGTCTTCCCATGTAAAACATTGAGTATTTAGTATAGACACATGTCTAACCACCCATGTTGAGGTAGACACTCCAATTATTATACATAGTATTAGAGCCTTCTCCTAAACCCTAATTTTCTTCTTCCTTCTCTATCATCTCACATTATAACTGACATCCCTTCCTTCTAGCTATTTCGGCCTCTTCTCCTCCATGGTTGAACATAGTCTTAGACTATCCTCCTGCATAACTGAACCGAGCAGGCCAACTTTCTCTCCTACTGGTGTAACCACTCAAATTCAAACTTTCATTGTTTATAATGCCGCCACACAATCGTGACATCCCTCACTTTCACCCACTATCTTGGCTAACACCAACAACAGCTTATCCCTACCACAATGCCATTTTATTTCAATAATTTCATTAATTCTTTAACTATAATTTGTGTCTTCCCCAACTCATAATGTGAGCATCATTCATCACCCTAAAACCCTACCCCCGTGCGGCCTCCTTCACGCCATTTCTCTAATGCAATCCCTCATTCTCTAATATGGGTCTCTCCTTTGCAATGCCTAATATCACAAATTTAATCATCATTCAGTTATCTACTAACAGGGCTAGCTACAAGCTCATGGTGGCATTATAGCAAATTCCCACAAGGACTAGGTCAATCTACTGGGCTTTGTTATCTCAACATAGGCTAAACATATCAAAGTTTGAGATTGAAATTGAATTAATATACTATCTAATCTAGTGGATACATAATCAAGAAATTATATAAAGCAAGTAATTTCTCAATTCATGCATCAATCAAGCAGTTCTTCCTCACTTGCTTGATTTAAAACCTACAATCGAAGTATCACAAAGTGAAATACTTGAATCTAACCAATTCAAAGTTCTCATGAGCTCTTGATTTGTTTAAATTCATTAAGCATGCAGTTATCAAAGTCATGGTTTCTTAATTGGTGTGACTTTCTAAAGACTCCACAAAATCAAGTCAAATCCTAAGGTTCCAGTATCGAATTTCACCTTCAATTCTTCACGCAATACCCCGAACATGCAAGAAAGTGATCAAATTTCTTGCAAAACAATAAACATCTAAGAATTGATAAAACAATCCAATAAATTACACAGAGCCAAAAGATATCAACACAAGATCGAGAAATGAATTAGTACTTGCATAAGTTTAAGATCAAAACAACAAATGGCAATCCAAATTATAAAACATAAATCCTAAAATGAGAAAGGGGAAGGGAAGGGAAGACAATTGCTCAGATAAGATCGCGCTTAAACCGTCATTGCAAACCCTTGTTGGAATCCTTCCAAATTTCCACTTCAATTCACTCTCTCTTACTTAATCTAAATCTAAATCCTAATCTGGATGATGAACGCTGAATAGTGGAATGAAAAAGATCTTAAAATGAGGTTAAAAACAGGCGCTTTATCATGAAAATGCTGCAACCAAATTTAAAAATCATCGGAAAGTCGAACTACCATGAAGAAAACGAGGCGAGTGGGGGAAGGAGGCCACCACAGTCCGTGGTCCCCAACATGTCGTTGCCATGGTGCCTACTGGTTAGGCTGCTCATTTTTATTCATCCTGCTGCTTCTTCCTGGATTCTCCTAAACTATGGATCTGGCTATGATACGTCTATGTTGGGTGTCTTCGGGCTATTTTTACTACCTTCTTTAGTTCACAAGACCTCAAAATCATTCTACGTACATAACTTCGCTCACAAAGTTAAAATCTATAAAATACTCTCAAAATAAGCGGAATCAAATGTAGTAGAAGAAATAATGGCATGAATCATACAATTAAGCGCACTAATCCCCTAAAATGAGACTCAAACACTGATGAAATCCTATGCAAATATGACATTCATTACTCACGCATGCTTAAACCTGCTCTTGTCCTCAAGCAAATACTAGATAAAACTAACAAGGGGAGATGCATATAGGACTCAAAAAGGTTAATAATCTCCTCAGGTTGGGCAACTCGCAGTATATCACAACCAAGAATATCAATGGACAACAATCCTAATAGTGCAAAAGACATTTCAAAATTAGAAGAAGTATGAGTCCACAAGCTAGATATCAAATTAGATCACCCTGACAGAATCGCAAAGCACATCATGCAAGAACATGAAATTTATTAGAGCCAAATGGATTGGTAGAACCTTACTTTTAAGAAATACGAATCGATCTCACTCATGTATTTAAATTACTGCATAGGCTCACTTAATATTCATTCCAAAAATGCAATCTAACATATGCATGCTAAAACTATCAAATCCTCCACCACTAAGAATGCAATATGTACATAACAATCAACAGGACTTTACTTGGTTATAATATGGGCTAAAAGGGTTGAAGGCAAAGGACTGGACCAATGAATTTAGGTAGTGTAGAGCCATTTAGCCAAGTGACTAAGGAGCAACCAACAAAGCACTAAGCAACTATAGAGTTCACCAATACTCTAAACCCTATGAATACAATGAGCATACCTGAATGAGTTCTATAGGAAATGAGTTGACAGAGAAGGAACACAAGCTATTTACATATCCAATGCCAATTACTTATTCATTTTTTTTCTTTTTTTCCTCTTTTTTTTCTCTTTTTTTAGCATGAATTTTCTTCTATTTCTATTTATTTCTTTCTTTCCCTCTCTTTTTTTGAATAATGAAATGAGAATTTCAACTATTGAAAGGTATAAGACCACTAATTGTCAACTCATAACCTAATTTATATATACACAACCCAAATAAGAGGGGAATAAAATGAAATGCTCAATGTCATCAACCTCCTAACAAACCAATATACAAAAGCCTCCTAAACTCAATTACCTTCAAAACTACCCACCATATGCATGAAGTGATGCTCCATAGACTTGGCTTAAATGTTAGAAATTTTTATGTATGGCTAAGGGCTAATAATAAGTGTTCACAACAAAGACGGATATAGGATCAAAGGGGCAAACAAAGGGGATTAATATATAACACATAGGTAGGTTATTTTGCTATATGGCTAAAATAATTAGAGAAAGAATGCCTCTATGTGGTTTTGAACACAAGTCTAGCAAAGGTCTAGAGATGCAACATGGAAGGGTCACATATATGAAAGAACATGAGACTAAATATAATGAATTACTCTAAAGAAGGCTTAAAGTCTCACGAGATGTGTACCACAGTCTCATGTTGCTCCTAAAATGAAGCTCATATACAAACATTAGTGCCTAAGACTCCAAGGGGTAACAAAGTTCTCAATCAAGACAAGGGCCAAAACAAGATTCATTTGCAAAACCTTTAGAATTTTCACATCAAAAGGGATTACACATCAAAAGTCAACCAAACGCATGAAGGTTGTTGTGCTTAGCAAAAACAGCATAAAATAGTATTGGTGGGGATGCCAACCCCATCCATACTATCTCTACACAGATGCAACTAAATGCAATATGCTAATGCAAATGAACAGAACCCAAAACTATATGCTTTAACTAGTATGTAAATTAAACACCAAAATAGAAACATTAAACCATCTCCCTCATGCTTAGATAAAGCATTATTATTCAAAGTAAAGAAAGTAAGAGAAGGGAAAGAGAACCAAACATAATGATATCACCAAGTTAGGTGCTGAGTGCACCTAAGCTAAGGCCTCCTTGCAGAGGGGGCAAATGGAACATCTACCACTCCAACACAACTTCAAGACACGACCCATCAAATTAGATGCCCTCAAAACACGTAGGAGCTTACCAAACTCCTAGGACCACAATTTAGAAAATACAAAGTAAGAGGCAATAATCAAAATCACACCAAAGATAATAAGTATCCTCTTAACCTTCTCAAAGGCCTTAGAAAAATCATAAGAGGAACTAAAGAATGCAGTCCACATGACCTTCCTAGGCAAGCCCTCTAGGCATACATAATAAGGGTCAATGGAGGAATCATACCCTCTGAATTAACCTAGGGATACATAATCATCAACATTTCTACCATGCATATCAAACACGTTATCCTCATAGCCCAAATCTATAGTCGCATTACAAATCATATAATTATCAATGAGCACAACAATATAATACTCGGGGTAAGGGAAGGGTAAGGAATAAAGAGTGGAAGCTTGTGAATGATCAAGAGGATTTACGAGAATACTGTCATCAAAACCAAGGCTAAGAGATTCCTCATGCATAAATAGATCACATGGCCTCTTTAAAGAAGTCTCAAATTGTAAAACCCTGGAAATTCAAATTAGGGAATTATGTGACGTGGGCTGACGCTCATAATCCAAGTCAATGCAAAAGATTTTTCCTCTATGATTTCTTTTCAAAACTTTATCTATTTCATAAAAAGAATGGGTTAAAAATTTTATTCGAGCTATATCCTGTTGATTTATAGGTTATTGGATTTATTATTTACCCGTCAGGCTTAAATATTTAATTACCCAATTTTGGATTAAATCTTGGTGGACTCTATAGTAATTTTGGGCCAAGATGTTTTTAAAACTTTCCCCTCTATTTTTTATTTTTACCCTAGCTGGCTATACACATCCACCCTTCTCTTTTAATTTTTCCCTCTCTAATCTCCCTAAACCTCATACCTCTCTCTTCCTCCCTCTAACTCATGACTCCCTCTCTCTCTTTCCCCCATGACCCAGCGGCCCCCCTCAACACTGACAGCAGGTCGCCAATAGCACCCACTGTCGTCACTACCGGAAAATCCCCAGGTGATCGGCATTCTCCTCCTCCCTCTTTTTTCTTCCTTGGCATGGGTAGTGGGGTGTACTCCATGTACCCCATGCACCCAAAATTTCCAAATTTTGTGTAAATTATGTTCTTGGGTATTGGTTCCACATATGCAAATTATAATATTAGTTTTCTATTTTTTTTTTCACCCTCAAGGGAGTGACAATCCAATCATTTTTCTCCTAAAAACCGAACCAAGCTGAGTATGATGGCATATTCGAATTTAGTTTCAGTTAAAAGATAAGAATCTTGACTGGACTTGGATTGGTGGAGGTGTGGGGTAATTTGGATTGCTATGGCATTGTTGTGGATGTGATTGTATGAAAATCGTGGCCAAAAGGGACTCATGTTAGGGTTAGGGGTAGGGCAGAATGTTACTGGTTGGGGGACAGGTTTTGCCTTGCCTTTAAAAATTAAGCCACAGAGTTGTACTGATCCAAAAATCACGAAATTTTTATGGTAGATAGGTTAGAATATGAGTAATATAGTTTTTGACTCAAGCGAATCAGAGTAGTATGTGATGAGATATGACCGAATTACCAAGGGCTACTCAGATCTGGGTATCCAGTGACAGTATAGGATAATTAGGAAAAACAACCTAGTTCTAGACAGATTCTGGGAAAGTGCTCAACATAAGAATTGTAGACGATGGACTAACCTTTCCCGAATAGGGAAAAACTGTGAATTTTGACATCAGGAACGAGAGATATGGGCTTCGGAAGTTGAGCCTAGATCTTAACCAAATTTGAGTTCAGGTTCAACTACGGTTGGGAACTCCTAAGAGGGTCTAAAAATTGCAGAAAAATTATCATAAGTGGGGAGTGGGCTGTAGTTATGGTTAATAAGGATGTGGATTGAGTGTGAATGTTGTTGTGGCCCAGGGTCTGATTAGTAGGCCTAATTAAGTAACCAAGCCCGTAATTATACGAATTCCAGGTAACAATCATGCCCTAACCCTTCCCCAAAGTTGTTTCAAAAATGTGTGTGATGAACATGGTAAGAGCTACCTTTGAATGTTTTTTTATGAAATTATGGATTGTACTGATTGGATGTGGAATGAAATATCTCTGTGACTTCGGTTGAATTATTTTGCTATGACAACGATCATGGGCGTTTGAACGGATTGTGTTGAAAATGAAAGTATAAATGTTATTTAAATGCTTTGGGGATCTAATTGAATCAGAATGAAATGTGTATGTTGATTTAACATTTGAACGGGCAAGCTTGATTGTATAAATAAATGATGATGTGGGTGAGATTATGAACTATGTTATAGCATTGAAGGCCATTAGCCTTCCCCGAGTAAAAGTGCATGCATGTGAGCAGCCATGTACCCTGTTGGGACGTGGGTCAGCTTAACGATAACTGCCTATGTTGACGGTAGGCTAGAAAAGGGTTAAGCAATAACCGTCCAAGTTGGCAGTAGGCCAGGATTTAAGTTAAGTGGCTGCGTTAAACCCAAGTGCAGACCATGAGACCCAGTAGGATCGCTTACCCTTAAGAAACAGAGAGTTATGCAAAAGATTGGTATAAATGTGTGCATCACTAAGAATATATAAGTGTGGGATGTTGCATCAACCAAGAATGAATAAGTGTGGTCCGGTTGTCTTCACTTCCCCTAAAATGCCTTAAAAATGAATTTGTGCGCGTATCTTGACTATTAGGGGTGATTGTTATTGAGTTTATCTCATTTTTGTGTAAAATATTTTGTTTTCAGGTGAAGTGATTATGCATGGGATTGGGGATCCAAAATTAGAGCTAGGCTATGACGTTTAAGCAGATAGTTGTATCAAGTAGCGGTTTTGAGAAAAGACTTATACTGAATCTTATTAAGTTTAGTAGTTACTTGAACTATGGTTGAAATCTTTTAACTGAGGTATTACTGAAGAATATTTTTCATTAAGTTTGACCGATACTCGGCCTGGTGTTTCCACAAAGAAAACACGATGGTAACACCCCCGTTAGGTTTTCCGCTGCTACATAGGTTAATATTAGTAATAAAGAAAGGAATTAGAAATTCAGGGTGTTACAAAGTGGTATCAGAGCTCAGGCTAACTGACCTGAAGACTTACCTAAAAGATTATAATTAACTAAGAACTAAAACTTATAGACCTAAGGACTACTGGGAGTGTGAGTGTAGGACAGGGAAAAGGAGAGCATGTCTACATATGCTTGATTATTGTTTGTAATTGTGTATCTGATGCGAACCTACTAATGTCTAGGATGAACCCGACGCACCATTGTAAGTGTATGAGGCAGCACTGCCATTATGAGAGGATGAGGAAGATACCTAGAGTTAGCCTGGAGAGCCACTTAAAGCAAATTCATACATTTATCCAGGGGAGACTATTGGAAATCCCGAATGACTGCTTGAGATTTGACGACAGCCAAGCCTTATTCCTCCTTAAGACCCTTTCGAGTGACTCGCTGTGGTATTATAGGGTTGAGGAGTCACACCTTAAGAATAGGTCATACCATTTTGTTGGAGGATGCTGATTATGTGAATGGGAACCCATAGGGATGGATATGGATGGGTTGGTGGAATATCTTATAGACATAGGTCCCGATGATGAGCCTCCCAACCCTGACATTGAAGATGACACCCCACCACCACCAGAGGAGGATACCGAGGATGATGAATCTATAAGGGAGAATGAGTTTAAGCATAGTAAGGATGAGCTAGAGGCAGAACCCACTGGGGAGGGAAACCCTAGAGAGGAGCCCTCAGCTGAGTATGAACCCGAGGAAGACCCATGGGGGACCCTAAGGAGGAACCTTTAGAGGAGAATGATCCGAAGGGGGACCCAATGGGGTAAGAAGACCCTAAGAAAATCCAAAGGAAGGCCCTGAAGGGAAACCGTTAGAGGAGAATGACCCCGAGGAAGACCCCATAGAGGAAGAAGACCGCAAGGAAGAACCTAAGGAAGAGCCTCTAGAGGATGAGGAACCCGAGGAGGAACCCTTAGAGGGCGAGGACCCGGAAGAGGAACAACTGATGAAGGAAGATAAGGAGGAAGACCTAGATGAGGAACAACTCGAGCCTAAGGTCCCCTGCTGGAAGCGGGCCAGATGTGGTCGTATGTGTCAGGGTACCTGCCCAATGGATGCCCCTGGCCAATAGAAGCTAGTAGTTGTTTAAAAGTTCCGCTTTCTGGGAGTATGCTGTTAGCTATCTTTCCATTCTTTTGTTAAGCCACTGTAGGCTAATAAAGCTATTGATCATTGATGTAATGAAGAATATTACTATGGAATGTTTGAGGTTTAAAACAAGGCAATTGAAATATCTTTTGAGACACTTAAATGCCAATGTTATTAATTTTGTATGATGTGGACCTTGTGAATGTGATGCCAATGTGATGTATATGAGGCATGTAAGGAAGTGACTGGGCCACATAAGCGTGGCTAGGATGATATGATTGTGAGCAAAAGTATACGTTAAATTTTGCATGATACAGTAGTATACAATGTCTTACTAAATTATAGTAGTACGTGCATCATGAACTATTAGGAGAGGAACTAAACTAGACTTATTTCCCAAATAGGATGGCAGAAAACAATGACAAATCTCATACTGGGCCCCCACCTCATCACAAGGAACCCCGTGAACTCGGAGATCCCTATGTCCCACTTCAGGGAGCAGTTGGAAGCCGCCCGCCCCAAGAATGGGAATGGGTCTCATAGTTAGGTGGATGAAACCAACCCACCTATTGGGACAGAACTTACCAACCTCTTACTATTAGAGCTACTACAGAAGCAAGGGGAATAGCTACAGTGCCAGAACGAGCATCTGCAGAAGCTGATGGAGGCTAGGGAGAGGAAGGTTGAGGAGGATAATTCCTATATGTTCAAGAGATTTGTAAGTCACAACCCACCGGTATACAATGGCACCCCGGACCCCAAAACCTTTGAGGACTGGACTCCGGGCATAGAGAAGTTGTTTGATGCCCTCCAATGCCCTGAAGAGTGGAAAGTGAGCTTTATAGTGTTTTACCTGAAGGACAAGGCTGACCTATGGTGCGCCACGGTGCGAGAGAGACAGTACGAGCTTGGATTTGGGCCAGAGAAAGTTCAAGGAATTGATCAAGGATCACTTTTATCCCATTTCCCTCCTGAAGGCGAAGGAGAACGAGTTCACACAGCCGCAACAAGAAGGCATGAATGTGCTAGAGTATGCTTCCAAGTTTATAGAGCTTTCCTATTTCGCCTCAGCCTTCGCAGCCGACAAGAGGCTCAACATGCACCAGTTCGAGGCCAGAGTAAACCCCGCCATCAAGGAGAGGATGTCGGTGCACCAGTATACATCCTGCGTGGACCTACACAATACCGCCGTCAACATAGAGAGGGCGATAAAGGAGAGAAGCAATTACTTCAGCGAGCAACATGGAATTAAGAGGAAGAGAGATCAGCAAGAAAATTTCCACTAGCAAGAACTATACAAGAGGCCACTTGGAAACGATCACCTCAACAATAACATGCACGGGGTCTAACACTCCAACGCTCGGCCTAGGGTGACCTGCAATGCTTACGGGAAGCCGGGACATATTCCTGGAAGTGTCGTTCGGTCAAGAGGTGTTTTCGCTGTAGGAGCCCGTAACATTAGATTTGGGGTTGCCCACATCCCTCACCTCGTGCCAGTCAAGGTCACGAGGGATAATGACAACAGTCTTAGCAACACTACCAGAATAAGGGGGGTAGATAGCTAACCCCAAGCAGTAGGGTTGAAGACCTTAGCAGAATTAGGCTCGACATCCTAACCAACCACCGCGGCACAATGGAGGCAGAGTTTATGTGATGTATAAGGAAGAAGCGGAGGATGCCTCGAACATCGTAACGGGTACATTCTCTATCCAAGCTCAGCCCGTAGATGTTTTGTTTGATTCGGATGCTACGCACTTTTTCATTTCTGTTAAACTGTTTAAGACACTAGGGCCAGTACCAACCCATAAATCCTCCCTATTGTCCGTGATTCTCCCTGATGGGAATACTATAAGGTGTGAGGAACTATATGAGAACTGCCCTATTTGAATGTATGAGCATAAGTATCTAGCCAACCTATATAGGTTCGAGTTAACTGATTTTGGGGTCATCCTAGGGATGGATTGGTTAGCAAAATATTAGGCTTAGATTGATTGTCCAAAACAAAGAATCACCCTAACGGGGCCCAATGGGAAGAAAGTAGTATACAAAGGCAAAGGTCCATGACAGGGAGTGAAGCTGATTTCAGTGATGCAAGCCCATAAGTTATTAGGAAGAGGATGCGAGGGGTTCTTATGTAATGTAGTGCACACCGAGGTGTTAAATCCTCCCTCGAAGACATTCCAGTAGTGAGGGAATTCCCGGATGTATTCCCAAAAGGAGATCCCTGGCATGCCACCCCTTAAAGAAGTAGAGTTCTGCATCAATCTGATACCCGAAGCCACCCCCATCTCTAAGGCACCCTATCGAATGACATTGGCAGAGCTCAAGGAGCTAAAGACATAGCTGGACGAGCTGTTATAAAAAGGGCATAACCGACTGAGTACATCTCCATGGAGAGCCCTGGTATTATTTATAAAAAAGAAGGATGGAATTCTGAGGTTCTGCATAGACTGCAGGGACCTAAACAAGATAACAGTCAAACACCATTGCCCTTTGGCCAGGGTAGATGACCTCTTCGACCAACTCAGGGGTGCGAGGACTTTCTCTAAGATAGACCTTAGTGCAGGGTATCACCATCTTCGAATCAAAGACGAAGATATAGCTAAGACTGCCTTCTGCACTCAGTATGGGCATTATGACTTCATAGTGATGCCCTTTGGGCTCACTAACACTCCAGCTGCATTCATGAACCTTATGAAAAGAGTTTCAAACCCTACCTGGACTAGTTTGTGGTGGTGTTTATAGACTATATACTGATCTACTCGAGGACTCCAGAGGATCATACCCACCATTTAAGGACCGTCCTAAAAGTGTTGAGGAAGAATGAGCTCTATACTAAGTTTACAAAGTGTGAATTCTGGTTGGGTAAAGTGGTATTTTTTGGGCATATGGTATCTAACGAAAGAGTGTCTGTGGACCCTCAGAAGATAGAGGCCGTAACGAACTGGCCAAGACCTAAGAACCTAATAGAGGTGAGGATTTTCTAGGGATTGGCACGGTATTATATAGATTTGTCCAAAACTTCTCAAAGATCACCACTACGCTCACCAATCTGACCCGAAAGGTCATTAAGTATGAATGGACAGAGTAATGCGAGGAGGCATTCCAAAAGCTTAAGAAAAGACTGACGAGTGCGCCAATATTGGCCTTACCCACCACCGACAAGGACTTTGTAGTGCATCGCGATACATTTAGGAGTGGGTTAGGATACGTGTTGATGCATTAAGATTGTGTTATAGCCTATGCCTCATGATAACTGAAGACTCATGAGCGAAATTACCCGGCTCATGACCTAGAGTTGCTGGCCGTTATATTCGCACTGAAGATTTGGAGGCATTACCTGTACGGGGTATGCTGTGAGGTTTTCACTGACCATCAGAGTCTAAAATACCTCTTTTCGCAAAAGGACTTGAACCTAAGGTAGACAAGGTGGTTGGAGTTCCTGAAGGACTACAATGTCTATTTCTAGTACCACCCGAGAAAAGCTAAAGTAGTGGTTAATACATTGAGTCGCCGACTGTACCCGGTACTAAACTACTTATTAGCACTATCTAGTGACTTGTTTCAAGAGTTTAAAAAGTTGTAGCTTAACATAATCACCCTAGAGACCAAGCCTATGCTTTGTGCCATGGAAGTACAGCCAACCCTCATAGAGGAAATTCTAATAGCATAGGTGATGAATCCTCAACTGGAACGGATTAGGGAGGAGATATTGATGGGGAAAGCACCTGGGTTTGTGATCTATAAGGATGGTACCATAATATTCCACAACCGGGTGTATGTTCCTGCAGTAGAGGCTCTTAAGAAGAAGATTCTAGATTAAGGTCACAATACTCCACACTCTGTGTACCCAGGAGGAAATAAATTGTACAAAGATCTGAAACAAAACATTCTGGTGGAGCAACAAGAAGCAGAAAGTAGCTGACTATGTGGCAAAGTGCCTAACCTATTAGCGTATGAAGATTGAACATCAACAACCGGCCGGACTTCTACAACTACTGGACATTCCTGAGTAGAAGTGGGATTCAGTGTCCATGGATTTTGTGGTAGGCTTACCACTGACTCAGAGAAAGAACAATGTGATTTGGGTAATAGTGGATCAACTCATAAAAACGGCGCATTTTATAGCATGAGAAATACCTGGACTCTGGCCCAGTTAGCTTCAGCATACCTTGAAGAAATAGTGTGACTATATGGAGTGCCCAGCTCCATAGTGTCAGACCAGTACACCAGATTCCAGTCGGGTTTCTGGCAGGAGCTACAGGATGCATTTGGGACACTATTATGTTTCAGTACTGCCTTTCATCCAGCCACAGACGGGCAGACGGAACGCACGATTGAGACACTGGAAGACATGCTGAGGGCTTCTGCCCTGGACTTTCAGAAAGCGTGGGACGAACAGCTGGCGCTGATCAAGTTCTCCCACAAGAACCGTTATCACACAAGTATTGGGATGGCCCCATATGAGGTATTATATGGGAGGAGGTGCAGAACTCTGCTCTACTAGCAGAAAATCGATGAAGCTCTGACCATTAGGCCGGAATTAATTAAAGCCCCACTGATGAGATCCGAGTAATTGAAGAACGGATGAGAGCCCTGCAGAGCTGCTGGAAAAGCTATGCTGACCGAAAGCGTAGGCCCCTAGAATTCTAAGTGGGTGATCAAGTGTTTCTCGAAGTATCCCCAACTAAGGGAATTGTGGGATTTGGTATGGCAGAAAAACAGAACCCAAGGTACATCGGGTCGTACTTGGTCATACAACGAGTTCGGGAGGTAGCATATCAGTTAGAATTACCGCCTGAACTTTCAAGGGCACACAACGTATTCCATGTGTCACAGGTACAAAAGTACATAGCAGATCTCTCTCATGTAATCGAGCCCGACCCCATACAGCTTCAAGAAGACCTATCGTATAAGGAACAACCCGCGCAGATCTTGGAATGGAGAGAAAGAATTTCGCAGGAAAATGGTGCCCATAGTGAAGGTCCTCTTGGCTAACCGCAAGATGCTGGAAGTAATCTGGGAACCAAAGCAGGAGATGTAAGACAAATACCCTCACTTGTTCCCATAACCAGGTGCATATGAGTTTCGAGGATGAAACTTTCTTGAGTGGGTTAGTACGTAAAACCCCAGTAATTCACTTTTGCGATGATAGCGTTGCAAATTTATTGAAGTTTTGGGGACGAAACTTTCTTAAGTAGGGTAGTGTGTAAAACTCCGGAAATTCAAATTGGGGAATTATGTGACGTGGATCGATCCTCATAATCCAAGTCAATGTGAAAGATTTTTCCTGCATGATTTCTTTTCAGAACTTTATCTATTTTAAGAAAAGAATGGGTCGAAAATTCTAATCAGGCTATATCCCCTTGATTTATCAGTTATTGGATTTATTATTCACCCCTCAGGCTTAAATCTTTAATTACCTAATTTTGGATTAAGTCTTGGTGGACTCTCTAGTAATTTTGGCTCAAGATGTTTTAAAAACTTTTCCCTCTCTTTTTTTAACCCTGGTCGGCTACACACACCCCCCTTTCTCTTTTAATTTTTCCCTCTCTAATCTCCCTAAACCTCACACCTCTCTCTCCCTTCCTCTAACTCATGACTCCCTCTTTCTCTCCCCCATAACCCAGTGGCCCCCCCTCAACACTGGCAGTCGGCTGCCACCAGCACCTGCCGCTGCCGCTGCGTGAAAATCGCCAGGTGACTGGAATTCTCTTCCCCCTGTTTTTCTTCCTTAATGTGGGTAGTGGGGTGCAGTCCATGCACCCCATGCACACAAATTTTCCAAATTTTGTGTAAATTATGTTTTTGGGTATTGTTTCCATGTGTGCAAATTATATTATCAGTTTTCTAATAATTTTTTCTGATTCTAACCCACAAGGGATTGATGATCCAGTCGTTTATCTCTTAAAAACCGAACCAAGATGAGTATGTTTTTGGTTAAAAGTTAAGAATCTTGACTTGACTTGGATTAGTGAGGGTGTAAGGTCATTGGGATCGCTATGGCATTGTTGTGGATGTGATTGTATGAAAATTGTGGCCAAAAGGGACTTATGTTAGGGTTAGGGTGGGGCAGAATGTCAGTGGTTAGGGGGCAGTTTTTGCCTTGACTTTAATAATTAAGCCACGGAGTTGTACTAATCTAAAAATCACAAAAGTTTTATCGTAGATAGGTTAGGATGTACTGAGTAACCTAGTTTTTGAATCAAGGGAATCAGAGTAGTATAGAGTGAGATATAACCGAATTACTGAGGGCTACCCAAATCTGGCAACTAGTGACAGTGTAGGTAATTGGGGAAAAATTATAGGAAAATTATCATAAGTGGAGAGTGGGCTGTAGTGATGGTTCATTAGGATTTGGACTGAATTTGAATGCTAGTTTGGCCCAGGTGCTGATTAGTATGCCCAATTATGTAACCGAGCCCATAATTATACGGATTCCATATAACAATCATACCCTAACCCTTTCCCGAAGTTGTTTGAGAAATGTGTGTGATGAACATGGTAAGAGCTACCTTTGAACGTTTGTTTTGTGGAATTATGGATTGTACTGATTAAACGTGGAATGAAATATCTGTGTGGCTTGGGTTGAATTATTTTGCCATGTCAACGATCGCGGGCGTTTGAACGAATTGTGTTGAAAATGAAAGTATACATGTTATGGAAATGCTTTGCGGATCGAATTGAATCAGAATGAAATGTGTATGTTAATTTAACATTTAAAAGGGTAAGCTTGATTGTATAAATAAATAATGATGTGGGTGAGATTGTGAACTATGTTATGATATTGAAGGCCACTAACCTTTCCCGGGTAAAAGTGCATGCATGTGAGTGGCCACGTGCCATGTCGGGACGTGGGCGAGGTTCGCCGTAACCATCCATGTTGACGGTAGGCTAGGAAAGGGTTAAGCAGTAATCGTCAAAGTCGGCGGTAGGCTAGGATTTAAGTTAAGTGGCTACGTTAAACTCAAATGCAGGCCATGAGACCCAGTGGGATCGCTCACCCTTAAGAAACAAAAAGTTATACAAAAGATTGGTATAAGTGTGCATCACTAAGAATATATAAGTGTGGGCCGTTGCATCAACTAAGATTGAATAAGTGTGGTTTGGTTGTCTTCCCTTCCCTTAAAATGCCTTAAAAATGAATTTGTGTGTGTACCTTAACTGCTAGGGGTGATCATTATTGAGTTTATCTCATTTTAATGTAAAATGTTTTGTTTTCAGGTGAAGTGATTGCACATGGGATTGGGGATCCGAAATTAGAGCTAGGCCCCGATGTTTAAGTGGATAGTTGCATCAAGTAGTTGTTTTGAGAAAAGACTGGTATTGAATTTTGTTAAGTTTAGTAGTTGCTTAAACTGTGGTTGTAATCTTTTAACTGAGGTATTACGTAAGAATATTTTGCATTAAGTTTGATCGATACTCAGCCTGGTGTTTCCACAAAGGAAACACGGTGGTAACACCCCCATTAGGTTTTTAGGTTATTATTAGTAATAAAGAAAGGAATTAGAAATTCAGGGCATTACACAACTAGATAATGCACATCATGTAAGATATCTTCCGATTCAAAACATGCAACAACAGCACCAAACCTAGCAACAATCCCAAAAGGCTCACCCACCTTGAGCCTTATGCACTGAGCTAAAAAAATGAATGAATCAAGTAAGGTCAGGACAACTTTAGTATTATCCGTAGGGGATATAAAGTTAGGTTCAGCATAACATGCATAATAAGAAAACGAATTTATAGCATGGTCAAAAGAATTACACAAGTCACACCAAAAAGGGGCACAATAAGATTTAGCATAGAACGCACAAGGATTAGAGAATGAATATCCAGAAACACGACTACCTTCTTGAATTCAAATGTATCCCAAACAATCCACTCATACGAATACCATGCCTCATCATCATTTGTAACAAGAAAACCCCAATACTCTAAAAGAGCATGGGGTTTTACTATTCACACCCTCATTAGCAGTGTCCAAAATTTTTCATTTACCCACACAATAATCACTTTGAGTAAGAAAAGCATTCAATCGCTTAAAATATATCCAAAATAATTCATGCTTGAGTTGGGGGAAAGGAAAATGGACATCAATTTCTTATCTCTTAAAGTTTTTTTTAAATTTTAAATTTTTAGGTTTTTTTTAAGCAAAAACAAAATGCTTAGTTAAACTTATCAATAAAAACCCAGCATTCAACACTAGTTCCTAACAACAATGCCAAAAACTTGATGGGGCTTCAAGCACACGTTGGCATTGCAGCAAATCAGGGTTGTCTTCCATAAGGACTAAGTTAATCTACTAGACTTTATTATCTCAAGATAGGTTAAGCAGATTAAAATTTGAGATTGAGGTTAAATTAATCTACTATCTAATCTAGGGGATAAATAATCAAGAAATTATACAAAACAAGCTATCTCTCAATTCAAATATCAATAAAACATTTCTTCCTTAATTGGTTGTTTTAAAACTGACAATCAAAGTATCACAACCCACTTTGAAGGTGAAGTGAAATACCTAAACCTAACTAATTATAAATTCTTAAGGGTTCTTGATTTGTTTAGGTTAATTAAGCATGCGATTATGAAATTTGTGGTTTCCCAATTGGTGTGACTTTCTCAGGACTCCACAAAAGCAAATCAAGCTCTAAGGTTCCAATATCAAATTTCATCTTTCAATTCTTTATTCAATGCCTCAAACACACAAGAAAGTGATCAAATTTCTCACAAGACAATAAACATCTAAGATTTGATAAAACAATCCAACAAATTCTAAACTGCCAAAAGAAATCAACGTAAGATCGAGAAATTAACTAGTACTTGTGTAAATTCATGATCAAAACCAACAAATGGTAATCCAAATTACAAAACATAAATCCTAAGTGAGAAAGAGAGAAGAAGGGAAGACAACTGCTCATCCAAGATTGCACTTAAACCGTCGTTGTAAACCCAAGCTGGAATCCCTGTAAATCTCCACTTCAATTCACTTTTTTCTTACTCTAATCTAAATCTAAATCCTAATCTAGGTAATCAATGTTGAAAAGTGGAATGGAATAGATCTTGAAATAAGCTTGAAAGCACAGGCCTTCTATCGTGGAAATGTTGTTGCCAAACATAAAATCATTGGGAAGTCAAGTAGGCCATATATCATGAAAATGCTACAGGGAAGTCAAACAATCTTAAAGAAAACATGCCATCTCAGGGAAGGAAGGCTTGACCGTGGTGACCATGATGTCCTGATCGTGGTGCCCACTGGTCAGGCTGCTCACTTTTGCTTGTCTCACTTCTTGTTCCTGCATCCTCCTAAATCATGGTTCTGACAGCGGAACGTCCATGGTGGGTGTCTTTGGGCCATTATTGCTACCTTCTTTGATCCACAAGGTCCTAAAATCATCATTCTATATGCATAACTTCGCACACGAAGTCAAAATCTGTAAATACTCTCAAAACAAGCAGAACTAAGCGTTACAGAAGAAATAGGAGCATAAATCATATAGTTGCGCACTAATCCACTAAAATGACACCCAAACACTCATGAAATCCTATGCAAATATGACATTCATCATCTATAATAGATGATTACTTAACATGGTAGACACACCAATGGCACTCATTTGGAATTATGCATAGTCAACTAAAGATAGTTGTGCAAGAGGAAAATTTTGAAGACCAAGGATTTGATTCAACATGGGCTTTACTTGACTAATAATAAATTGATGAACACCAATGGAGCGCATTATACATTCAAATCTGGCTATGCATGATTACAAAGTATGAGACCTCACTTGACCTGTTAATTCGGGCGGGTAGGTAAAATAAGTGTCCGGTGTATTCGGGTTCAGATAAAATACCGGTTGAGTGTATTTCGGTTTTACAGGTTTTCGGTCAACCCAACAGGTTTGGATTGCCTTTTTGGTGAGTTATTTCTCTTTTTGTTCAAATTAGAATCTTAGCATGATAATGGGTTGGAGCGGTTCGACTTGTTAATAACCCATTTAATGATTTGCTATTTTGCTAATTAACTTACTATTACCTAATCATGTATATTTTATTAATTTACCGAGCCTAACATGAATATAAATTGGTCAATTACCCAACACTGACATCAAGTTTGAGACCAATTATAAGGAAGCCAAATGAAAGAATATTATAGATGCATAAGATATTACAATTGTTTATTAATTATAACATCAAAGTTTTATATTATTACAGATTAATAATATTTAAATGAGATGAGACGTATTCATTTCACTGAGAATATAATTGTATGACTTGAACATTTTAACACTTGTAATATTCTAAATTGAATTTTTAAGACAAGATATTTCATGTACATTTTCTAAAATTGCTCCATTTATAAGTTGTGTGTGAATACAGCATTATTTTATGGGAATGAATTTGCGAAAGAATAGGGGCCATCGTCTAATTTGCGAAGGGATGTAACAGTTATCAACATCTCTCTAAAGGATTCATTATAAAGAAAAGCTATTATTGTTAAGGGGGAAAAATTAAAGAAATAAAAAATAAGGATATAGTATTCGGGTTGAGTGGGCGGATTCGACTTCGGGTCGGGTTTGACCTAAAAATTCGTGGGTTTTTCAGGTTCGCTTTATTTCAGGTTTGGGTTGAGAAAATCGTGTTCAAAACCGAAAATTTTCGAGCGGGTTCGAGTCGGGTTTTCAGGTTGGGTCAGTTTTTGCCAGGTCTAGACCCCAGGTACCCTTGTATGGATTAGTTTGGTACAAAATAAGGGTACCTATATTTACATTATTAAGTGTTTTATGTGACCATCTTATATAAAGTATATCACGCCAAAAATGCTTTTATGGTGACTTTTAATAATAATTAGGATCACTAATAAGTCATTTGGAGTGACTATAATAAAAGTCACCTCTACATGAACTATTTCTCACCTCTAAATTAACAAGTCACTACAAAATATATTATTAGTCATTGCAAAACATTAAAAATTCATTTCTGAAGGAGCTTGTCTCATAATAACTCTTATATGAGAATGTCTTACTTAAGAATTTGCAAATGTACATTCATTATATGGCTAACTTTACAGTAGGAATGGCTAACAAAGGACATATTACTAAGGATTAGAATATGCTTTGGTAGCTTGCTATGTGTTCTATGTTATAAGGAGAATAAAATGCATGAACATATGCTTTTTCTCTTGTAATCATAGTAAAGTTGCATTACTGCACACACTAAGCGAAGTGTATAGTCACTTTGACCTTACAAAATGAGGGGAGCAGAGTATTGATCTTGGTTAGAAGCCGAAGGTGGTAGAATAGCACTACTTAGCTCTAATTGTCATAGTTTATTGGTGTTGGCTTGAAAAGAGTAGACATATCTTTCAAAACATACAAAGGGATTGTTCCTAAATGATTAAAGAGTGTTGCTGCATGATACTGAATACACTCAGAATATTATAAATAATTCAGGGAAATACTAGGGTATGGCCTAATTATTTTGATGTTAAGTTTTAAGATTAGTCTAAATATATGCGCTAACTTTTTCACCTAAAAAAAAAAAATGGCAAACCTAGTTTACCACCATCCTTTGTTTCATATGGATTACTTAGGTTTGTGGATGGTTCATTCTCATGCATCCTTCCACTATATTGGTGACTAACGACATCCAGTAAGTCAACCTTGAGCATCATGCATGTTTGTGTTAACCAAAGTATTTGATCGTGGATCATTGCCACTCTTTCACCTGAGGCATTAATTGAGACTCATGATCAACTCGCCTCTTGTCATTTTTGGGACAAGCTCATGCATTCTAGCATGGCTCATGTCTTAGAAGTTAAATGAATGTTAACTATTATGAAAAAGGGTGAAAATAAAGCTATGGATACAAATCTATGTGAAATTAAGTCCACTACGGATAACTTGGCCACAGTTAATTTCCTTGTCTTCAAAGTCACCATGCTAGGACTTAGATGTGAATATGAAACTCTTGTCACTACTATCACTTATGTCCCACTTCATCCCACTTTTGATGACCTTTACCGAAGGCGTTTACTCCAAAAGCAACATCTTCATACGACACCTTGGTGGTGATGACTGTGTGGTCACACACCCGACCTTGATCACTCAATCAAGTGCTGCACAATCCTTGCCTGTATCTGCCTCTCTCATTAAAATCATGGTAGGAACAAAGGTTGTGGACAAGGTTGGAGTGATCAAAATCATAATAATTCAAGAGGAGGAAGTAGTTGGAATAATCATTACAATTATAGGAACAATCAGTCCACTAGTTCCAATCAGTATTGGAGTGTGCGTACATGTATTGTTGTATATAATTTCCTATTTTTCATGTTTTAATACTCATATATAACAACCATGCATCCAACTAGGTATATTGGGTTCTAACCCCACTAGTATCATGTGTCAAACTTGCTTTGTCACTGGCAACACTGCTGTAACACCCTAAAATTTTTATTCAATAATATATCTATATGGCAATGTATGATTTATGTATATTTTACATATTTTATTTTGGACAAGTATGTGCGCTTAAATTAGTGTATTATTATTGTGTTTTTGGGAGTAATTAGAAACTACTGCTCATTTAGTAGTATTTGTCTCAAAGAAAAAGAAAACAATAAGAAGAAAAGAGAGATAGAAAAGGGGGTATTTGTATTAAAAAAAGGAGAATTGAACTCACTAAGAAAAAAAGAGAAAGGGGGCAAAAAAAGGAAAAAGAAAAAGAAAAGCTGGAGGGGGATTCTAGTATGTGAAACCAAAAGGGGGGATCTCTGTTTATCCACTTAACACACACATCACACGCATAAAAAGGAGAAAAGGGAAGAAAGAGAAGAGGAAGGAGGAGGAGAAGAAGGAAAAGAAAGACTAGGGTTTCGATTGCAAATTAAGGTCAGTAAGTCTTGCTTTCTCTAACCTTAAAATTGATTAAGATAAGATGAATTTGATGATTTATGCTTGAATTTGAGAAATCAATTGAGAATTAAAGCTTTTGTTATATTTACTCACACAAGGACACAAGAGGGGGGGTGAATTGTGTCTGCCAGTTTTTTCGATTTTCTCAAAACACTCGTCAGAACTGTTTGGAACGCGTGTTTGCAGTAAGGCAGAAACAATTATAATTGCGGTAACAGTAAAGGAGACATAATATTTTTACGTGGAAAACCACCTCTGGCCTAACTGAGAAGTAAAAACCATGACCTACCACTGTAGGATTTCAGCAACACTTTCACTAAACGGGCCGAATTCGTTACACACGTAACACATGTAACTAGTCTACCCCGAGACCCTAGTTACACGAACGCCACGTCCAATGTCTCCTTAGAGACCACGTCCAACGACTTGGACAGCACAGACAACACGTCCAATGTCTCCTAAGAGACCACGTCCAATGTCTCCTAAGACTTGGACAATTTCTTGATTCAATGATGGAAAAAGAAATAGCAAGACACCTTACTTGAATGCTTCTAAACAAGCTAAATGTAAGGTACAATACAAACACTATTATGCCAATATAGATGACTCAATTTAGCACACTTCTTGAAGGTTTTTCACTCAGAAAATTTTCTCACAGAAAACTCGATTTTCCTCCTTGAAAAACCATGAATGAAAACATTGAGAGGTAAGAGATTATATACCCACCGAATACTTGTGCCACGAGTATATAGGAGATTTTTGGATTTTAGCAATAACTCTTAAAAATAATCAGTATTCCAAACGGAATTGAATTTCTTAATATTATCTTTTTTGAAAATCATATCTTAAAGGCAAAGATAAAATGTTTTGATAGTATCTTTTTAGGAAAACAATATTGTTCAGTGAAGGACTCTTTGTAAGACAAAATATTATCAAAAAATCAATCCCAAATATGTTAGGAATTTTGACCGTAGAAAAACACTTGAAAATCTTTGGGACAAGAGTTTTATACGTTGTCCTTAGAACACTGCAGACCTGATTGCTCAAATTGTTCTGAGTAATGTTCTGAGTTAGCGTAAGAAATTCCTTCAAGGTGAGTGTTAAGTCAAGATCTTGTTATTGGCATATTAACAAGAATCTAGATGAATATAACCAGTAATTAATTCTAAGACTCTTGTGATCCTTTGACCTCCTTAATGTCGTGCATACATATTCATTTTGATGTTCCATGCTTCTTCGAACTGTTCTCTAGGGTGCTTGCAACCTATCTCAGCACATTATTCTAGCACACTACTCAAGCATAGCATGATAGCATATTGACTGGTACAATTGGGGTGTTATCATCAAAACCTTACATATGATTGTTTCAACAAATTTTCCCTTTTTGATGATGACAAACCAAGTGACCATTAAAGTGTGACAAAGTAAAGGGCAAAAACATTGTTGCCAAAATAGTAATTTAAGGAGTCCAATGCATACACGAGAGAAAGCAAGAGTAAGAATCAGACCAATCAAAGCATGGTCATACTTATCTTCCCCCTTTTGACATCATCAAAAAGGTCAAGGGAACCATCTGCATAATTCAGTAGGGATGCACCCACCACCACGGGTAATGAGGGAAAATAACAACGATACAAGTCAAGTATATGGTACAGTAAGGATATTGGCCATCCAAGTCAAGCATAAACAAATAACATAGGCACAAGCAAAGGTATAGCATACATGCATAAACCGTCTAAGAACAACCATATACTATTAGTAGTTGCATACATAACCAAGTGTTTGAAAAATAGCGTTGGAAACAAGGAAAGGAACAAGTTCAGGTAGAGGAAGGTGGAGGAGGGAATTTGGCTGTGAGGGTAAGAAGAGCACTCAGCAAATCCTCGTGACGTTTGGCATTGAGAGTCTTTTCATCTGTAAACACCTGCTTTGCTTTAGCTATCTCCCCCTTCAATGTAATCTGGTCCTGCAACAATGTATCAATTGTGGGAGCACTGGATGTGGAGGCGTTACTGGGAACAAGTCCAAGTGGTGTTTGGAGCCCCTGTTCTGAAGTTGCACTACAACCTTTTGTCACTTTAAAACCACACCCAATCAATGTGCTGTTGCCAATCTTATCACTGATCTGAAAGCCTATTCTCTTCTGTAAGGGAATCCCAAGTTTCTCAAACACTGACTTCAGTAAGAATCCATACCCAATGTCGTGATCCTTGGACGTTTTGGTAATTCTCCTAATATAGCTAATCATGATTGCGGGCAAGTTAATTTGCTCACCCCTATCCAACATATTAGTGTAGTAGATGTCCTTGGGATCAGTAATGTTGCATTCCTGACCTCGGAGAACGATGTTCTTAATGACAAATCAAAATAACAATTGATACAATGGCATCATTTTTCTCTTTTGCACAGATCGGGACTTAGTCAGGTGGGATTTTGGGGCTAACTTGCGGGTCAATTCCAATAGCCGCTCTTTACCTAAGATGCTCTTATCCTCTCACACATACACATCAAAACCTTCGGAGATCACCCCAAGTAACTCACCTAACTTCTTGGTATCAAACTGTAGGTCATGGTCATTAACTGTGCTTGTCACCACTCCATTGGTGACAACACATTTTGCATAGAACTCAACCAAGTCTAGAACTGCACAACCTCTCTTAGTATCCGTGAACAAGTCTAACCATCCTTGAGCTTCCAACTTCTCTAAGAACACCCCTGGCCCCTATTCCTGAAAGTATAACACTTTAACTACCTTCCCCCGAACCACAGATTTCTGAAGGAAATGCTCATATCTCTCAACAAATGTCATAATTTGTCTAATTTTCTTCTTCTTCGGCGCATTAGATTCTTCAACCAGTTTAGATACTTGTTCTAGGACAGCCCATTTTTGGGCAGGTTTCTTAGATGGAACTGGTTTGAAGAGTGTTTTGGTGTGTGTTTTGGGACTTGGTTGGAGCAGCTCATTTGAATCCGCAAAATTGGTTCATCCATATCACTATCCTTAGCATTTTCAACAACAAATTCATTATCAACATGCTCAATCATCATAATCCTTTGACTCCCCAACTGATTTAGCCTCATTCCCTCTTAATCTAAACTCGACCATAACCGGATCATGCACCACAATCTCTCAACCTGCAATTGGTTCAAGTCCACTGATCTTAAGTCCAAGCTCTTCAAGAACCTAAGAATAGAGGGAGTAATTAAAAAAGAAGGTGAGGGAGGGTTTCCCATACCAATCTAGATCGTTCATGGTGATGAAGGTGCCAGTGATGTTCCCTCAGAACTCATCCCAATTCTGCTCCTTTTTCTTGCTAGTTGGTCTCATAGTGATCTTGGGTGAGAAGTCTTGTGCTTAGAGGATGCTTAACCGCCACGAGTTCTTGCCAATGAGGATTTGAGGATTTGAGGTGATTTAGGGTTTGGAATGGGTTTAAGGAAGGAGAGGGAAATCGGGTTCTTGCTGGAGAGAGAGAGAGATGGATGGATGAGTTATGGAGAGAGAGAGAGTGTGTGTATAGGGATTTAATAGTGCATGAGTGGCCTGAAAATCAAGGAAGTTTATGGAAGAGTTTACTTCGGCCCTTCTTAGAGAGAGAATATTTTGCATGCAGCACATCATTACACTAGGTATGGTATAAATTATAGGTTAGGTGTAATGAAAAAGGAAATTTCGGCTTCCAACATTCCATTAATAATGCCACTTGGTCAGCCCATGATACAAACCATGGTCAGGTCTGTTCCTAGAGCCTGTTCTTATTGTTAAAAGTTTGGTGTCTCAGGACACTAAGGGCAATATCATTAGACCTCAACGACTGTCAGCATGTCATATTCTGCACATATGCTAATAACAGCACAGAAAATTGAATGCATCCATTGAATCATTTTATTTGGTCTCAAAACCTTACTAGTCAATCATTAGGAGTTGATGAAGTACTCTCACGTTCTCTTAATCATACCTAATTCAAGTCTATTCCTCTCAAACTGTTCTCTACTCAGTGCCTTGGTGAAAATATCAGTGATTTGTTTGTCAGTGGCACAAAAATTCATTAAAATCAAGCTCTTTTCTACATTGTCTTTTAAAAAGTGATGACGAACGTTAATATGCTTAGTCCTTTTATATTGATATGGGTTTTTGGCAATGTTAGTTGCACTTGTGTTATCACAGAATATAGGAATGCATCTCGTGTCAACACCAAAGTCCTTGAGTTGTTGCCGTATCCACGGCAATTGAGTACAACACGAAGTAGCCACTAGATACTCGGCTTCTGCTGTGGACATGGCAACTGTGTGTTGTTTCTTTGTACACTAAGAGACCAAACAGGGTCCAAGAAAAGTAGCCATACCTGAGGTGCTTTTTCTGTCAACTAAAAATCCAGCATAATCAGCATCCGCATACCCAATGAGATCAAAATTGCACCCTCGAGGATATCATAAAGCTAAGTTCAAGGTCAATAGTTGCAAATGTTTCCTCATAATCGATCTCCTCTTCTTGGTTGTAACCCTGAACCACCACCCTGCCTTTGTTCTGAGTGACTGTTCCGAACTCATCCAGTTTGTTCTTGAGCACTCACTTGGTGCCAATTATCGATCTGTCCTTAGGGCTTGGTTCAAGGTGCCAAACCTTGTTCCTTTTGAACTAATGAAGCTCTTCCTGTATAGCAGTAAAATAGTCAGAATCAGCAAGGGCTTTATAAATATTCTTTGGCTCAACGTTAGATAAAAAGCATAGAAAGCACATAAGTTTCTAAGTTTGGATTTGGTTTGCACCCCTGTATTAATGTGAGACATGATCTGGTCAAGGGGGTGCGAGCTCTGGTGCTTTCAGGGTCGTGGAACAAACAAATCTACAAACATGTTTTCCAATCTTTCCTGAACACTTGATGGAACAGGTTCTGGATCTGTTCTGGAGCCTGTTCCCAGAACTGTTCGAGAAGGATCAGGTTGAATGGGTCGATTCTGTCCCAAATCAGTTTCAGCAAAGCTTCCCCCTGACTGGCTTGCTTCCTGCCCACCTTCCATATTTTCAGATCCAGGACTTGTTTCACCTTCAGGAGACTTACCATTATCCACCATGGATTTTTGAGTGAGCGTAAGGTCTTTTCTTACAAGACCAAGTTCGAACTCTTCGTCCTGCATATCATGCTCAATCATGGAGTTGGTTTCATCAGACAATACATACCTCTTCCCTCGTCTACTTGTGATCCTCATAAGACCACACAAATTAACATGTAGTGGTTTAAGAGGTCGGGAAGTGCTAACACCGTTCTTTGACTTAAAAAAAGCTCTAACTTACTTTCCCTTAGCACACGCATTGCACACCTTCTCATCATTGTACTTAATGAAAGGTAGTCCAACTACTAGGTTCTCAGAAACAAGTCTTTTCAAGAGAGAAAGGCTTACATGACCTAGCATCTTGTGCCAAAGCATAACATCGTCATCAAGAGCACTTGAACAAGTCAAATGATTTTGGGGAAGTGAAAGAACACATACTTTATACACATTGTTGTGTCGCTTTCCCCTCAACACAACACTACCAAAATTGACATTGGTAATCAAGCATTGATCTGAAGAGAATTCAATATGATTACCTCTATCACACAATTTGAGACACACTTAGCAAATTATATTATAACCCATCAACCAAGTATACATTATCAATAGAGTGAGAGAGTAATTTAACTATCTTACCTACACCAATAATTTTTCCAGATTTACCATTTTCAAATGCCACTCTCCCTCTATCAAAGGCTGTAAGTGCGAGGAAGCTTGATTTGTCTCCCGTCATTTGCCTTGAGCAACCACTAGCCAAATACCATAGTCGGTTACCTCCTCTCACTTTAGCCTGTAAAATAGCTAAGTATTTGTCTTGGGAATCCATATCCACTTGGGTCCCATTTTCTTTGACATGGAGGTTAAGTCATCTTTTCTAATCCATACTTGTTTAACATACAATGAGTTTCTCTCCATGACTCTTTTTCTCAAAGGACATGCATAGCGATAATGACCAGTTTTTTCACAATGAAAACAGATTATATTTTCTTGAAGTCCAACATATTTTTGGTTAACTGGTGTAGTAATAGGTTTATTCACAAATCCTAGTCCCTATTTATTATAACTATGGTGAGTGTTTAACCAATTAAGTGCTTCTGAGGAACTGTTCCAACGCCTGTTCTGAACAAGATCAGATTCGACCTTATGGAGCTTTTCAAGCAACTGACTGTTTTCATTTATCAGAGCTTCTATCCTGAGTGCTTTTGAGGAACTATTCCTGTGCCTGTTCTGAACGAAGTCAGATTTGGTTTTATAAACCTTTTCAAGCAACTGATTATTTTCACTCACCAATAATTATATCTTAAGTTACAGTTCTCGGGACTCTTCTTCCAGCTTTGGGAGATCAGTGTTAAACACTTCTTCTCTCTTGTTCATTAGTTCCTTAAGGGTGTCTAGTTCATTACATAAAACAAGAACTTTTCTATCACTTTTGAGTTTTTCACAAGTGAGAACCTCATTCATATGCCCAAGTTCTTGCTTTTTGCTTTCCAGTCTTTTAACATCCTTGTCTAATGCTGAGCAGGTATTTTTAAGCATGCAATTTTCAGAATTTACTATCTCATATTCTTCTATCAATGTAAAAACTAATTTTTCAAGTTTCCCCTTGCTAAGATTACGTACCTCTTCCTTGAGTTGGGACAAACTCTCGATCGAATCTGAATCTGAATCAGATTCTTTTCGGGCCATAAGAGCTACTCTTTCCTCTCCATTTTAAGAGTCCTCTTCTTCTTCTGACGTATCACCCCAGGTTGCCATCATTACCTTGGTAAACCGTTTTTCAGCATTGGTTAACTGTGCCTTTTTGTCTCTGGTCCGGACCTGTTCTGACCCCTATTCTTCCTTCAGCAAAGGGCAATTCTTCACAACATGATCTTGCCTTCCACACTTAAAGCATCCTGAGAACTGATCTCGATCGCTGTTCTTGGCCTTGCTGGTATTGCCATTCTTGTATTTGCTTTCGGCCTCTTTGAAGAATTTTTTGAACTTTCGAGCGATCATGGCCATCCCTTCTTCATCAAAATCTGAGCTATCGCTTTCTCTAACTTTTAGTGCCAGTACTCGATCTTTCTTCACTTCTTCCTTCATCTAGGAATTCCTTCTTAGTTCATATGTTTGTAAATTCCCAACAAGCTCATCCAAGGAGGTCTCATTCATCTTCCTAGCTTCTTGGATAGCAGTGACTTTTGATTCCCATGATTGAGATAGAATTCATAGGATCTTCCTTACCAACTCTTCAATAGTAAAAGATTTCCCCAACGATTTTAACTCATTAGTGATATGGGTAAACCAAGTATACATGTCCACAACTGTCTCTTTATTGCTCAACTCGAATAGCTCATACTTCCTTACCAATAGCTCGATTCTGGATTGCTTGACTTGATTTGTTCTTTCGTGAGCTATCTAAAGAGCATTCCATATCTCCTTTGTGGATTCACACTCTGAGATGCGAGTGTACTCATCAGGTCTGAGTCCAAAATATAGCAGTTTCTTGGCCTTGGCATTCTTCTTCATCTTCCTGAAGTCGTCTGAATTGAATTCCTTCGGCTCCTTAGGAACAGTCTTCCCATCAGTTATGACTTTCATTGGAATATAAGGGCCATTCACGACGAGCATCAACAACTTATAATCCTCAGTTTGGATATAGTTCTCCATTCAGTTTTTCCACCAGTTGTAGTGCTGTCCATTGAAATATGGAGGTCTCATCACAGATTGACCTTCTAAAATTCCTTCTGGAACATACATCTTTTCAGGATCTCTCAAGATGTTAACCTAAATATGAGAACTCTACTCTGACACAAGAGGGGGGTGAATTGTATCTACCAGTTTTTTCGGTTTTCCCAAAACACTCGTCAAAATTGTTTGGAACACGTGTTTGCAGTAAGGCAGAAATAATTATAATTACGGAAACAGTAAAGGTAACACAATATTTTTACGTGGAAAACCACCTCTGGCCCAATTGAGGTGTAAAAACCACGACCTACCACTGTAGGATTTCAGCAATACTTTCACTAAACGGGCCGAATTCGTTACACACGTAACACACGTAACTAGTCTACCCCAAGACCCTAGTTATACGGACACCACGTCCAACGTCTCCTTAGAGACCACGTCCAATGACTTGGACAGCGCAGACAACACGTCCAACGTCTCCTAAGAGACCACGTCCAACGTCTCCCAAGACTTGGACAATTTCTTGATTTAATGATGGAAAAAGAAATAACAAAACACCTTACTTGAATGCTTCTAAACAAGCTGAATGTAAGGCATAATACAAACCCTATTATGCCAATATAGATAACTCAATTTAGCACACTTCTTGAAGGTTTTTCACTCAGAAAATTTTCTCACAGAAAACTCGATTTTGCTCCTTAAAAAATCATGAATGAAAACGTTGAGAGGCAAGTGATTATATACCCACCGAATGCTTGTGCCACAAGTATATAGGAGGTTTTTAGATTTTAGCAATAACTCTCAAAAATAATCAGTATTCCAAATGGAATTGAATCTCTCAACATTATCTTTTTTGAAAATCATATCTTAATGGCTAAGATGAAATCTTTTGATAGTATCTCTTTAGGAAAACAATATTGTTCAGTGAAGGACTCTTTGTAAGACAAAATATTATCAGAAAATCAATCCCAAATATGTTTGGAGTTTTAACAGTAGAAAAACACTTGAAATCTTTGGGACCAGAGTTTTATACATTGCCCTTAAAATGCTGCAAGCCTGATTGCTCAAACTATTCTGAGCAGTGTTCTGAGTTAGCACAAGAAATTCCTTCAAGGTGAGTATTAAGTCAAGATTTTCTAATTGGCATATTAACAAAAATCTAGATGAATACAACTAGTAATTAACTTTAAGACTCTTGTAATCCTTTGACCTCCTTGATATCGTGCATGCATATTCACTTTGATGTTCCACGCTTCTTTGAACTGTTCTCCAAGGTGTTTGCAACCTGTCTCAACACACAATTCTCAAGCATAGCATGATAGCATATTGACTGGTACAATTGGGTTGTTATCATCAAAACCTTACACATGATTATTTCAATAGCTTTGAATTTGATGTTTTACGGTTTAGTATATTAGAACCCCATTTTCACTTTCTAGAAACCAACCCTAAGAGTTTGATGTTTAATTATGATTTTGAACTAAGTGGATGTTGTGAATGAATAACTATGTTGTGAAGTTGTTCATATACGTGCTAGAATATGGATTTTTGGTTGGATTGCTTGTATTGGAAGAAAAGATGGTAGAAAGTAGGTTGAATTTTCAAATTTCCTCTGGATTCGTCCACTGTTTGAATTTTTGGGAATTATTGGTTTGGCGCAAATTTCTAAAATTTTTATTATAGGTGATCTATGATATTGCGCAGTGTCTTGTAAAGTTTTGTGAATTTTGGATGTGTATTTGGTGAGTTATGAATTTGTTACTGAAACTGCCCTGTTTTAGTGCGTAATTTCTGTTATTGTTTGAATTTTCTAGTAGTTATTGGATTGTCCAAAAAGTTTGAAACTTTTGATGTAGGTTCTCTATGATGTTTGTAAATGTTTTAAAAAGTTTCATGAATTTTAGAGGTGTACTTCATTTGTTATGGATTTTTGATTGAAATTGTGATGTTTTATAGCATAATTCCAGGTATTATTTCAATTTTTGTGAGGATTGGCTTTAGGTAAAATTATGAAAATTTCTACGGTGAATTCCTCATAATACTTTTTATTTGTTTGTAAATGTTTGTGAATGTTAGGCATGTATTCTTTGAGTTATGAATTTTTTTAGTGGAATGCTACATTTGGTGTAATTATGGATTGTTTGTATGCATAAATTATATATTGATCATGTGTTTGATGATTTAAGGTATCAAAAGAGTAAGGTATTGTTATGGTTTATTGGAAACTTGTGAAAATTATTTTGGGTAGAATTATGCCTTGATTTGATGGATTTTTATGCAAATTGTTTGGAGTTGGATTTTGTTTTGTAGGTCTTTTGGAATCAACCTCTCTATGGATAGGGGTGCTGGTAGAGATAAGATTACCTACATCTAAATATTCCCAAACCCCTCGAAAGGGGGACCTACACTGGGAGGTGGTGTTGTTTTTGTTGTTTGGAGTTGGATTATGTCTTGGGTTGGTTATATTTTGGTATAAGTTGTGAATAAAAGTTTTTTTCGGAAATAATAAGTTACGACAAGTTGATTATGATATAACTAAATCTTATTTTTTTGGGAAAGAAGTCATGTCTTACCTTGGGCTATTACAGTTGCGTTCTAGAGCTATGGCCATAGAAGTAGTTATCTTTGTGTGTGCAGCTGTGTGGGTCGTTGATTGATACCTTGAATGGGTACTAACTGGTCCACCAAATGACTCCTTAGTTTGTGTTATTCGGGAGCTGTATGGGTCCTGGTACTTTAGAATGTGAATGTGACTCCACATTTTCTGATTTAAGGGCATCTACGTTCTCTAGAGTAAGGGTGCCTAGTTGATACCATATGAATGAATTACAGCTCGACCACCATTGGTTGGTACCATATGAATGAGACATAGCTGGACCACTAGGATGTACTTGTCACTCTTTTATTATAATGGTTCTTTGTGTAGGTCATGAGCTGATTTCCCTAAGGCTAAGGAATTTTGTTTAACCTATGAGCATGTGATGTGTCGTGAAATTGGATTTTGGCTCCGATTTGGAATATATTGTGACGTTTGTGAGACGGTGATTGATTCTAACAAATGAAATGCATATGTGTGTTAAAAGAAATATATTATGCATATATGCCAAGTATGAGAACTTTGTGAGGAATTTGCTTTGATGTGTGTGCTAATTATGGTTATGGGCAGGCCGTTAGCTTGACTTAACGAGCTCAGCTTTCTATCGGACTCCAGTGAGGACTAGGAGCCCGGAGGACATGGATGATATTGGACGATCATTGTTAGTTTAGTGAATAGACTAACAACAGGATTTGTTTAGGGACTTAATTGAAAATGAGGATCCTTGAATTATACCTAGTATGGGATGGGCACGGCTAAGTTAGTGTAGTTGTCCACCTTAAGGCATGTGTATATATGTGTTTTGTGAGTTCAGGATCATGATAGATATGAGGATATGAGTCTCTATTTCCTTTTTATGAAGCATGAGCATGCTCTTATGTGATATTCTAAATGGTATATTCTATTCACATGCCATAAGATATGTGTATTACATGATTATGTGTTAACCGGTTAATGTGCAGAGTGTAACAACGGGGAAGGTAGGGATTATTCACTATGATCAGAGAGCTTATGACCTCTCCATTTTTAAGGTTTTGAATGCTAAATGGGATCACAGAAGTATTAAGAAGGGATCACAGAAGCATTAAGAAGGCTAGCTATCTTTGTTAAATACCTTTTTGAATCAGGATGGAATGTCGTCCTTGCTGTGGGTTTATGCAGTGGATCATATTTATTATTTGCGTTATGAATGTATTTTGCATGTAAACTAGTAAGATTGTCATGGATTTGATCTAGATATGTATATCAGTGCATGTTTTAAAGTCACCCTACCCAACTTTAGTTAGATTTTGATATGAGCTTCTGCTGCTCTCGCCTACTAATGTGTTAGCTAAGGTTAAAGAGTTTAGATAGCCTTGTGGGTGTTTTCAACCGTATATCCACGGCAATGGCAGGCCTCCCACATTCAGGTGGGGGCATTACAACTACTTTTTTGTGTCTTGTTTTCCATCCGGTATAGGTCACACTTCTAAATCCTTGGCTTTAACTCCTGAGTTCATGGTTCTATTCATTGCTATAATGTCTTTTCGTGATGGTTAACAGACGACTTGATACCCTAATTATGGTGCTTAAGCACACATGACACCTTATGATGGTAATTTTGTTTCTAAAGCTCCTTTCATTGGTACTACTCGAACAATAGTGGGCAATGGTGCTTAGCTTCTAATTTTCAATATTAGCAATTATATCTTACCTACTTCTTGTAAAATATTGAAATTAAAATGTGTTTTTCATGTTCCTTATTTAATTATAATTTGATTGTAACTAAATGCTTATGTAACGTAATAATTGCCAAGTTATTTTTGATGTTATTTTTATTTCTTTTCAGGATAAAACCTTGGGGACTATTCTATCTTGGGTCAAAAAGCGATAGAGATCTCTATCCTTTTACATTCCCTCCTATCTAGTATGCTCTCTTCTATTATCACCATTCTACTGATCTTAAGCATCGTAGGTTAGTCTACACTAGTTATAGGATTTTGGATTTCTACATTCCAATAAGTCCATTGTTAGTCTACACTAGTTATAGGATTTTGGATTTCTACATTCCAATAAGTCCATTATTAGGACTTGTAAGTTTACCAATGATTGTGTTTCATGTTGGTTAGACAAATCTACCAGACTACGTTTTACTGAGGTTGACATTATTTAGATAAACTTTTGTTTTTAATTCACAATGATCTATGGCAATCTACTATTTATTCTAGAGATGGATGCAAATATTATATTTCTTTCATTGATGAGTTCTCATGTTATTCATGGATATATCATTTGCGAAACAAATTTGATACTTTTGTTATGTTTACATGCTTTTAAAATTGGTGAGAATCTTTTCAAAATAAAAAATTTAAAGTGATGAGGCTGAGTACGATAATACTCCATCTGCTAATTTTCTTTTACAAAAAAGGCATGTATTTTCACAAAAATGCTCCTCATATTAAACAACATATATAGTGGTGTTACTGAAAAAAAACGTCTAGACACATCATTGAAATGGCTAGAACGTTTCTTATTGATGCTCACATTCCAGAAACTTATTGGCCTCTTATATTTCTTATAGCTATTTATATCGTAAACAGTCTTCCCACCAGTATTTTACAAGGTTTGTCATCATTTCAAAAACTGTTTTCTAAACCTCTCAATTACAGTTTTCAGAGAGTTTTTGGTTCTCGATGTTTTCCAAACTGAGCTCCTTATAGTAAGCACAAGGTCCGACCTACATTATAAAGTTTATAAATGTTTGGATCCTGTGACGAGTGCCACATATATAATTCAACGTGTTATCTTTCATGGACACATGTTCCCTTACTCCAGTCTCCTTCCTCCGAAACCTCCATCTTATTTCCTACCTACTTGCCCTCCTAGATGCCAGCTCATACTTTGCATGGGTCGAGCGATTCACTAGTCCCTTCTCTCAGCCAGACTCGTTGCCTTGCTTCTATTCTACTTCAACTTGCTCACACTCGCCAAGCCCACTCATATTTTGCATGGCTCGAGCAATTGGCCAGTCCCTTCTCCTGGCCAAACTCGTTGCCTTGCTTCTAGTCCACTTCCACTTGCTCACACCAGCCAAGCCCACTCATTGCCTCACTCACTGCCTATAGCCTTCATAACTCAAATTTCATATGTGATTTTACTCCTTTTTTACCTGTTTTTCAAGCCACTGAGATGTATTTTCAAGAGAAATAATGCAAGTTTCGTTTAATTTTTTTAGGTGAGGAAAAAGGTTCAAATTTTGGTACAGAGCCGGTGAATTAACCTGGTACTGAGATGAAAAATTTTAAGTTGACTTACAGCCCACCATCTAGTCAAATGGCCCAGTCTAAGCAAGAAATAAGCATCAGCTTACACAAATGCTTAGCAAATCAGTGTATGAAGAAGCCTAGGCCAACCTGCCACTTTCACTCGCACTCTTATCCCAAGGCTTGCTCATTTCTCTTTCACTCTCTCTCCAATCAAGTCATGTGGGCTGTTTTGATGAGGCTAGCAACACACCTACATCCCTTTGCTCTCTCTATCACCTTTTCATGCTAGGTCCAGTTTTTTCTGCTTCCTTTCTACCTAGTAAGCAACGCGCCTAGCTCAGAGACCCCTTGCCACATGCAAAAGCCCAGGGCCTTCAGCCTGTAATCTTTGCCTCATCCTACATGAGTCAATCAAGTAAATCTCATACTTAATGCAACATTTGACCTGCATTTTATTATGCTAATTTGACTAAAACTGTTGTAAAAAGATTAATTTTGGGGCACTAAAAGAAATAGTGAGCAGGTGGTAACAAAGTATTATAGAAAGGACCCAAGAGCAGGTGCAAAGGTAATTTATTCACTCATCCATCCATTCTTCCATTCTTCAAATCTCTCATGTTACATGGTTACTTGTTCTAGAGAGTAAAGAATTTTTATAAGACAAGATCATTTAGGTTGAAGAAAGTAAGCTGTTAGCCATTTTTCTCTTCCCTTCTCACATCATTTGTGAATCAAGTTAGAGAGTGTGTGGCAAATTTCACATTTCTGTATAACTGAATATTAAAGTTCGGACATAGAAAGTGGAATATACCAACTAGTTGGGAGTCCGGTACACCAACGTCTACTATATGTCTTCATTAACTATGGTCAGCTAAGTACTCATCTGGGACCAAGAGGGATCCTTGACTAATAATAATGATTTACTAATTTCTTTTGGGGTTATGTTTCTCCCTTATTGCATAATTTGAGTTATTTTTCTCCTAACTTATCTATGCAGATTATTAGTATTGTTTATTCATGTTGATTTCAATAGTTTAGTATGCTACTCAACTATACATTGGACCTTGATGGATAATATGTTATTGTGTAATTGTGCTTAAAATTATAATTCTTAAATTTGAATAATTTATGCTACAAACAAGACGAGTCAAGTCTAATGAGAATAATTCATACTAACCACTAGATAGGTTATATTAACATATTAGGGGTGTGAAGAAAATCTGAAACCGAAAACCGAACCGAAAAACTAAAAAAACTGAACGGAAAAACTGGTTAACCAAACGAATTTTTTTAAAAAGTCGGTTCGGTTAACTGAACCAAAATTTTTTTTGATTTTCGGATTGGTTACGGTTCGAACTATTTGAAAATTCGATTAACCGGCAGTTAATCGAACCGAACATAATTTTATTGTTAAAAAATTATACGTAAAAAATAAAAAATTTAGGTAAGAAATGTACTTTTTATTATTTATAAGTGGTAACCAATGTTTAATTTTTGTAAAAAGAATTTAAACATAAAAAAATGAAAAATTTAGGTAACAAAGTATAAGTTCTTTATTATTTGTAAACAACTAACTAGTAACCGAACCGAAAACTCGGTTAACTGTTGGTTACATTTTTGTAAAAAGAATTTAAACATAAAAAAATGAAAAATTTAGGTAACAAAGTATAAGTTCTTTATTATTTGTAAATAGCTAACTAGTAACCGAACCGAAAACTCGGTTAACTGAATCGAAAAACCGGTTAATCGAAATTTTCGGTTCGGTTATGGTTCGGATTTTGGACGAACCGAAATTTTCGGTTAACCGAAAAACAGTTAATCGAAATTTTCGGTTCGGTTACGGTTCGACATTTTTTGAAACTGAAAAACCAGTTAACCGATTTACGGTTAACCGAAACTCCGGTTAACTGGTTTTACGCACCCCTATATTATATGATAATTATAATTCATCTTTTTAATTGATGGTGTAATGCTTGTAGCGTAGGCTGGACAAGAGATTAATTGAATCGTCATTTGAGTTATTCAACATTTAAGTCATTATGAAATTTGAACTCCTAGATCTTTCTCTAATTTAATTTACCTTTATTTTCTTGGCTCTTTTTTTTTCTTTTGCTTCTTTAACTTAATTTGATAATTGAATGCCTCCCTTGAATCATTCTCTGGTTTAATTCGGAAAAGTAAAATTTAAAATTGCTATTGTTTTCCATGGGAGATGATACTCATATACTAGCCGGTATACAACACCTCTTTTAGCTACAAGTATTTTGGTCTTTTTTATGACTTAAAGATCCACATCAAGTTCTTGGTGCCATTGTTAGGGAACAATTAGCAATTTTTGATTTTCTTTTTCCATTCATTCTTCTTTTGCTATCCATTTTCTTCATTTTCTTTTTCCTTAATTAATTAAAAAAATAAAAGAAAACATCGAATCTTGTTTGGGTGTTTTCGGTAAAAGTTGCTATTATTTTTTTGTTTGTGGGTTATATGCATGGTAGACATTGTTTGTTCTTAGATCTTGAAGAATACAATCCTAAAATGGAACATTCCTATAGTAGGAAAATACGAAATGTGAAACTGAGAAAAAGATGGCGGATTTACAGCAAACCACCACCTAAGCAACTTAAAGAGTTCTTTACTCCTGCCCGTTATAATTCTCCTATAAGAATCCATATGCCCAGTGTTGTGGGGACCATTTGAAACTAAACATTCCATAATCCAAATACTTCCGTCATTTTATGGGCCAGAGTTTCCAAATCCTTTTAAGTATGTTTATTCATTTTTAGAGATATATTCCACTATTATTCTAAATAATGTCTTTCATGATTCTCTTCATTTGTATCTTTTTCCTTTCTATTTAAAGGATAAAGCTAATGAATGGTTGTCCACTAAGACAAATGTTACCACTTGGAGTCAAATGCAAAAAGAATTCTTAAGAAAGTTTTATTTTATTGGTAAATTGACTTCCTATGATGTGCTATAACCACTTTCCCATAAAATAAAAACAAGCAATTGCATAAAAGTTAGGAAATGTTTAAAGATTGTTTAGAAGTTGTCCTCAGCATGAGGTTTCTATGTGACAACTAATCAAGTGTTTTTATTCTAATTTATATGAACAAAATAGGCAGATAGCTGGTGCATCTTGTCGTGGTAACATTTGATTGAAAATTCACTTCTGCACACAAGTTTCTCACATTCGCATTTGCATAGGCAATTGAGAGGTAAAGGTAAAATTTATAAGGTTCCACACTTTCTAATAAAGTTGATGCTTTATCTAAGCAATTTGATCAATTGTTGTGCATAAACAAAGTGCCTAATGCCTTTTCTATGCAAGTGTGTGTTCGATTTATGCGAATCATATGCATGCCTTTGTAAACTATCCTTGTGTTGGTAAGGCTGACTGTGTATCTAAACAAGTAAATGGAGCCCAAGGGTTTCCTTTAACTATTAATCCTTATTCTAATACCTATGATCATGGTTGGAGGAATCACCCAAAAGTTTTCATGGAGGTCTAAAAATGTTTAGAATCCTCAAACCTAGTCAAGCAAACATACCCCTCCTAGTTTTCAAAATCGTAGATATGCTCTTCTTGCTCCTTATTAAGCTCCATTGGGGAGCTCTAACCTAGACAGGGTAATTTCTGCTCTTGGTACCTTGACTTTCACTGTGGAAGATGTGGAGTGGCAAAGAAGTAGACAATAAAATGAGTGAAAAAGGACATGATAAAGAGGGAAGATGCAAGACCATTAAGAGTGACTTTAAAATTGAGAAAGAGAATGACTTATCCTTTTCTCCTACATTACTGATAAGTGCTTAACATATATATCATTTTAGGGTTATTTTTGCTGTATTTTTAGGGAGAAGGATGTGCTTTATATTATAGTTTATACTCTTTTTTTCATTTTATGCTTTGGTATGGTTCTTTTATGTGTTTTGCAGGTGTTTAGACCATTTACCCCAGATTTGATCCTAAATGAGTGTATTTGGACTCCCCATGGAGACCCTTTAGTTGCTATACCTGTGAAGCAAGAGAGGAACAAACGAATGATGAGCTAGAGAGCACCACGGTCTAGCCGTGGTGGATGCCACGAACCGTGGTGGAGGTGTAACTCCTAGCCTGTTCGTTTTCTCACATCGTGTGGCTGAGGTTAATTGGATTTTCCTATAAATACTCGTCCCCCATGTAGGAGAAAGGCACATCCCATCATTTCATTTCCTCTCTTCAAGTTTCTTTTTAGATTAGAATTAGATTAGATTAGAGAGAGAGAGAGAGAGAGTTAAAGTGAAGATTTTGCAAGGATTTCATCCCGGGTTTGCACGGTAGTTCAAGCGCGATTTTGGCTGAGCATTTCTCTTCTCTTATCTTCTCTTCTCTTTTCTAAATTTTGATTTATGTTTTGTAATTTTGATTATCTTTTTTGTTTGATTTTGGATTCATGCAAACATCTGTTAGTTTCTTAATCTTGTGTTGATATCATTTGGTGCTTTCGAAATTGTTGGATTGTTTTATCGAATTCTAGAAATTTATTGTCTTGTGAGAAACTTGATCACTTTCTTGTATGTTGTGGGTATTTGGATGAAAGACTGAAAAGTGAAATCTCAGATATTGGAATCCTAGGATTTGACTTGATTGAGTGATGTCTCGAGAGAGTATTACCGATCGAGAAACCGTAAACTTAATAATCGCATGCTTAATGAACCTAAACCAATCGAGAGCCCTTGAGAAATGGTAAGTTTATTAGATTTAAGGTATTTCACTTCACCTTGAAAGAGGGTTGTGATACTTTGATTGTCGGTTTTAAAACAACCAATTAAGGAAGAAGTGCTTGATTGATACGTGGATTAGGTGATTGCTTATTTTGCTTAATTCTAATTATTATTTATCCATCAGATTAGATAGTTGTTTAGTTTAATTTCATTCTCAAATTTGGATTCGCTTAGCATATCTTGAGGGAACATAGCCTAAATAGATCAACCTAGTCTCTGTGAGATCGGCCTTATTTGCTACAACGCCACCATGTGCATGCAGCCGTATTATGTACCTAACTCCAATATCATATATAAGCTAAGGGTTCCTTGCCTTCAAACTTTGGATGCATCGTCCCCTTTTAGGAATGATGAGCAAAGAGAAGACATTCTAGAGACCTTAAGCAAGATAAGGTTATTCTCCCCCTTTTGGAAGTGATAAAATAGGTACCTACTTATGTAAAGTTCTTTAAAGACATGTCCACTTTTAAAAGGAAATCTAAAAACGACAAATCTAAAAGGTTCCTTTAAGTAGACAAGTAAGCTCCATTTTGAAATTCGACACTCTGCCTAAGTTTAAAGATCATAGCGTTCCTACTGTTTTATGCTACATCGGTAATCAAGGAATTGAAGAGAAACTCTTGGATTTAGGTTCGAGCATTAATTTGATACCATATTCTATTTACTTAGAAGTAGGATTGGGTGAATTAAAACCTTTTGACCATACCCTTTAGCTTGTTGATTGATCAGTTAAGACTCCTAGGGGGCAACAGATGATGTCTTTGTTCAAATCATAAAGGATTCATACTTATTAACTTTGTTATGTTGCATACAGACTTAGTCATGCTTCTAATAATATCCCTATGATTATAGGATGTCCTTTCCTAGTCACAACTAACGCCACCATTAAATGCAGGTCGAGAGTCATTAAATGTAGGTTACGAGTGATAGATGTCTTGGTTATGAACATAAGGGTCAAACTTAATGTTTTTAGGGATTCTTCTTAATTGTGCTTGAAAATGAATTTGAGTACCTCATTGCTGATGTGATTGGTGAAATGAATAAGAAGTCTTATTTGCTATTTTGAGTTAAGATTCCTTAGGAGCATGGGGATTTGGGATTATTTGATTTAGCAGTACAATAGATGAGATTGATTCCATTCTTAACTTTACTGTATATCTTGAATCTTCCTCTTGCGTGTCCAGTTATAAGCCTCTCCAATGTTTGGCAAGTTCTCCTATGTTAATAGCTCGAACCTCATTTATTCTAGTCAATTTTGATTCCTTAGAATTTAATAAAGCTGACCGCGTGCAATTTAATATGACTATTTAGTTTTTGTTGTATATATTGTAGGGCTCAGGCATTTAAATGACCACCAAATAAGGCGTTATTACATTGTTTATGACATAATTGGTAATTATGAATAAATATGAAAATACATACTCATACTTTGGTCATAAACAATAATCATGATGAAAAAAAGAGATAAATTAATTTATAAGAGTTTCATACATAGGCCTTATCAAAATAATATGTTAATTCAAATTTAGAGAGATAGAAATATGCATACAAAATGAAATAAGCAAACAAAGTAGAAGAATTAAATCATTAGCTAGGTGAATGAGAATATTAGTGTTGTTTTTAGTGTTAATGGAAAGAGGGAGATAAGCTGAAGTGCAAGCCCAAATACGGGAATGTTAGATTAGGCTAGAAGACGGAGGAAGGAAATGAGCTAGATTTTGCTTAGAAGAGCCGGGGGAGAATATGATGATAACTGAAAAGGGTTTAAGAAGATATAAACTAAGTTGACTTTGCTTCTCACACCTAAAATCACCACATTTTCTATCTCCTCACTGGCTCTGTCTATTGCTACCCAACTTGTATGCTAGCAGCTGCCACTAGCTCACCGATAATAACAGGTCATCGATGCTAACCCTAACTCACCGAAGCACGTCACTTTAACTCAAACCTTCTTCCATCACTTATCATTGCCCGTCTATGTTAAGTCTTCAAGGTAAAAACCCTTGAACAGTTTGACCATTTTTAATTATCAAGCTCTATTGTTTCTTTTTAAATTCCGTGTATAAGTCACCTTTGGTTTAATGTAATGTTTTTAGTACTAATTTAAAGTTGAGTGTGATAACCTTGGGTTTGAGTGCTTTATGGCTATTAGATGTTGGGTTGAATATATATATGTGAGTTGAATGGATATGAGCAAATTATGGTCTATAACTTCCATCTTTTGGTTGGATACATTCATCTAAGAGAAGTCTTGCCATTACTTTGGGAGAAATTAATGGGTCACGTTGGATTTGGAGTTGTACCATTGATGAGCTTGAGGAAGGAGAAGAAGAACACCAAGTCAAAGATGAAATAAAGAAAAAATAGGATAGTTTAAAAAGTTTTGAAGAGAACACGTGTACTTATAATTTTGAAATTAAATAGAAAGCTCCAGTTGTATTTTTGTGTAAGAATTGATTATTGATAGTATTTGAAATTAAATCTTAATTTAGTTGTGGTACGCAAACAAAAATACTGGAAAAGATGAGGGTTGATTAGTATAATGACTAAGTAAAGTTCCTAATGCCAACTGCATTGTCCAAAAAAATATTTAAGATTTAGACATATAAATTTTAGTAAATTTAATATGAAAGACTTCTTATAAATTTAAATGAATGAGTACTGAGAAAAGTAGACTCGAGATTTTAAATGGAATAACCTTTTAAAATAAGTTTTGGATGCTTATTACCTTCTACTAGAGCTTAAATCAAATACACTAATATTTAGCCAAACCAATGCCATTAATATCTTACTAAAATCTAGAAATGGACATGATGATGATAAGTGGCAGGCAAATTTTTATAAAGAAAACTCATAATCATACATATTTGAAATTAAGTACAACGTAAGAACATTCACTATGGAACAAAGTCAAACCCATTTTTATGAGGGTTTGTATATTTTTATAAACTGATTAGTAAAATGATGGGCCTAAATAATTAATTGTATAATACATGGTTAATAAAGGACTATAGAGAATATAAAATGTTAGTGTGCGTTGTTGTCAACTAAAATTGTCATGATGAAAATTATTTAATATTACTGATAATAAAAGATCCATTTGAAACAGAAGTAAGGTAATTTTGATCAGTTACCCAAGTCATTAATCAAGCTTTCGAAAGAGGTGAGAAAGATAAATTTAAGCCAAGGTACCTATATTGCCTATACATTTTTAAACTTCACTGACTTTTCATAAGCACATATTCTCTTTTAATATATATGTAAATAATGAACATTTTCAAGTAATGTTTTATCACCTAAATAAGTGGATGCACTAATTATCAATTATTAGGGCCTGCGCCCATCAATTCCACCCATATGGCTTCAACTTGGGTTTATCAATTGGCCCAGAAGGTGTGTATCTTTCTTAATGATTGCATTGTATAGAGAGATTTTCTCTTCAACATGAGCTCATCAATATGAGTTCCACTTATGGATAATAATTGGCAAGATTGTTTGACTTATACTCTCTCCCCCTCAATCATAATGATTTTAATGCTAACTTTACATTATAGGGATAAATGTACCGAGATTCAACTCATTCTTCGAAATTTTTTTTGTATTTTCTGGTTTGGGTAAGATGTCAATGTATAAGCTCCGCCTCTCGAGCAACAACAAATCCAAAGACGACTATCATTTAGGATTTTACATTAAATATAACCAAGTGTTGTCTAGAAGGTCATAATGATGTTTGCTAAGCAAGGTTGGTTTCATTAGAATTCTAAATAAACATTAATATGCATATATTCTTTAGAAGGAAGAATGCAGGGTGCCATATACTTTTAAGTAATGTCTCTGAATAATATGTTGGACATCAAAAGACTGTTTATGTAATTTAAGTGCGAGTTGAGAGATAAACTGAATCTTGTGCCCATTATTATCTCTAGTTGCTTAAGGGAATCCTTATTTGCCTATCTTGATTATAAGTTTCAGCCTACTCTAGTTTTGGATGGCAATAATGTCTGTAATCGCTAGTCCTTCATTGTATTAATCACTAATAATTAGCTTATTAGGTCTAATCAAGTGATTAGTGATTGTGATGTATGATGCATTAATAAGCTTGGCAAGGAACCAAACTTAGCAACTCAACATAGAAGATATGCCCTGACATAAAGTATTAACTCCACCTATCAGGACTGGAAATGGAGCTCACCACCAACCTTCCTAAAGCCCTGGTACCAGAAGATCAGATAAAGAAGCTCACTCATTAAACACCATCAAATACAGGAGAAAGTTTAGAGAGATTTGAGGGGGTTTTGCTTGAACCAGCAAATCATTCATGAATAATTTGTCCCTTGCAAATGAAAAATAAGGCTTATATACTTAGCCTTACTTACACATACAATGGCTAAAACAAAATATGCTTAAGGCTAAAAACAACAAAAATAGTTTGAAACAAATAGCACAAAAACATCAGCTAAGCTTGATAAACACTTTGCTAATCTCCATTACTAAGGTGCCAAGCCTTTGCAGCATCAAGGTACTATTAATGATGATCTTGGGTGGCCAAATACAGCCATCAATTAACTGATTGGCCTGACAATCAGTAAAGTACAACACCCTAAAATCCACTGGATCAAAGGGTATTTCCAAGGTATTTGAGCTGGATAAAGGCAGAAGCTGAATGATCTAATGCTGCAACTTAAGGACCCTCATTGATAAATATTTAGACATATTTTCAAGTCCTTAAACATACCAAAATGAGTTGCTAAGTTGGACTTAAATTAACCCCTCCGAAACTGCTGCTGCTGGACTGAAATGCTGTTACTGCTGAACTTTTCTTTTCAGTAAAAATCAGCAACCTTTATCATTTAGTAGCTGTTCATGAGCTAACAAATGAGTTCGGTTACTATCTAAAAAGAACTAAACACCATGACTCACATTCATTCTCCAGTGACTATTGGAGCACTCAAAAATGCACTAAACTGCAGTTGATCCTTATTGAATTGGATTGATCTAAGGCTGGTGGCTAGCCTCAAAATGACTTTTGTTGCTTGTGATAATACTTAAGGTATCTAGCAAAGTAAGGATATCCCTAAGCGAGCCTCAAAATTACATTACTTTCTCTCATAGAACTGATCTTTGTGGTGATCAATAAGTAAGGTCTTCTTATGCCTAATTGAGGGTCTTGAAATGTGCATGATCTGCATCATTATCCCCTCCTTTGAAAGGATTTGCCCTCAAATCCACATAGCCAATCTCATCCTCCACATAAGGACTTAAATCACCTACATTGAAGGTAGCTGAAATAACCATGTCTCCAGGGAGTTGTAACTTGTAGGCATTGGTTCCCACCTTGGATAAGACCTTAAAAGGACTATCTCCTCTGGCCATCAGCTTGCTTTTTCTCCTTGTGGGGAACCTCTGCTTTCTGAGATGTAACCAGACAAGATCTCTAGGCTGGTATTTAACTCCCTTTCTATTCTTGTTGGCCTTGACCTTGTATGATTTATTGACCTTCTCAATATGAGCTCTGATCTGCTCATGTAGTTTCTTCATCTCTTTGGCTCTCTTATTAGCCTCTAAACTGACCTTACAATCAATAGGTAGTGGGATAAGGTTAATAGGAGTAAGGGGGTTGATCCCATCTAATGTCTCAAATAGAGAACACCCAGTAGCTCTAGCAGGTGTTCTGTTGTATGCAAACTCAGCATGTGGGAGCTTAAGATCCCACTCTTTCAAGTTCTTCTGAACCAGAGTCCTAAGGAGTGTGGGCAAGATTTTCGTTGTAACTTCTGTTTGGCCATCAATTTAGGGATGGTAGGCAGTACTGTAAAGCAGCTTGGTTCCCAACAAATGCCAAAGATTTCTCCAGAAATGAGACAGGAACTTGATGTCCCTATCACTCACAATTATCCTTGGTACCCCATATAGCTTGATTATCTCCTTGAAGTATAAGTCAGCGACATGGAATGCTTCATTAGCCTTGTGGCAGGGTACAAAGTAAGCCATTTTGAAAAACCTGTCAACAAGCACAATCACTAAATCCTTACCCCTCTGATTTCTTGGCAAGGCCACAATAAAATCCATGCTACCATCATCCCATGGCCTTAAAGGGACTAGAACTGGGGTGTAAAGGCCCTGATGGAATTGGCTTTTGGCATTGTGGCGAATAGAACATCTCGACACCACCCTATGGACATCTTCTCCCATTTTAGGCCAAAAGAAATGCTCCCTAAGGATATCCAGGGTCTTGTTTAAGCTAAAGTGGCTTGCAAGTGATCCTCCATGTGCTTCTCTGACTAACAATTCTCTCAAGGGGCAAGCAAGAACACATAGCTTGTTTCCCTTGAACAGAAAACCTTCTTGCAATGTGTAAGGACCCCAAGATGGAATGTGCTTCACCAGTTCCTTAAAGGCTACATCCTCTGAGTAGTAGCTCTGTATAGATTGTAATCTAAGGAGCTTTGCTCCTAATACTGAAATCAGTGTGTACTTCCAGTAGAAGGCATCAACCACCACATTTTCAATGCCCTTCTTGTGCTTAGCAGAGAAAGTGAAAGCTCGTAGAAACTCAACCCATTTAACATGTCTAGCATTGAGCTTGGGCTGGCCATTGAGGAACTTTAAGGCCTGATGATCAGAGTAAAGAACAAAGCCCTTAGGCTTTAGGTAGTGACTCCAGTGACTCAAAGCCCTCACTATTGCATAAAACTCCTTGTCATATGTTAAATAATTGAGTTTTAGACTACTAAGTTTATCACTAAAATATGCGAGAGGTCTTCTGAGTTGAGTCACTATAGCTCCAACGCCCACTCCACTGGTATCACACTCTACCTCAAACAATTCCTTAAAATTTGACAACGCTAGGACAGGTGTAGCTTAATGGTCTTAAAGGCCTTTTGAGCTGCTGGAGGCTAAGAGAAACTTCCCTTCTTCATACACTCTGTGATTGGAGCCATGGCAGAGCCGATATCCCTAATGAACCTTCTGCAGAAGGAAGCTAGGCCATGAAAGCTGCTCACTGCTGTGACTGAGGTTGGAACTGGCCAGGATCTGATGGCTTCTACCTTGGTCTCATCTACTTGAATGCCATTATAGGAGACCACATATCCAAGGAAAACAACCCTTGGAATAAAGAACTCACATTTCTCAAGCTTTCCATAAAGCTTATGTTCTCTAAGTGTAGAGAAAACTTGCTTCAAATGCTAAACATGGTCCTGTTGTATACAAGGATATCATCAAAGTATACCACTACAAACAAGACAATGTAGGGTCTAGGCACCTTGTTCATTAGTGTCATGAAAGTGCTTGGGACATTAGACAACCCAAATGGCATAATAACCCATTCATATAACCCTTGCTTGGTCTTAAAAGCAGTTTTCCACTCATCTCCGTCCATCATTCTGATCTGATGATAACCACTTCTGAGATCAATCTTGGAGAAAATTTTGGAATAATGGAGCTCATCTAACATATCATCAAGTCTAGGAATAGGGTACTTATACTTGACTGTAATGTTGTTAATGGCTCTGCTGTTAACACACATTCTCTGACTGCCATCTTTCTTTAGCACTAAAAGGGCTAGAACTGAGCATGAACTCGTGCTCTCTCTCACATATCCTCTGTCAATCAACTACTGAACCTGTCTCTGTAACTCTTTGGTCTCAGCTGGGTTACACCTGTCTGCAGGTTTGTTAGTGTAACACCCCCAGCCCCTAGGGCTGGGAGCGTTACGCTCTCTTAACTTTCTACTTAAATTTCTGGGGCGAAACGGACAGAGTTTTTCCTAAAAATTGACTGTTTTCAGGCTAATAGCCTTTCAATAAACCCTGTAATTAACGGAAGCGTATAACATTTTAAAATAAGCTCAACGACTATGTGCCGAAGCTCATAACTCAATGAGCAATCCGCTCAGAGTACTCAAATAATATAGTTGATTAATAAAGAAGAAATGAAAGATACAACTCAACGGTTCACATAACCGGAGTATTGGGGTTTACATCCCAAAGCATAACTAACTTTGACCAAGAAGACATCTAACTAATTAGATGGTTGGCTCCTACGGCCATACAGACTGACCTTTATACCATATGCATTACATGAACTAGAATACTTGATTTACATACGTTTACAAACTAAGAATATATTTTATAATATCATTAAGTAGCGAGACTACTTGACTCTGGGCACACTTGACTCCCTTTAAGCAAGGGTAACTTCCATTTCAGCATAGCTGACTCAACTTCTTCCTGTCATAAAGAAAACCTGGGGAAAAAAGGGAAAGAGTAGTGGGATGAGCAACCACACGCTCAGTGAGTGTCCCCAAACCCCCTTAAAATCAAAATCGTTGCAGGCAATAATATGTTTAATAGTCACATATCAGGTATTCATACTTTACTATCATATTAGGCATTCATAAAACCCTTATGGAAGGATCACTAACCATAAACTTCATTTTAACCACTCAAACATATTTCTAGGTCCCTGAAAGACTAAGTTCCTTTATTAATAAGCAGCCAAACACATAAGCAAGCAACGAGGCTAAGCACATAACTTTCTTTCATAAGTTACGTGATGTACATATGAGTTATGCCTTGCCTACCCAATGCACTTACACAAGATGCTTAAACATAGGAAGTAAAGATTATACAAGGAGCTTTTTTTCACATAACATGCACATTCAATCTCATATGATCAATGCATTATAAGAGCATGGCCATATATTACTTTAAATCGCATCCAACTGTGCTTGGAAACCTTTTTCATTAGGCATTCAGTGAAATTTTCCTTTCTTCCATTGAAAACACTTTACTTAGCCTCGTAGGGCTCATAAACACTCTTTTCTTAGCAATCTTGAGGCTCATAAAGCTCTTTTCTTAGCTTCTTTGAGGTTTTTATTCTTTAAAAGAATCTCTTTTGTATTGGTCCTATAATGACCCTTAAAAACTTTCTTTCTGAAATACTTAAAAAGGCATAACACCAACTGCTTTTCTCATTCATTAGGAAAATGCTCTTGGCGCAAGATCATCATCTATTAAAAGAAACATACATAACGATTTGATCACATAAGTGAGGAGACTAAACTCTTAGAGGTACTTTGTTGCTGCCATCCCGAGCCGGCCAAACTCGAGCAGTAACATACGCCTATCCGGACAGACATCAGACTAAGCTGAGACATAACTTACATACTGAGACTTCAGGTGAGATTCAAACCACCATCGCTGTGTCATCTTAACATAGCTTATGTTATGCTAGGCGGGATACTAAGCCACCATCCCTAGCTCTCAGACTTAAGCTTAAAGTTTCTAGAGTAGCTCCTCAATGTACATATAAACATAAACATAATTACTTACACATATGCATACTTATGCATATTCATATCTATGCTTATCTAGCAAAATAGCCCATAACCCTACCATTGGTTATGGGTCTTTCATTTTTAACTTGGAAAGCCTTTAAAATCATAATGAATTTGCTAACTCACAATTCAAAACTCATTCAAAACTTAAAGTACTTAGCTACCATATAACTCAAACTAAGTTTCATAATAAAACTCCTTCAGTTGCCCTTTTTCACTTCGTTTCAATCCTTTTTGAACTTAAAGGAGGAGACATAAACAAACCAAAGCCTTAAAACATTTTCGAGCTCACTTTTAGTTTGCTTTGAAACTTCCTAAACCTATTGACTATTTAGTTAGGTCAGTTACTGATTAGTTCGACGATTTAGGATCATTCTGCGCTACAAATATCTTACAAACCAACAGGCAATTGATGAACCTTTAGAAACATTCAAAATGGTGAAAACATGCTTTTAACGACCCTTTTAAAGATTACTAAGTTCGCAAATCATTCATATAGCATCATTTAACAATTTCAAGAGGGAAGGGTTTCACACATGGCATATGTAAATATTCAGATTAACGCCTTAGAGTTGTCCCGTTGTCGGTTTATTAGCCCTGTATCGTGTTCTGAAAGTTAAAAATGCTAAATGGGCGAATTAAGGTATTAGTAAAGCATGCCGATTTCTATTTAGGAGTTGCCACTCAATCAATACGATCATGTTCAAATTCTATTTAAGGTTATTGATGAGCATGCTACGCTTTAATATGATGTTTTTGTGAATTATTGGTTTGTTTATGACAATAATAAATCGAGCTTGGTAGTTGGATGGTTTGAGGTGGAATTAATGAGAAATTTGAGGTTCTCGTGGTCGGTGTTATGTGAGGAGGGAGCCTGGGTTGTGAATTGCCGCAATCATGTGGATTGCACGGCCATGTGTGGTTTATTGAGTAAATTCCGCCTAGTTGAGCTATGAAGTGTACAATATGCTAGTTTTAAACCCCTCTTTCCCTCAATGTGCTACGTGACATCAAGTGGTTAATTCTTGAAATTTAAACATCTTTAAGAAGGATTGTTAAACGATTGTTTTCATGATTTCGAATGCTTTTAGGTACTTACCAATTGCCTGTCAGTTATGAAAATGGTTGTGGCCCAAAATAATCCTAAATCGTCGAACTACTCAGGGAGTGACTCAACTGAATAGCCGATAGGTTTAGGAAGTTTAAAAGTGAACTTAAAGTGAGTTCGAAAATGTTTTAAGGCGTTGGTTTGTGTATAACCTCTCCCTATGTTTAAGAAGGATTTAAACGATTTGAAAAAAGGCGTCTTAAAGAATTAATTATGAAATTTAGCTTGAATTGTGTGCTAGCTACTTATTTGAGTTTCGATTGAGTTTCGAGTTACGAGCTAGCAAAATCATTACGATTTTAAGAAGCGTTTATGTTGAAAAATTATGAAGAAACCTTGTTTGAATCATAAGCGAGCCAAATATTCTAAGTTTTGATCAGTAGTAAGCTGAGAATGATTTAAAGTCCTAATTTGCTTAAGCATCCTTCTTCGAGCATAGAAAGGATTTCAAATGAACTAAATTTGGGCAACTAAATGAGTTTATTACGAAACTTAATTTGAGTTATATGCTAGTTGAATGAGTTTATTACCTTAAGTTTCAATAAGTTTCAATTATGAATCTAGTTTGATTATTACTTTAAGATTCAATAAGCTTCACTTATAAATCTAGTTTGATCATTACTTTATGTTTTAAAAATCTTCAATTACAAACCTATTTGAATTTAAATGCTAACTAAGTACTTCAAGTTATAAATGAGTTTTGATTTACGAATTAGCAAAATTACTACATTTATGAGAAGTTTTAAGTTAAAAACAAAGTCTATTTACATGTTAACAAGCTTATTACATTTATAAGAAGCTTTTAAGTTTTAAAACGAAGTCAGTTTATGTGTTAGCAAATTTATTACGTTTTTAAGAAGCTTTTAAATTTAAAACGAAGTCGATTTACGAGTTAGCAACCTTATTCCGTTTATAAGAAGTTTTTAAGCCAAAAATGAATGAGCTATAAACATTTCGAAAGGTTATGGTCGTTTTATTTAAAAGTAAGATTTCAGCAAAGTAATCAACTGAAAAAGAGAAATGAAATTCGATTTTAAAGGCTAAGAAAGTGCTAGGTAAGTGGCCAAACCTTGAGGGTGGGAACTAGATGAGAAGATGACGTGAGCTATTTCCCCCGAAGGTAATGTTGGGAGTTGGACGCAAAGATGGCGTGAGCTGTTCTCAGGAGCTGGACTCATGATATGATTATCTTGGTGTGAGCTGTTCCCTGATGTGTGACGCATAAGAAAATCTTGAGGGGGACTGGACTCAGGATATGATTATTCTAGTGCGAGCTGTTACCCCACAGAGGATAATATCGATGTTAGAGTTGCTCTGCCAAGATGCATTTTAGCCAAAAGTTAAGTACATATACCCCCGGGATAACGTGAGTTATAAGTGATGATCTCACTTAAGGGCGGTGTTGACCTCCCCTAGCCAGCACGATAAGATGTTTTTATGTTATGAGTAAGTTCTTAATAAAAAGAAAATTAGCATTTTGCCATTTTAAGCAGTTCAGAAAACAAAGATTTCTAAGGGCCATTACGATGCCATATTCAATAAGATTTGAAAAGCTTATAAGGTTCATTCGAGGACCATTACGAAAGAAGTTCTTTCAAAGAATACGAGCCTCAAGAGGCTAAGTAAAGTGTTTTTAAGAAAAGAAAGAAAGCTTTCAAAATGTCAATGTCCTGCATATGTTTCATGAACGTGTTTCCAAGTATAGTTTAAATGAAATTTCAAATGAAGTATGGTTATATCCTAGTAATGCATCGAACTTTTAAGCTTTTAAAGGTGTATGTCTTATGAAAGAATGTTTCTTGCATAGCCTTTCTTGCCAATTTTGATGTTTCAGGAGCTCTTAGAAAGAATTATAAGCTTTAAAGAAGTTAGCATGATTCATAAACTATTCTTGAAATGTATCGAGAGTCACCATGTTTACAAAAGTGTGTTTGAAAGTATCATATTCGTTCTTGTGCTACTTGATTATGTGCCTGAATGCTTGCTAGAAAGGAATGATGGGTCATTAAGGGCCTAAGAATGAGTTGAGGGGGTAGCATAAAGTATAAGAATGGTAATCTTTCCTTGGGAACTATGATTGCCTAATATGATAGTAGCATACAAACACGTGATATGTGATTATTATTGGTATTAATGCTTGCAAATGGTTTTTGTTTTAAGGGGTCAGGGAATTCTCACTGAGCATGTGGTTGCTCATCCCTTTACTTATTCTCTTTTTCCAGGTTCCGTTTGAGCAGGTATAAGAGATACTATCGAAGTAGTTTGACGTCGGCCCATCAGAAGTCTTTTAGGGGCTTGCAAGTATTCGATGCCTACCACGTTGTAAATATTTAAGTTCATTTTTTGTATGTGAAAGCATGTAGTCGGCTCTGTACCTATATCTGTAATACCTTAACCCTTGTGCTAGTTGTTTGATTGTGAGCAATCCCGGGCGAGTGGCCCGAGGGGTTAAATTTGGGTTATTTTAGCACATGTTATACCCTATTACCATCTTATAAGTACCCTTAGCTGAGCTAAGACCTTAAGATGTTGCTAAAATAGGGGAAACTCATGCAGTTTTATTCCAAAAATGTCTATCTAAATGCTAATCCAAACCCTCGATCTTTAAGAGCCTTAGGGATTTCCTTCTAGGGAGTCCTGGTGGTGACCCCTCCTCAGGTTGGGGGCGTTACATGGTTGAACTACCTAAAGGTTGTAAACCCATTAGTAGTAAATGGATCATGAAAAGAAGTTATGACTTGATGGTTCTATTATCAAATATAAAGTCAAACTAGTGATAAGGGGATTTAACCATAAAAAGGGGCTTGACTACTTCAACACATATTCTCTTGTGACTAAGATAGCCACCATTAGAACTCTAGTCGCCTTAGCTACCATCCATGGTCTTGTTGTGCATCAGTTGGATGTGAAAATAGCATTTCTTAATGGTGACCTAGAGGAAGAGATTTATATAACTCAACCTGAGGGTTGTATAATTCCTGGACAGGAGAACAAAGTCTACAAGCTTATGACATCTCTTTACTCTTAAGCAAGCACCTAGATAGTGGTATGAAAATTTTGATAGCACAGTAGTACAAGATGGCTTTGTTATGAACACATCTGATTCGTGCGTGTATTCAAAGGTAATAGGTTTAGATTGTGTGATAACATGTCTATATATGGATGATATGTTGGTATTTGGCACTAATATATATATTGTTAATGAGGCTAAAAAATTGTTATCTTCTCATTTGAAATGAAGAACATGGGTGAAGCTGATGTAATCCTAGGTAAGATCAGAAAGACTAATGATGGTTTTTCTTTGTGTCAGTCTTATTACATTGAGAAAGTGTTAAAGAAATTTAACTATTTGATGTGCTTTCAGTAAGCACTCCTTATGACCCTAGCATACATCTTAAAAAGAATAAAGGGTTTAGCATCTCCCAAAGTGAGTATTCTAAAATCGTAGGGAGTGTAATGTTTCTCATGAACTGTACTCGACCTGACATTGCTTATGTTGTTAGTCGACTGAGTTGTTATACTCATAACCCTAGTAAAGAACATTGGGATGCATTATTTCGTTTGTTAAGTACTTACGAGGTACTATGGATTGGTGTTTGCATTTTAGTAAAATTTCTGCTGTGTTAGAAGGATTTTGTCATGCAGATTGGGTATTTGATAATGATGAAGTTAGTTCAATTAGTGGTTATGTATTTACCTTTAGTGAAGGAGCTTTTTTATGGAAGTATGCCAAGCAGCCTTGTATAGCTTACTCCACCATGGAACTTGAATTCATCACTCTTGAGCTGGTAGGTTAAGAAGCTGAATGGCTAAAAAATATACTAACAGATATGCCACTGTGGGGGACACAGCCTACGACTATTTCCCTTCACTGTGACTCACAGGCAGCTATCGGAGTTGCACATAATAGTGAGTATAACGAAAATAAGAGACACATTTGCATCTGACATGAAACAGATACTAAAACATGGTGTCATCTCCGTGGAATATGTGAGATCTGAGAGAAATTTAGCAGATCCATTGACCAAGGGTTTGACCAAGTGAATAGTTCTTGAGACGTTGAGGAGGATGGGACTGAAGCCCATGGATTGCGATAATATGGTGGATACCCACTTGTGGTCAAATGAAGCCATATTGGTCTCAATATGCACTACACCCCCATCCATATGATGTACAGTAGTGCTACTGAGAAGTTGAGCTCTTATGCTCTTAATGGATTCATAGCCCATTGGTGGTGCTACTGAGACGTACTTGATGGATTCACCGATTGATATGTGTGAGGTTGAGCAAAGTCTTGTTTTAATAATTCCATATCATGATTATGGTAGTCCATGTTGAGATGGACATAATTAAATTACCTACATAAGTGTGAAGGTGTAGCCGCCTTCTATGAGAGGCTCTGGGCTGTCTCTCTAGAGTACTTATGAGGCCCAAGGTCTGTGCATGCCCTTAAAATACGCAAGTAAATTATCGTGGAATACACAGTGACCATAAGGGGTGATGCATGTTGTAGGGGTCTCAATCAGGGCTTATTAAGTTCAAGATTCATTCACTCGATAGACATGTTGTTGCCCTACTTTACTACATCCCAATCCAATCGAAAGATATTGATGCTTAAGTGTCTAATCCTTCATTTGCCCAAATATTCTCTTCACCAATCTGTATGCCATTAGTGGGGTGTTGTTGTATGCAAATGGCATACTCTAGCTCCTTTGTTTTCCCATCTCCTTTTGTCCCACATTGGTAGTTTTGGGAGTTGGACTGAAATTTATATTTAGCTACCTACTTTGGGCCTATTGAATAATATTAGGCTAGGTTTTGGTGCCCATGTGGGGTGTGGCTAAACACCACACATGCGCGCACGCACCGCTGCCCTCCCACCCGGTCCGATCTACGCCGGGTCGGTTCGCGGGCATGGGCGTGGGCTGTGGGCCTCGGGCCTCATCTACAAATTTTTTGGAGAAAATTCCTTTAATATTTTTGATCCATTCAGATTTTTCTCCTTAACAGCTAGTTGACATTGTTTTTAATAGAAAGCTTGATGTTCCTGATTTGTAGCCAAGAATACACTCTACATCACATAATTTTAGTGATGATCCTATTTTGTAGCCAGGAAAGTACTCAGCACCACACAAGTTCTTTATATTCCTCACCAGCAGCAACTCCACTTCTAGTATATATAGCTTCCTCCCTGCACCTGCAAAACACACCAGCATCTCCTCTCTTCTTTTCTCTCTCTCCTTCCTACTATTCTCCTTTATGTTCTGGGCAAGTGGGGTCTTGGGTATTCCAAGTTTCTGGCCACGAGTGCATACATTTAGCAAGCTAGCTGTGTAACCTTGGAAGCGAATGGCTATTTTCAATTTGCGCCGAGGTCGAGCTAAAATCGCTTTCAAGGCAGTGGTATTCCCACAACACAGCTCTGGTTCCCATTTCCCTGCCATTGATTTACACCTTTTTTTTTTTTTTACCATTACTTGTATGGAGATTTTATAAAGTTCTTATTGCAAAGTTTTTATTTTTTATATGCAGATTTCTTTGGTGTACTAAGCAACATTTTAAATGAATTTGTTGAGGAGGATTCAACACTTGAGGCAATCTAACCTATTTAATGTTTTTTTAATAAATTGACGTAGTTCATGTTGTGTATGTGAAAGAGGGTGGTGGGATTTGACACTCGAATCCATGGCAAGATATCATAGTTGAGACACTTGGGAGATTGTGATGAAGTCTTGGGTAGTTATGGTGGCAAATGGGGTAGCCCAGCGCACAAGCCAATCTGATTTCCCTAATGTACTACTTCAACTCAAACGATTATGTCTTCAAACGGGTATGTCTTGCTTGCGCTTGGAGTTATATGCTTCTCTTTATTGCTTTAATATATTGACTGATTTTCCACTTTTAAAAATAGATCTTATGTGCCCACGAATGGCGCTATAATATATGCAGTGGCGGATCTAGACGTTTAGAATAGGAGTGATGTAAGTCCAAGGGAAGGAAAGCAACCCAAGTAAACTCACGTCAAAGGAGGCTAGAAAACAAGCAAACTCTCACGGCCAGGGGTGGCACGGCCGTGCTTGATGGCACGGGGTGACCGTGCCAATTCACTGCCTAGCTTGCCTAGGTAAGTCCCTTTCCACGGTTTGAGATAGCTTTGAAGATTAAAGGAAGTTCGATGCAATCAGCTAAGTCAAGGCTTGATTTTGTGTGGAAAAGAGGAATCAAAGGAGTAAAGGAAGTGAGGAAAGTAATGGGAGATGAAAAACACTAAGAAGATCACCAAAGAGGCTCATGGTTTAAGAGGAGAGAAACCTAGAGCTTGCTTATGAACTTCAAGTGTGTTTAATGAATGTAGGATAGTTCTAAGCTAGATGATTAGATAAGATACACCACTAATCACTTAGCTTAGGGCCCTTAATCTTGGATTAGGATAAGATACACCACCTAACCAAAGATCAAGACTCACTTGGTCACCACCTTAATCGGCCACAATTAAGGATAAGCAAGTTAAGTGTTTAAGAAATCTCAAGACACAAAGTCTTTACTCTCAACTTCAATACTCAAAACTTGTTTAACAAAAGAGCAGCCAAGGCACTTCTATAGCCTTGTGATTACATGAAAAGAGCTTTCCTTCTAGGCAAGGAAAGTCATTAAACTAATCCTATGCTTAGTAATACATGGTTTAAGCTAAAACATACATAAGCTGAAAGTTTAAGCTACAAAATACAAGATTTCCTTCTTAAACTCTTTCCTAAGTATTAAGAAACCTTGTTGACTCAATTTCCCTTCAAGGAAGGTAAGAGAGCATGGCTGCCACCTCAAAAGGACTGAAAATTGCATGTGTGCCATGTCATGCTTCAGTGGTCGAATGAGAGCTTGCAAAATGGTGGCGTTTCACTAGCTCCACGTGTCTCTCTCTCAAGTAGCTGAGTGGTGCTTAATCAAGCAGCTCAAAATGACCTGCTTGGCAGCTCAAAATGACCTGCTTGGCAGCCTTCCACCTTAAGCAAACCCCTTGAAGGAGGAAAACCACCAGGCTAAGCAACCGGGTGTCAAGCAGCCGGTTGCTGCCTCCACTTGCAACGCATGTTTGACACCTCAAATGATGACTAATTGCTACGTTTCTTACATGGTGGGAAACCTCAAGATGTCTAGTTTACCTTCCAATTGGAATCGTAGCATTTGGACGTCATTTGCCCCCTGATCAAACCAGAAAACCAAAACCGTGCATTTTGCAGTGTAATCCGGACAGGTTCAAAAGATGAACTGTTTTAAGTAACCAAATGAATTCCAAATGACATGAAACCAATTGGACTTAAAAGCTAACATCCTGAACTTGATAATCATCCAAAAAACGGACACCAAAATATGCTTTAGGCCAATGTAATAAGATAGCAAAGACCGGGTAAAAATCTGGATGAGAACCCGGGTGTATCACCTTGTGTGTTTGCCATCAAGTGACTCATGGCCGTGACTTTGGAGTTGTTTTCTTGATTATTTTGGACCAACGAAACGTTATTAGACCTTGAGGATGGACCTCCATCATTCTCCCCTTGTTGGGAAGATTTGATCCTCAAATCAGAAAGGACGTACTACCCAACAGCAAACAAAGGTGAACTAGGCTGAAAAAGGATCAACTCTTCAAGTAAGCTTGGTTTAAACTTTGCTTCTGTATTCCTCACATCAGCCATGTGAAACTTAAGTGGGTGTTGAAATGAATGGATGGGGGGTGGGTTTGGATTTTGCTTTGGGAGAGTAAATTGAGCAAGTTTAGGACCTGAGCATGCGAGATCCTGGATAGATGTGAATGAATGATTTTGTGGGGAAAGGATGGGATATGGTCTTGCTCCTTTGGAATGAATAACATACAAACATGAATATTCATATGTTGTTCATGCTCTTCTTCATGAAAATTTGGAGACATCTTCTCCAAGAGTAGCATTTCACCTTCATCAGCAGTTATCTCAATTTCTTCAAGGTCTTCTTCTTGAGTTTCTTCCTCCTTTTCTTCCTTTCCAATTGCCTCCCACTCAGCTAGAGTAATGCTTCTTCGATTGACACAATCGGCGGCTATGTGTCCAAATCCTTGGCACTTAAAACATCAGGAAGTGCCATGCTTGGGTTTAAGTTGCGGGGGTAGGCTTTGTAGTGGTGTTTGGTTCTTTTGTGGAGTAGGAAGTGGGGGGGCCATGGGTTTAGGGACAAGGTTTGGGCTCCCCTTGTTGAATGGTTGTTCTTGAGGAAGGAATGTGGGAACTTCTTCACAGGTACGAAATCGAGACCTTCTTTGTTGTTCCACTTTGTGAGCTAAGACACAGATCTCATCAAAAGTGGTGAAGGCTTGCAATTCAACCACGTTGGCTATCCTAGGATCAAGCCCTCCTAGGTAACGAACCATGGTCTGCTCTTCAGGCTCATGAATGTCACATTTGATGATGAGTTTCTCAAACTCACGAGTATATTCTTCAACACTCATCTTGCCTTGATTCAAATGGTGAAAGAGCATGTATTGATCTTGGACATATGTGGAAGGCAAAAACCATGCCTTCATCTTGGCTTTCATCTTGTCCCAAGTGTTGATTTTGCTCTTCCTTTCTCTAGTTCTCTTAGCATTAAGGTTTGTCCACCATAAGGAGGCATATTTCCTTAGTCTAAGAGCAACTATCTTGACTTTCGTATCCTCCGGAATCTCCTTAAACTCAAAGATGCGTTCCACTGTTTGCAACCATTCAATGAACTCATCAGGATCTAACTTACCTTCAAACTCAGGAATTTCAACCTTGAATTCATTAGAGTTGAAAGAAGGCCGTGTCCTTCTTTGTGTTCTTTCGAATGGTACATCCTCTTCAGAGAATGAAGATGCATTGCTAGCTTCCTTTTCATGGCCATAATCCGTCCTAATTTGAATGCTGGGCGGCTCCTGGAACTTTTGCTTTTGTTTCATGTAGTTTCCAAGCTGTTTTCTCAAGTACTCATTTCGAGCCTTGAGTTCTTGATTACTCACACTTATTTCTTGCATTTGCTTGGAAAGAACCTCAAGCCTTTCTTCCACAGACATGTTCGTACTCATTGTAATCGCAGGAATGAACGGCTTGTGTTTGATTGTGTTTGAAATGACTTCAGAGATAAGCTGGGAATGACGTGGGGTTCAGGCCAAGTTCTGAACCTTCTCTGATACCAAAAATGATGTAAGTCCAAGGGAAGGATAGCAACCCAAGTAAACTCACGTCAAAGGAGGCTAGAAAATAAGCAAACTCTCACGGCCAGGGGTGGCACGGCCGTGCTTGATGGCACGGGGTGCCCGTGCCAATTCACTGCCGAGCTTGCCTAGGTAAGTCCCTTTCCACGGTTTGAGATGGCTTTGAAGGTTAAAGGAAGTTCGATGCAATCAGCTAAGTCAAGGCTTGATTTTGTGTGGAAAAGAGGAATCAAAGGAGTAAAGGAAGTGAGGAAAGTAATGGGGGATGAAAAACACAAAGAAGATCACCAAAGAGGCTCATGGTTTAAGAGGAGAGAAACCTAGAGCTTGCTTATGAACTTCAAGTGTGTTTAATGAATGTAGGATAGTTCTAAGCTAGATGATTAGATAGGATACACCACTAATCACTTAGCTTAGGGCCCTTAATCTTGGATTAGGATAAGATACACCACCTAATCAAGATCAAGACTCACTTGATCACCACCTTAATCGGCCACAATTAAGGATAAGCAAGTTAAGTGTTTAAGAAATCACAAGACACAAAGTCTTTGCTCTCAACTTTAATACTCAAAACTTGTTTTTACAAAAGAGCAGCCAAGGCACTTATATAGCCTTGTGATTACATGAAAAGAGCTTTCCTTCTAGGCAAGGAAAGTCATCAAACTAATCCTATGCTTAGTAATACACGGTTTAAGCTAAAATATACATAAGCTGAAAGTTTAAGCTACAAAACACAAGATTTCCTTCTTAAACTCTTTCCTAAGCATTAAGAAACCTTGTTGACTCAATTTCCCTTCAAGGAAGGTAAGACAGCACGGCTAGCCACCTCAAAAAGACTGAAAAATGCATGTGTGCCATCTCATGCTTGAGTGGTCGAATGAGAGCTGGCAAAATGGTGGTGTTTCACTTGCTCCGCGTGTCTCTCTCACAAGTAGCTGAGTGGTGCTTAATCAAGCAGCTCAAAATGACCTGCTTGGCAGCCTTCCACCTTAAGCAAACCCCTTGAAGGAGGAAAACCACCAGGCTAAGCAACCGGGTGTCAAGCAGCCGGTTTCTGCCTCACTTGCAACGCATGTTTGACACCTCAAATGATGACTAATTGCTACGTTTCTTACATGGTTGGAAACCTCAAGATGTCTAGTTTACCCTCCAATTGGAATCGTAGCATTTGGACGTCATTTGCCCCCTGATCAAACCAGAAAACCAAAACCGTGCATTTTGCAGTGCAATCCGGACAGGTTCAAAAGATGAACTGTTTTAAGTAACCAAATGAATTCCAAATGACATGAAACCAATTGGACTTAAAAGCTAACATCCTGAACTTGATAATCATCCAAAAAACGGACACCAAAATATGCTTTAGGCCGATGTAATAAGATAGCAAAAACCGGGTAAAAATCTGGATGAGAACCCGGGTGTATCACCTTGTGTGTTTGCCATCAAGTGACTCATGGCCGTGACTTTGGAGTTGATTTCTTGATTATTTTGGATCAATGAAACATTTTTAGACCTTGAGGATGGACCTCCATCATTCTCCCCTTGTTGGGAAGATTTGATCCTCAAATCAGAAAGGACGTACTACCCAACAGCAAACAAAGGTGAACTAGGCTGAAAAAGGATCAACTCTTCAAATAAGCTTGGTTTAAACTTTGCTTCCGTATTCCTCACATCAGCCATGTGAAACTTAAGTGGGTGTTGAAATGAATGGATGGGGGGTGGGTTTGGATTTTGCTTTGGGGGAGTAAATTGAGCAAGTTTAGGACCTGAGCATGTGAGATCCTGGATAGATGTGAATGGAATGATTTTGTGGGGAAAGGATGGGATATGGTCTTGCTCCTTTGGAATGAATAACATACAAACATGAATATTCATATGTTGTTCATGCTCTTCTTCATGAAAATTTGGAGACATCTTCTCCAAGAGTAGCATTTCACCTTCATCAGCAGTGATCTCAATTTCTTCAAGGTCTTCTTCTTGAGTTTCTTCCTCCTTTTCTTCCTTTCCAATTGCCTCCCACTCAGCCAGAGTGATGCTTCTTCGATTGACACAATCGGCGGCTATGTGTCCAAATCCTTGGCACTTAAAACATCGGGAAGTGCCATGCTTGGGTTTAAGTTGCGGGGGTAGGCTTTGTAGTGGTGTTTGGTTCTTTTGTGGAGTAGGAAGTGGGGGGGCCATGGGTTTAGGGACAAGGTTTGGGCTCCCCTTGTTGAATGGTTGTTCTTGAGGAAGGAATGTGGGAACTTCTTCACAGGTATGAAATCGAGACCTTCTTTGTTGTTCCACTTTGTGAGCTAAGACACAGATCTCATCAAAAGTGGTGAAGGCTTGCAATTCAACCACGTTGGCTATCCTAGGATCAAGCCCTCCTAGGTAACGAACCATGGTTTGTTCTTCAGGCTCATGAATGTCACATTTGATCATGAGTTTCTCAAACTCACGAGTATATTCTTCAACACTCATCTTGCCTTGATTCAAATGATGAAAGAGCATGTATTGATCTTGGACATACGTAGAAGGCAAAAACCGTGCCTTCATCTTGGCTTTCATTTTGTCCCAAGTAGCAATCTTGCTCTTCCTTTCTCTAGTTCTCTTAGCATTAAGGTTTGTCCACCATAAGGAGGCATATTTCCTTAGTCTAAGAGCAACTATCTTGACTTTCGTATCCTCCGGAATCTCCTTAAACTCAAAGATGCGTTCCACTGTTTGCAACCATTCAATGAACTCATCAGGATCTAACTTACCTTCAAACTCAGGAATTTCAACCTTGAATTCATTAGAGTTGAAAGTAGGCCGTGTCCTTCTTTGTGTTCTTTCGAATGGTACATCCTCTTCAGAGAATGAAGATGCATTGCTAGCTTCCTTTTCATGGCCATAATCCGTCCTAATTTGAATGCTGGGTGGCTCTTGGAACTTTTGCTTTTGTTTCATGTAGTTTCCAAGCTGTTTTCTCAAGTACTCATTTCGAGCCTTGAGTTCTTGATTACTCACACTTATTTCTTGCATTTGCTTGGAAAGAACCTCAAGCCTTTCTTCCACAGACATGCTCGTACTCATTGTAATCGCAGGAATGAACGGCTTGTGTTTGATTGTGTTTGAAATGACTTCAGAGATAAGCTGGGAATGACGTGGGGTTCAGGCCAAGTTCTGAACTTGCTCTGATACCAAAAATGATGTAAGTCCAAGGGAAGGGAAGCAACCCAAGTAAACTCACGTCAAAGGAGGCTAGAAAACAAGCAAACTCTCATGGCCAGGGGTGGCACGGCCGTGCTTGATGGCACGGGGTGACCGTGCCAATTCACTGCCTAGCTTGCCTAGGTAAGTCCCTTTCCACGGTTTGAGATGGCTTTGAAGATTAAAGGAAGTTCGATGCAATCAGCTAAGTCAAGGCTTGATTTTGTGTGGAAAAGAGGGATCAAAGGAGTAAAGGAAGTGAGGAAGTAATGGGGGATGAAAAACACTAAGAAGATCACCAAAGAGGCTCATGGTTTAAGAGGAGAGAAACCTAGAGCTTGCTTATGAACTTCAAGTGTGTTTAATGAATGTAGGATAGTTCTAAGCTAGATGATTAGATAAGATACACCACTAATCACTTAGCTTAGGGCCCTTAATCTTGGATTAGGATAAGATACACCACCTAATCAAGATCAAGACTCACTTGGTCACCACCTTAATCGGCCACAATTAAGGATAAGCAAGTTAAGTGTTTTAAGAAATCTCAAGACACAAAGTCTTTACTTTCAACTTCAATACTCAAAACTTGTTTAACAAAAGAGCAGCCAAGGCACTTATATAGCCTTGTGATTACATGAAAAGAGCTTTCCTTCTAGGCAAGGAAAGTCATTAAACTAATCCTATGCTTAGTAATACATGGTTTAAGCTAAAACATACATAAGCTGAAAGTTTTAAGCTACAAAACACAAGATTTCCTTCTTAAACTCTTTCCTAAGTATTAAGAAACCTTGTTGACTCAATTTCCCTTCAAGGAAGGTAAGAGAGCATGGCTGCCACCTCAAAAGGACTGAAAATTGCATGTGTGCCATGTCATGCTTGAGTGGTCGAATGAGAGCTTGCAAAATGGTGGCGTTTCACTAGCTCCACGTGTCTCTCTCTCAAGTAGCTGAGTGGTGCTTAATCAAGCAGCTCAAAATGACCTGCTTGGCAGCCTTCCACCTTAAGCAAACCCCTTGAAGGAGGAAAACCACCAGGCTAAGCAACCGGGTGTCAAGCAGCCGGTTTCTGCCTCCACTTGCAACGCATGTTTGACACCTCAAATGATGACTAATTGCTACGTTTCTTACATGGTGGGAAACCTCAAGATGTCTAGTTTACCCTCCAATTGGAATCGTAGCATTTGGACGTCATTTGCCCCCTGAACAAACCAGAAAACCAAAACCGTGCATTTTGCAGTGCAATCCGGACAGGTTCAAGAGATGAACTGTTTTAAGTAACCAAATGAATTCCAAATGACATGAAACCAATTGGACTTAAAAGCTAACATCCTGAACTTGATAATCATCCAAAAAACGGACACCAAAATATGCTTTAGGCCGATGTAATAAGATAGCAAAAACCGGGTAAAAATCTGGATGAGAACCCGGGTGTATCACCTTGTGTGTTTGCCATCAAGTGACTCATGGCCGTGACTTTGGAGTTGATTTCTTGATTATTTTGGATCAATGAAACATTTTTAGACCTTGAGGATGGACCTCCATCAAGGAGTGTCCATCTATTAACGTTACCACTAGTGTACTATTAAAAAAAGACATTATGTGATACATACTATAGCAGTCTATTTTATACAAACACTCCATCTCTTTTTTTAAAATAAACATTCCGTCTCATATTTCTACACCAACGGAAGTTGACAAGTAATAATAATATACCCCATTTTTTTATTCCAAAGAAGAAAAACTATGATGCATTTACTACCACGCTTGTTCTTTGTAGTTTTTTATATTTTAAATTTGATACATAGATTGTGCTGAAATCGTAGAATGTTACAAGTATCTATCATTTATTAAAACTGTTTGTTACAGAAGACAAATCATCAACACAAACCAATAAAATCAAAAAAAAAAAAGAAACATGAAGTGAACATGTCAAACACAAAATACAACTACAAAAAGTAATCTATACCAATTAATCACACCAAAACGAGCAAAAATAGCATCAAGTTCAAATCAATCATTTGCGCCAAGTTAAAGAAAGGTCTGCACCAAGAACATACTACAACTAAACCGTTGAAAAAATAAATAATAAAAATAAAAGAAAATTAAAGAAATTAGAATTAGATTAAATTAAAAGTCTAAACTCTAGATAAGATAGGAGGGGAGAGAAAAATTTGGGCTTCGGTACATTTAATTTTATTTCTCTTTCTATTAAGTTTCAACTTTATAACTATACTTTTAATATTTAAATAAATTAAAAGTATCAACATGTGGGTAGGATATATTTAAAGAATATCTGTATTTTTGGACCTAATTTTGAGGTGTCCGCATATACTAATTTAATCCCATTAAAAATACCTTATTAGAATTTTTTTGGGGAGAGGCCCTCCCATAAAAAGAGATCCACCCCTGAATATGTGTACATGTCATTGCATTAGAGGAAAGAGGGTGCCGAATATGGCTTATATTGGAGACATTTTGAATGTCAAGTATTTACACGTTAATGTTGCATCGCAATTTTTACACTTCTGACCATAATAATATATATGCAATAATATTTGTAAATGATGACTTTGATTTTCAATAAATTGTTGTGTAATTATTTTATTAAGGCCCATTGACATATTAGATTGGATTCTTATATGATCTTGTCCAGGCCCATTGACATGTTTGATTAGATCTTGTATGATTTTCTCCCCCTGTTTGATATTTAGGGTGTGTTTGGTAGGGGAAAAATTTATTTTCCAGGAAAATCACTTTCCATGGAAAATAATTTTCCACCTACATTTTCTGCTGTTTGGTAGAATGAAAAATCATTTTCCAATACCATATTTCTCAAGTGTTTGATAGTAATAGGCTAAGCTAATAGATAAACAGTCAATTTAGTGGTGCTTACAAAGTCATCAAACAGTCATAAAGTTATAATTCTCAACTGTTTGTTTTCCTTAACCAAAAAAGGGGAGACCCAAAAAAAAAAAAAAAGAGAGAGAAGTATCACTTCATTCAATTGTTCTCCTTGAATTTTTCAAGCCAAATTCTTCTCAGTTTGTCGCTTTTCGTTAGAAAGCCCTTTGCAAGGTTTTCACGCTTTATGAGGTGATCGAAAGCGCTACTCAAAAAGTCCTCTTCAAACCCTTCGATTTTCATCACTTCTTGATAAAGAAGGTCGACATCGAGCTTGGATTTAGATATCTTTTGTAGAGCCATAGCGACTTTTGCCATTTGGGTGGAGATATTTTGAAGTTCCGAATTGTCGTCACAGGTTCTCTTTCGACTTTTTCTTGATTCTAATGGCGCACTTGAAGTCGATTTTAAACGCTCTCGAATACAGCGGCGAGAGTGCTTCAACAGGCTTCCAACAATGGCGAGAGTCAAAACTTCCAAATTCAAGAGAGGGAGTAAGGCTTTCGAACGTTGCTGAAGCTTTCCTGAAATCGAACAGAAGTTACAGGAGTAGAGTTGTTTTTGAGCCCCAGGAAAATGATTTTACGGTCATTTTCACCGGAAAATATTTTTCTTCTCAGCAGGTAAAATCATTTTCCCCTGAAAATGATTTTCCTCACCACTTTTTACCAAACAACGTAAAATAGGAAAATCATTTTTTAAAAAAATAATTTTACGTCCTACCAAACACACCCTTAATAGTAAATATATATTGGTTAAAATAGGCGATAAAAATGTGAAGTTCGAATAACTGGGGCTCCTAATTTATGCAGCCCAAAAGCAAACCGGGGCTACAATAAAATTGGTGGCGCGAGCTCGGGTTGGGTGACACATGTAATCGTTGCTCAAAATTTGATTGCGTTCTGACAGAGCTTGTCGCCTAAGATATGAATGAATATTTAGTGGCCACAGTGATCAAAGTTGGGCACAATTAAGCTTGTAGCCAAAATGAAATTAGGGCTGCAGAAAGTACTTATAAATCAGGCTTGGGCTACAAAAATAATGTAGCACAAACACTTTCAGAAGAGGCGACAATTTTTGAGGATTTGATGCCCGACCAATGGCCTTTGAGCTGGGGTTACAAACTTGCTGCGGAATTTTTTTTTTTTTGACAACCCAAGCATTTGGGCTTCGAAAATCTGGCTACCGCTAATGCACTTGTAGTGTGTGTATATATATGTGTGTATATATATATACACACACATATATATTTATATACACATACACACACGTGTGTGTGTATATATATATATATACATATATACATATATATATATAATATATATATATATATATATACATACTATATATATATATATATAATATATATATATATATATATATATATATTATATATATACATATACATATACATCTATATATATATATATATTATGTGTGTGTGTGTGTGTATGTATAATATATATATATATATATATCTATATATATATATATATATATATATATATGGGTGGATCTTTGTAGATCTTAGGAGTGTCCACAGACGCCCCTAGGCCCAAAGAAATTCTAACGTGCTATTTACGAAGAGTTAAGAATAGTACATGTGAACACTCCTAAAATGGCCGGAACAAACCTTCGACACCTCTCATCAACTAGTTCAAGCACTGACCATTCTATCTTTTAAAACAAAAGGTACAACATATGCTATAAAGGAACATTGTAAACTGATAAAGTAATAAAATAAAATTTATTGAAATTCTTACTTTTCCCTGTCTCTTGCTTTACAGTAAAGGCCTAAAAAATCTAGGTGAGCTTGTCTCATTATTGCTTTGTTTTTTCTTTTTTGGCCTACTTTACTATCAATCCAATTGCATTGTACAATATTTGAGAAGGAAACAAGTTGAAAAACTAAAGAAAATAATGTAAGTGGTAGCGGAGTCGGTTCTAACATCGAGTGCAAAGAGCTGGAAACATGGTGATGATTGTTAAGTAGGCATCCCTAATCCAAAAGTTAAGATCTGCTACTACATACATACATACATATCTATGTATGTCTGTGTGTGTGTGTGTGCGCGCGCGCGTGCGCGCGTGTGTGTCTATGTGTATGTGTGTGTGTACATATATATGTGTGTGTGTATGTGTGTGTGTGCGTGTGTGTTTGCTCGCGCGTGTGCGTGTATGTGTGTGTGTACACATATATACATATATATACATATATATACATATACATACATACATACATACATACATACATACATACATATATGTGTGTGTGTGTGTGTGTGTGCGCGCGCGTGTTTATGAGTATATATATATATATATGTGTGTGTGTGTATATATATATATATATATATATATATATATATATATATATATATATATATATATATATATATATGTATGTATGTATGTATGTAGGTATGTATGTATGTATGTATAACGCTCCCAATCCCTAATAGCTTATTATTTTTGCTTAATACTCATTTATTTGTGACTGCAGCGGAAGTCCTTTGACTAGAGGAATTACTGCCATCGTGTTCGTGCCAAAAATGTGTTATTTTTATGGTACTTTTACACTTGTTTTATACTCATCATAATCGTATTTTTAAGGTTTTTATTTGATTATATTTTGTTTTGTAGGTTAAGAAAAATACTGAAAAAAAGAACTAAGCTGACTTGACTCAAGCTCGACCCGAATCGCTAGGCCCATTTCTTATTTCGGCCCATTGAAAAAAAAAAAAAGAAAAAGGCAACCTAATTTACCCGGCCCAATTCCCTCCTCAGGCATGCTGCACACGTGCCGTTAACCCAAACCCCATCACGTGCCTCGCGGGACCCCAGTTAAACCCCCTTCGTAATTCTCATTTTCTCTCTCCTCTATTTCGGCCTCCCAACCTAGAAAACTGAAATCCAGCCCTGCTAATTCATCCTCCACCATTTCTCTATGTCCATCCTCATCTCCCTTTCTCTCGCTCTCATCGAACCTATCTGTCCCTCTTCAAGTAAGCCAGCACACCACCCCATCCTCATCCACCTGTAATTGACGCTTCAGATGCCAGCGAAGCTTCACATCTTATGCCCTTGCGTCTTGAAGACGGATGGTGAGGATTGAAGGAGCACCGGTATAAATCGCGAACGCGAGTTCTAGAAGAGAGGTTAGACAATCTGTAGGTTTTAGTTAGTTTAATTTTGGCAATTATTTTCTCAAAATTCAGATGTTTTTCTTTCAATTTTAAAGATTAGGGTTTTTGTGTTAGGTAGATTATGGGTTTCGAAGCCTTGTAATTGCGCCTCATTTACACGTTTCTTGGTTGTATTTCATGAAATTGAGGGTTGTTTTAGTTTTGTTTTTGATTAGTTGAAGTTTATGATTTCTGGGTCTCGAGTTCATCCATGGTGATAACTTTGGCTATTTGTGCTCTCTATCTCCCCTGTTTTGCCCTATTTTAGCATGTTCTTGGTGACTCTGCTATTTCCTTTGGTGGGAATTAAAGCTGGATTGAGACTAGGTTTGAAATCCCCCCTGCTACTCAGTTCTCATGTTCTGCTCTGGGTTTGGTTAATTTTGATTATGACCTGATTTAGGAAATGCTCTGATCTGTTATAGCCAAGATTTTGCTATTGGTTTCTTTGGTTTGGTTTGCATTCATCCATAGCTAGGGTCAATATTCTGGTTTATTGTTGGATTTTGATTCAAGCTTGCTTAATTTTGTTGTTCTAGATTATGCTGGGTTTTGCTGGATTATGCATTGGTTGAAGTGTTGTTGCCTGCTATTGTTGATGCTCTATGATTTAAAACCTAGTAATGATGATGATGATGAGATGATAAGGTTCTAATTAGGATTGGTGACGGTTGATGGTTTTGATTTGCTGTCGGCTTCGCCTCCCCTGTTTTGATCTTGTTGGAGTTTTAGTGGAGGTTTGTGTTCTGTGGCTTGATTTGGTGTACTTATAATGATCATTTCAAACTTGACTTAATTATTTTCCTAGGATTTATAAGCTTGATGTTCTAGAGTTTGCAAATATCTAGGGAATATTTAGAATTTGATTTGTTTATAAGTTTTAATCTCAGTTGGATTAGTTTAATTTCATGCCTAGTGACCTTAATCTCTTCCATCGTCCCCAAGGACACGACCCTCAAGTACCACAACGGTAGCTGTACGCTTGAGGTACTTTTGTTTATCACTTAAAATTATCCCAACAAGTTTTTGGCACCGTTGTCGGGGACGACAGCATGAGATAGGTCATATTTTCATTTCCTTAGCTCCTTCCTTATTCGTTGCTTATTTCATTCTTAGTTGAGATTTGTTCATTAGGTGTTTTGGTTATTAGTTGTGATTTGTTTAGTTGATTTGTTTTGCTCATTTCATGACGTTATTATTAGGTTACATGGATCTCATTTTACTTTCTTTATTTTCATATCAATTGTCACTTAGTTCAGTTATTTCTTGAAAATTCCCAAAATCCAAAAAAATTAGAAAAGCTAAAATCTAAAAAAATTAGAAAAACCTTCAGAATCACTAAAAATTAGAAAATATTAAAAATTTAAAAAATTTTGAAAAATTTGAAAACCACCAAAAAAAGGGGGTTATGGTGAAGTTTTGAGTTTGGTTTTCGAGGGACTATTTTATTTATGTTTGGAAATTGATAAACCTTTTGATTTGGTTGCTTTTTGTGTAAGTAGTCTTTAGGGTTGAGTACCATTTTAATTTGATTTTGTGTTTGCCATAAGAAAAAAAAAATTAGAAAATTTAAAAATCCCAACAAAAAAATAGAAAAAGAAATGACTAAAAATAGGATTTCTTTTGGTGAAGGTGTAGGGTTTATATGACTAGTTGGGTTAAAGACTCTGAAGATCAAAGACTCATTAGGAGTGAGCCCGATTCTGACTTCGAACCTGATTCCGAACCTAAGCTTGAGTTAGGGAACATGGCACAAGAAAGGACTTTGAGTAATATTTTCTATCCTCCTAAGACTGCTTTGCCATCATATTTTGTTATGCCTGTTTTTACACCAAATGTGACCTTTGAATTGAAACCCCATTATAATCAGATGCTCCCTAAATTCATAGGTTTAGAGGATACTTATTTGTTTTTAAGGGAATTCGAAGAAGTTTGTTCTATGATGCATTTCCCTAACATTCCCATTGATGTTGTACGAATGAAATTGATTCCTTTTGCTTTGAAAGATTCTGCTAAATGATAGATGTATGGCTTGGCTGCTAATTCTGCTACTTCTTGGAATGATTTTGTAAGATTGTTCTTAAGAAAATATTTCCCTAATGCCAAGGCTGTTAAGCTGAGGAATGAAATCAATCAATTTGTGCAACTTGATTGGAAATCATTTTGGAAATATTTTGATAGGTTCAAAACTTTGTTGGCCCAATGTTCCCCTCATGGTTTAGACCAAGCACATTTGTGCCAGATTATATATAAAAGACTTGACCAATAGACTAGGACCATGGTAGAGTCCATGTGTTAGGGTGGCTTCCTTTCTAAGAGTCCCACAGCTGCTTGGGAGTTTTTAGAGGACTTGGTTGAGAAAACCATGTAGTGAAAAACCATTCGTGATGACAGCTTGAGTTTTAGGTTTGCAAGGGGTGGTTTCTATTCTGTCTCTAATGTTAGTCACTTAGAGTCTAAGATTGCTATTTTAGAAAACATGTTGAAGGGATTATCTCCCCAGATGTCCCAGCTATCTTAGACTTTTGCAGCGTCTTGTTTTCACTGTTAGGCCCTAGATCATTCATTGAGTGCTTGTCCTTATTTTGCTCATCAGTTAGTAACTAAACAGGAGCAAGCAAGTATGGCCTTCTAGAGACCTAAGAATGACCCTTTTTATTACAACCCAGGGTGGTGGAATCACCCTAACTTTTAATGGAATAGTGGACCCAATGTTGTAGTTCCTAATTCTCAACCTGGGATGTTTCCTGGAAACAACTCCCAGCCCATCTCTCATCCTTCACACTCCTTTTAGAGACTGACTTTCTCAGGTGTGCCTAATGCACCTAGATATTGATAAATTTGAGAGGAGAATCAATAACAATGTGAAAAGAATGATTAATACTAATATGGAAAGAATGATGAGAATGATAACCAAACAGTTTTCCCAATTAGCACCATCTTCTAGGGAACTAGGTACTTTCCCGAGTCAACCTAAGGTGAACCCTACGGGTTATGCCTCCTCTTCTTCTGGTAACCCTAGTGAGCCTGTCAGGAAAGTGAATGCGGTTATGTCTCTCTGTTTTAGTCGAGAGGTTGATAAGCATGTGAGAAATCCTAATGAACCTTGCAGGTATCCTCATCAATTCTTCCAGAATTCTCCCCCCTCTTCTACTCCAAAGACTAGTCCATTCAGTCAGTCAGGGGATACTCCTGCTAGTGTCTCCAATGCTTCAGATAGTCCTCCCTCTCCTAAATTACCTTCTAAGAAAGAGAAGCTCCAAGAAAAAGACTCCTCTGGCTCAGCAAGATCTTCGCCTTCTAAGAGTTCTTCTCCCCTTCTTCTGAGAAGATCCAGATGCCTTTGCCTCCTTTCCCCCATAGTTTAAAGAAGAAATATCAAGATCATATTAAGAAGATGAGAGAGACTTTTTCTTAAGTTAAGATCAATATTCTCTTGTTTGATGCCATTCAGCAGATGCCTCCTTATGCTAGATTTTTAAATGACCTATGTACTATAAAGAAAGCAACTGGTGTACCCAAGAAGGCTTTCTTGACTTTTGGTGCTAATTCTATCCTTTCTCAGATCCCAGTGAAGTATAAGGACCCCGGTTGCCCGACTGTGTCTATAGTCATAAGGGACCAACTCATTCACAGAGCATTGCTTGACTTAGGGTCTAGTGTTAACTTGATACCCTTTGCTGAGTGTGAGAGGCTAGAGTTAGGCAAACTAAAACCTACCAAGATGGTCATTCAATTGGCTGATAAATCAACTAGAGTGCGCAGGGGGATAGTTAAGGATGTGCTGATTAGAGTCGCTGAATTTATTTACCCACTGGACTTTGTCGTGATTGAAACTGAGTAGGTATCCCACTTAACTAGTCAGGTTCCTGTGATTCTAAGGCGTCATTTCTTATTGAATGCCCCGTTCTTGTAACAAGTCATACACAACACCACATAAAATAGATCCAGTATGAGGAGATTCCAAATGATGAAAATTTAAAATTCTAATAGTCAACTTCCAATCAGAATCCACATAGTGAGTAGTCAAGCACAAATATCCCTCTATTTGGCAAGTGGTCTACATATCACAAGTCAAACAAATGCGTCCAGGAAGTACAACAACAGCTAACTTAAGTTGTTTCTTAAATCGAGCATGTAACTTAAGGCAATCAGATTTCGCTGTGTTTCTAGTTATGGCTCTGACTTCATTGTTCAAGTATATATGAATCTCTCTATTTCCTTCATGCTCAACCCAAGAAAAACTATACCCATGCCTTATTATCGCCCTATCTAGCAAATCACGAAAAATTTTTTGTTCAAACCTTTTCGCACCTCCTCCTTCTTCAGATGACTTTGCAGATTAATATGCTTTACACTTTTCCAAATGCTTCTTCATATTGCTAGTCCTAGATTGCGCAATAGCAATAAAGGTTGCTGTTTTGCAATGTGAGCATTTCGCTCGCTTTTTGCCATCACTGAAATTGGTCCCATCAATCACAAGAAACTCATGCCACATCGAATTTCTTTTTTTATCATCTTCGACAAGAGTATCAAGGGCTGTTATTGTTGAAATAGAATTCAAATTTTAATTGGCATGTATTTCATTTCCTTATCATTCAATGTCCATAACTCCCTGCATTTAATTTAAAAGTAGCGTAATGCAACTCAGTAACTAGAAAGTTCAGGCTTTCTGAATTCCACACCCTTAATTTTACAGTGGTTAGTGTGAAAATCACAGACTGCAAATTAACAGGTGCGTAATTTCTGGCCTGATAAGCGGCTTTTGATTAGTCATCTTGAAATGCAGTGAGTTTACTAGGGTTCCAAGTTAAACGATGACTTAACAATATCAAATCAAGAAACCCCGAAAACACAAATAAGGAGAGGAGAAGAGAAACCCACCTCAATCCTAGCTTAACACTCGCGAATGGGCTTGATTTAGAGCACAAATCGAGCACCCAAGGACCCAGAACATCCCTACCGTCCGCGGCTAGCCTCGAATGAACCACAAGGAAACCCTAACTTGCGTTTTTTACCAGATCTGCCATGGTTGGGAAGGATTGAGACAAGGAATTCAATTTATAATGAAAGGAGGGTTCGAATCTCACCTGCTTGTGCGAAATCGGCCGAGTATTCTCGGCCCTGCTCTGCGTCGATTTCGGCCAACGCCTTGGCTGACTTGCCACCTAGCCGCGCCGCAGACAGTCGCTGGCACCTGGGTATGGGGGGTAGGTTCACTTGGGGTTGGCGGTCTGCGTGTGAGGCGAGCAGACAATGATGGCTAGTAGTGCCCTGGCGTTCGAGAACAGCAGAGCGAAAGGAGGGTTCGAAGTCTGGGAACGCGTATGTTGGGTAGGAGAGTATTTGGGGCTCTTTTTTTTTTTTTTCCAGACTCTCTGCTATTTTGGGGGGTATTCTGAGTTGGGGGGAAACTAAAATTTTAACTTTGAGAATTGGTGAGATTTTGAAGTTAAGATAAAAATAGTAGGTAAAAATAATATGGGGTGGGAAATTTTAAAAAAGTTTTAATTTAGTGAAAAGTTAGTAGGAAATAAGATTTTTAAAAAATATAAATAACAATTTATATAATAGATAGTGGGAGTTTAGTGGGAATTTAGTAGAAATTTTGCCATTACAATTAAAACAATGGAAAAATAGTGGAAAATATAATGTAGTGGGAAAACAGTGGTAAATTTGCTACTGTAATTTTCTAGTGGGAAAGTACAGTGAAAAATTCGATGATTTTTGGTTGTGGATTGATATGATTTTATGACCACAGTTAGTCAAGCTGAACAGTGTTCATGGGATTAACAGTAATCAGGAATAACTATGTAACTAAGTTAACAATAGAATGACAAGTGTGTGGCAACAAGTGAAAACAATTAGCTCTCAGATGAGTTCCTACTGAATTATTCACGCCTAACCCAAATTACGAATAGTAAGGGCTCATTATGGCTTATACGGCTATATAAATAGCAACGCATTCACATTAACAGTAGGATCACGACCCTTATTCATGGACTCTTCTTTAAAAGCTTTCGAACACTTAGTTGAGTTTGGAAGGGAAAAAGAAAAGTGACTTAAGAAGAATTAAAGACTCAAGAGGGGAATTTTATAAATGAAATTAAATGAAATTTAAGAGGAAAAATAAAATAGTTAATAATTTTTAATTTGTAATTTGATAGATATGTAATAAAAATAATACACGCTAGGATTATAAATTCATAATATTCTTTTGTGAGCCTATGACAACGAGACTACAGTCATTCCGTCAAAAATACTGCATTAGTGCATTACTGATCTATAATCCTAAATTATATTCATAATGTGTTTAAATTTTAACTCTTCATGATCATATTCAGGAATATATGTTTACATATGATCTCATAGTAATGTGATTCATTTGAATTTATTATTTTTTCTTTTATGATAACCAACATTCACAATCATATAACTATAATGACAATTAACACATATAAACATCTCATAAAGACAAATCAACCTTGATATGTGATCACAGATCACTTAACGAGGTATCAAAAGAACATTGAATCGATTATTAAAAATACCGACTTCAACTAATGCGATTCTGCTCACCAACTCAAATATGACAAATGTCAAGTTATGAATCAGCATCGGGTTCAAAATAAAAAAATTTATTTTTTTTCTTTTATTGGTCATTTTTCAAGGTATGTACATATATTTTGGCATTAAGCCTTTCAAATAAGACAATTGATTTATGAATCATGATTGACGCTAGGTTGATTCACTAGTTTTGTCTAAGTCTCAAGTTTTGATAACCAACATTCACAATTACATAAATGTAATGATAATTAATACATATAGATATTTGCTCTCACAAAGAAATATCATTCTTGATATATGATCACTTAAGGGGCTATCAAAACAACACTAAATTGATTATTGAAAATATTAACTTGAACCAACTTGTTTCTATTTACCAATTCAAATATGACAATTGACAAACGTCAAGTTATGAACCAACAACGGGGCCAAAATAAAACTTTTATTGTTTTCTTTCTTTTATTGGTCATTTTTCAAGGTATATATATTTTGGCGTTGAGTCTTGCAAATGAGACTATTGACTCATGAATCATGATTGGCACTAAGTTGGTTCACTAGTTTTGTCACAATTGAGATACTTGAAATAATGAAACATCACTTAACAACCCACAATCCTTTAGATAATTGCACTTGCACATCGGTCGTCGCATAACTGCATAAGAACTTAAAAATATAAGATATTAGGGTCATGGATGGTTGTACTTAAGTACTTGTAACTTACTAAAATTCATAGTAAATGTATAAGTATGCTAAGCCCATAAAAAATTTCAATTACAAAAGTTCATTTTAATTTTACTTAAGCTTTAAAACTTATATATATATATATATATATATATATATATATATATATATATATATTATACGGACGTATAAACGATTGAATGTTAACATATGAACGGATGACTTAAAAGAATATAGAATAAATAGACTTAATTAATTAAATGGATTTTATCTTTTAAATATAATTTAGAAACGAGCACATTGAAAATATACACTGACCCGAAATTAACCCGAATTAATTTATACCTAACCCGATTTACACCCGACCCGACATTCACCAGGACATTGAATGGAATCCCATCCGACCCAAATTAGACTCGACCCATACCCGATCCGAATCGGGCTACCGTACACAACCCGAAACATACCCGACCCAAACTCCATCCGAACCGAACCCGAACCCGACTGACCCAAAAGTGACCCAAACCCGAACTTCGCTCGAACCGAACCTGAATCCGATCCGAACATGATTGACGCGAAATTGATCCGAACCGAACTACAACCAGACCTGTACCCGATTCGATTGACCCATTTGCTAGGTCTAGGTATATATATATATATAAACCTAATTAGCTAACCCTAATTCACTAATTCCATTTCCCCTCCCTATTCGCCCCCCTCTAGTTCAGCACTTTAGCCCCCCTAACTCGTCCCTTTCCTCTCGGCTCTCTCAGTTCTCCCTTTGCAGTCTCTCAAACTCTTATCTCACTTTCCACCACCAAACCCAGCCAGTCAACCACGTGGTCCACACTGCACAACGTGTTTTCTGGCGACAGTAGTACTCTACGGTGTGTGTCTAGTTCGGCGACGATGAGCTTTTTTTTGGTTTGTGTGTTTATGTCTTTCGATCTATTGCTCACCACTCTCTTGCCCCCCGGGTCCCTAATCATAGATCTGTTCCTTCAGTCAATGATAGTGGGTTTGCCCGGTGTTATTCTCCGGCACAGCTTTCTTCCCTCGTTCCCCAGTGTTCTTCCCAGCCGGTGACTCGATGAGTGCTTGTGACGTTGTTCCTTTATTTTTTTTGCTTGCTGCTTTGTTAAATTCACTTCTCTCGCCTTTTTAATTTGATCAATTTGACGTTTTTGAGTAAGATTTGTCTCTACTCTCTAGAAGACTTATTTGAGATTTAGATTTGAGGAATTTCTTTTTTGTCCTACATTTGTTGTTCATTTGATTGGTGGATTATTTTGTAGGATCTAATGACTAATTAAATCTATTAATACTCCAACTTGATAGCTTATTCAAGTTTCTGATCTGGATCATGTGTCTCTTAAATCGTTGATCATTATCCGAACGTGTAATATATGATCGAGGTATCTTAAAAACCTCCTGAACAAGCTAAAGTGACCTACAAGAATAAAGAAAATACTTGAACGAAAAAGGCAACAAACCTAAGATGAGACAGCTCATGGTGAATGCAATCTTTGTTTTTGAGAATTAGGAATTATATCGGTCTAAATATGTATATATACCATATCAATGAAAAATCTAGTCTTGCATGCTATCTCTATTTGCAGGTTGTTATCAAGTGACGGGATATGATGCTTTTGTATGTGGTATAACCTTGTATTTCTCTTTGCACACCGAAGAAATGAGTGACTAAATAACCTGTAGTCTTTGACATAATGCTATTCAAATCAAATTGAGGGTAGATGTTCATGCAGGTAGTAGCATTTTGCATCTAGATGTTGTTGGGCTGGTTTCTTACTCTCTATGTGTGACTTCTTGCTCAAACTTTTAATCTTTAAGATTTCTTTCTTCTAATATGTTGTTGTGTTTGTCTAAAAGTTGCATCGTTGATGGGAGCTATCAAATCATGGGCTTTGTTGGTGGTGGTTGTCTAAAAGTTGGGCTTTAAGGTTGTGATGAAAGACTTGGAGCTGCTAATTTAATCTCATGTTTGCAGTTATCATTGTAGCCAAAACTTGTAATTTCTTGATTCTTGGTTTTATGATGTACTTCTCTTTATTCCCAACCCTTAAATTCCACAAAATTCGTGAGAACTTTTGAAATTAGCCTATGAAAGTCAAATTCTTTATTGCTAGTTGTCGCTTCAAGCTATGCGAAACTCTGAATCTTGTAGTATTAGTTGCCAATCTGCTGGATATGGTTATAGGTGCTGGGTGTTGGTTTTCTCACAACTTATTACATCTAATTAAAATGAAATAAAACAAAGTAGAAAAAATTAGGAGCCGGGAACCCGATTCTGGATCTAGTGCTTACTGGTTTTGGGACTAGTTCCAAAAATCTTAGGCTCGATTGTAACTAAGACTGGGATCGGTCTCAATTTTCAAGACTCGGTTGCAACTAGGTCGTGACCAAGTCCATGAAAATGGACCGGGTGCCTAATCCTACTCAAGCCTAATTACGGAATTATGTTTCCATCTTCAACACAAGATATGCTGTGTTTTGTTTATATCCTATTGTAACTATGTGTCATGTTAAGGAAGGTGTGTTGAAATTAGGATTGCCAAAAGCTTGTATAAATATTTTACACTGTCATCGCGATCAATAACAAACACAACAACAAATTATTTTTTCTCTTGTCTCTTTCCCTTATTTCATGGTATTCGAGCTGTAGGCTCAAAGCAAACTAAAAACACAGTTTTGCTATGACTGACGATGGAAAGAAGGGGTTTGTGCCAGAGATTTAGACACCCCCTGTTATACACATTTAGAGTGTCTTAAAGTCTTGATAACTACAATAATTTTCCACTGCGAATTTTGTTGATATTTGGCAGAAAGCGGTAAGAACTAGATTGAAAGCTAAAAACAAGTTAAGGTTTGTTGAGTTATTATATTTAGTTTTGATGATGACAAATCCAAGTGTAAAAATTTGTCCAAGTAATGTTGCTCCAAACACGATCTCCAAGTAGGCCTAACTGGTGTTTGTGATCTTTATTGTATTAACTGATTTGCTACATGTGAGAACAAGTCTTAAACAGGTTTTACTTGGTGATTCTATATTAAGTCAAGAACACCACCTCGACAGTTGATTGTAAGGCATGTTCCTGAACTCTAGCAATGCAAAGAACAACCCCAGCAAACAAGGTGGCCTTGGTGTTCACAGCAGCTCTACAAATCTTGGACAAGATGACTGGTTCAAAACAAGAAGTCTTGGGTATATAGGTTTTATTTATTTAGACTCTTGTTAATATGCCAATATTGAAAACGTCATTTTAAACACCTCTTGAATCGGTATTTGCGCTAAGTGCTTCAGAACACCAGTTGCGAACAACCCTACAAACAGGGTGCCTAGGGTGTTTCTGAACTGAAATGGCCATACCCGGTTATCTTTGAAAATTCATTTCGGTTGGCCAAGATCTCCAGAATACTTTCTTTAAAATCCAAGATTGCTATTTTTCTGGAAAGGATATTTCTTGAAAATATTATGGGAGATTTGCGAAAATAGGTTTTGGGAGAATTGCCAAAACTAAAAGATTCCCTTTGCCTATATTTTCGGATATGATAAAATTTCAAAAGTTGAAGATTTCTGGTTGTCATTTGAATCTTCTTCACGGCTATGGGAAGATAAGGGTTATCTCTTAAGATAACAAATCCCTTATATTTTGGGAAAAATTTATCACTAGCCGTTGGGGAGTATTTCTTACTTGAAAATCGTTTTCCCTACTTAGCTGATTCTTTCATCTCTCCTTGTTTTTGACCGTTGGATTTTGTGTTTAAAATCTCAGCATTTCACTCCCATTTGGATAGAGGAGAAAAGACGAGAAACATACACAACATACGCAAAAAAAAGGAAAGTTTCAAAAGTGGTTTTTCTAGTTAGAAGAATTTTTCGAGTTACGCTTGAGAAAAGAAAAACCGAGACAAGTTGTGTTTAAACTGAGCTTTCAAGATATTGGCATACTAGGACCTCATTGTACCTTACATCTGCTTAAATCAGAAGCACCCCCGTAAGGTGTTTTGTAACCCTGATCTTGGATCAGAAAAGTGAGTGAGTGGTCCTCAGTCGTGTGGACTTTGGACGTGTCCAATCTGGTGAGATTTGGACGTGGTGTAACCCTTCTTAGAGAAGAAGGTTACGTGGTTGCAAGTTGTAACAAGGTGTGTTACATTTGTAACGTGTGAAGCCCGTTAGTGAAAGTGGTTAAATCCTACACGAGGTAGGTCGTGGTTTTTCACACCTCAGTTGGGCTAGAGGTGTTTTCCACGTAAAAATTGTGTGTGTGCTTTATTTTCCGCATTTATCTTGGTGATTTTCGCATTTGCAATATTTGAGAACACCCCCTGCAAACAAGTCACTAGGGTGTTTGTCATCTGAGAATAACCTCTGTGAGGGTGTTTGTTATTTACAACGCGAAAATCAGACATCACAATTCACCCCCCTCTTGTGGTTGTGTACTCACGAATTTAACAAGTGGTATCAGAGCGGGTTCTCCTATAAAAGGTTAATACCTTGAGAGATTCTGAAGATGAGTACTCCACAAAGAATTCTTGAAGGACAATCCATTACTCGCCCTCCTTACTTCAATGGCCAATACTATAGTTGGTGGAAGAATAGGATGGAGAACTATATACAAGCCGAAGACTATGAGTTATGGATGCTCATCAAGAACGGGCCTTTTGTTCCCATAAAAACCCTTCCTGAAGGAAAAACAGCTCCCAAAGAACCTCATGAGTTTGATGCCGAGGACTACAAAAAGATAGAGAAAAATGCCAAGGCCAGAAAGCTTCTATATTTTGGCCTAGGACCCGATGAATATACTCACATCTCTGAGTGTGAATCAGCCCAAGCTATCTGGAACGCCCTGCAAGTTGCTCATGAAGGTACGAGTCAGGTTAAACAATCTAGAATTGAGCTACTTATGCGACAATATGAGTTGTTTGATATGGGTGATCGTGAGACTATGATGGATATGTATACACGGTTTACCCACATCACGAACGAGTTAAAATCCCTGGGAAGATCTTTCACCACTGAAGAGTTGGTGAGGAAAATCCTCAGAATTTTACCTCGCACGTGGGAGGCCAAAGTAACAGCCATCCAAGAGGCTAAAGACATGAACAAGATCACCCTCGACGAGTTGATTGGTAATCTCCAGACCTATGAACTCCGAAAGAACTCACAACAAAGAGAGGAGCAAAAGAAGGATCGTGGGCTTGCCTTGAAAGTACATGAAGACACTGACTCTGACCTTGAAGATGAAGATATGGCCCTAATGTCCAGAAAATTCAAGAAATTCTTTAAAAAGGACAAGGAGAACAACAAAAGAAAAGACTTCAGTAAGTCCAGAAATACCCCCAAAGAACAGCTCACAGGGTGTTTCAAGTGCGGCAAACCAGATCACTTAGTCAAAAATTGCCCTCTGCTTCGAGAAGATCAGATGCCCGAACACCCTCGAAAACAGGGTCGAAAACACCCTGTAAACAATCTGGGCAAGCGATTCTCGAAAGCTATGCTGGCTGCTTGGGGAGATTCCTCTGAGGATGAAGGAGAATCTGAAGCTGAAGAAGGGGTCGTAGCACTTATAGCACAAAGTGATTCAGATTCAGATGATGAATCAACAATCAGCTTCTCAGATCTCAAGAACAAGGTACATGATCTTAACAAAACCACTTTCGAAGAACTTCTATATAATTTGATAGACACCTGTGCTGATCTAAAAAGAGAAGTTCGTGACCTAGAGCTTGAAAATGAAATTCTCAAAAATGAAAAACTCGGTTTACATGAGAATATTAACGTGCTTAGAGAAAACCTCTTTCTAAAAGAAGGCGATTATACACAAGTAGAGAAAAAACTCTTTGAAGTGGAAGAAATAGTTGAATCCCTGCTAAATGAAAAGCAGAGCTTGAATGCTACCATAGAAAAATTAGAAACTGATCTTGCCACAAACAAACGCTGGAACAAATCTTCACAAGCCCTTGATTGGTTAAACACTCATCACAGTAGAAACAAAAAGGGACTTGGTTACAAGCATAAACGGACCGTTTACCCAATACATAGAAAGTATGTGGGATTACCTGAAAACATCGTTTGCTTTCATTGTGGTAAAACGGGTCATTATAGATACACTTGCCCTTTAAGAAAACATGCCAATTAAAAGAATGAAAGGTATGTGAAACAAATCTGGATTAGAAAAGATGAGCTTTACATGTCTAAAAGAATGGGACCCAAGTGGATCTGGGTTCCCAAAACTAACCCGTGATTTGTTTTGCAGGCTGAAGTGAGAGAGAACAACCTTACGAACAACCCCACTAACACCCTTGAAAACAGGCAGTTGTGGTTTGTTGATAGTGGGTGTTCACGGCACATGACTGGTGAAAGATCAAATTTTCTCTCACTTACAGCTTTGAATGGTGGGAGTGTAGCATTTGGAAACGGCAAGTCTGGGACAATTTCGGTATAGGTAATATTGGTAAAACTCTCTCCCACTCAATTGATAATGTGCACTTAGTTGATGGGTTAAAACACAATTTGCTAAGTGTGTCCCAACTGTGTGACAAGAACAACCTAGTACTATTTTCAAAAACACGTTGCTTGGTTGTGAATGACAACACAGGAGATGTTGTGTTGAGGGGGAAGCGATGTCAAAATGTTTATAAAGTTTGTGGTTTGTTGATAGTGGGTGTTCACGGCACATGACTGGTGAAAGATCAAATTTTCTCTCACTTACAGCTTTGAATGGTGGGAGTGTAGCATTTGGAAACGGCAAGTCTGGGACAATTGTCGGTATAGGTAATATTGGTAAAACTCTCTCCCACTCAATTGATAATGTGCACTTAGTTGATGGGTTAAAACACAATTTGCTAAGTGTGTCCCAACTGTGTGACAAGAACAACCTAGTACTGTTTTCAAAAATACGTTGCTTGGTTGTGAATGACGACACAGGAGATGTTGTGTTGAGGGGGAAGCGATGTCAAAATGTTTATAAAGTTTGTATTTCCACTCTTCCCCAAAATAATCTGACTTGTTTAAATGCATTAAATGATGATATAATGCTATGGCACAAGAGACTAGGTCATGCAAGCCTGTCCTTGTTAAACAAACCTGTTTCCAAAGATTTGGTTGTGGGACTACCTTTCATCAAGTATAATGATAACAAGGTATGTGAAGCTTGTGCAAAAGGAAAAGAAGTCAGATCTTCTTTAAAATCTAAAAAGTGTGTAAGCACTACCCGACCTCTTGAATTATTGCATATTGATCTATGTGGTCCCATGAGGATAGCTAGTAGAGGAGGAAAGAGGTATGTGCTCGTAATTGTGGATGATTACTCTCGATTTACTTGGACTTTATTCTTGACATCCAAGAATGAAACCTTTGAGAAGTTTATTGCCCTTCTCAAAAGGATTGAAAAGAGAGTAGGACACTCATTGGTAAGCTTGAGGTCTGATCATGGTACTGAATTTGAAAATGCAAGTTTTACAAACTTTTGTAATGAACATGGTGTTGATCATAACTTCTCAGCCCCGAGAACACCCCAGCAGAATGGGGTGGTTGAACGAAAAAATCGTACCCTAGAAGACATGACTAGAACAATGCTTATTGCTAGTGGTCTTCCTAAGAACTTTTGGGCAGAAGCCTTGAACACATCATGTTACATTATAAATAGATGCATGATTAGACCCATTTTGAACAAAACTCCTTATGAACTTCTTAAAGGCAGAAAACCCAACATTATGCATCTAAGAACATTTGGTTGTAGATGTTTCGTGCATAACAATGGGAAAGATGCCTTAAGAAAGTTTGATCCAAGGAGTGATGAGGCAATATTTCTTGGTTATTCCTCTCACAGTAAGGCATACAAAGTTTTTAACAAAAGAACCTTGTGTGTTGAGGAAAGTGTGCATGTGTTTTTTGATGAATCTAACTCTTTGAATGAGAGTGATGCACAGGATGAAGAGTTTGAATTAGGTCTTGTCCAAAAGGAATCGTTGAACCAAGAAAAACAAGGTGAGAAGACCCTGAAGAAAACAGGTACAGAAGCTGTTCCTCAAAATGGCAGGCAAGGTGAGAACCAAACAGGGGGAAACACCGTTGAACCATGTTCGGAACCATGCTCTTCAGGAACAAGCTTGTAAAAAGGTGCAGAAATAGGATCAGGAGGTGTTCTTGAGCCTGATCCTACACACATTTCAGTTAGAACAGCTGTGGATCTACTTAATCCAAGACCATGGAAGCACCATAATTCGCACCCTCTTGATCAAATCTTGTCAGATATTAATACTGGAGTACAAACTAGATCTAAACTTAAGAATTTTTGTGCTTTCTATGCTTTTCTTTCTAACATTGAGCCAAAAAGTATGAATGAAGCTCTTGCAGATTCAGGTTGGATCACGGCTATGCAAGAAGAGCTTCATCAATTTGAGAGAAACAAAGTGTGGCACCTTGTACCTCGACCGGCTGAGAGAAAAATCATTGGAACCAAGTGGGTATTCCGAAACAAACTGGATAAATCAGGAACAGTCACTAGGAACAAGGCACGGCTGGTTGTTCAAGGGTATAATCAAGAAGAAGGGATCGATTATGAAGAAACCTTTGCACCAGTTGCTAGAATTGAGGCTATTCGAATCTAATAGCCTTTGCAGCTCATATGGAAATCAAGCTATATCAAATGGACGTGAAAAGTGCATTCCTCAACGGATATCTTAAAGAAGAGGTGTATGTCAAACAACCCCCTGGTTTTGAAAATGGTGATTTTCCAAATCATGTTTTTAAACTTGACAAAGCACTTTATGGTTTAAAACAAGCTCCAAGAGCTTGGTATGAACGGTTGTCAAGCTTTTTACTTGAAAATGATTTTAGAAGAGGCAAGGTAGACAATACCTTGCTTCTAAAATCTAAGGGGGAACATTTATTGATTGTCCAAATATATGTAGATGACATTATATTTGGTGCAACTCATCATGATTTATGCAATGAATTTTCAAATATGATGAGGAGTGAGTTTGAGATGAGCATGATGGGTGAGCTTAACTTTTTCTTAGGCTTACAAATCAACCAAACTCCAAACGGCACCATGATCCATCAACAAAAGTATATCAAGGAGCTACTTAAGCGTTTTGGGATGGAGTTGGCCAAACCCGTAGACACTCCTATTTCTCCTTCAACCAGGTTGGTTATGGATGATGGGAGTCCCTCAATTGAGGAGAAACTCTATAGGGGCATGATTGGGTCACTCCTATACCTAACCGCTAGTAGACCAGATATTATTTTTAGTGTTGGTTTATGTGCCCGTTTTCAGTCTAATCCTAAGGAAACTCATCTTAAGGCTGTGAAACGGATACTAAGATATTTGAAACATACACCCAATTTAGCCTTATGGTATCCTAGAGGTTGTAATTTTGATCTTATTGGATATGCTGATGCTGACTATGCTGGATTCCTAGTTGATAGAAAGAGTACCTCAGGTATGACTCACTTTCTTGGACCCTGTTTGGTATCTTGGGCTACCAAGAAGCAGCATTCAGTTGCCTTGTCCACAGCAGAAGCTGAATATGTTGCAGCAGCTTCATGTTGTGCTCAACTGTTGTGGATAAGACAACAGCTTAAGGACTTTTGTGTTGACACTGGATGCATTCCTATTTTTTGTGATAATACTAGCGCTATTAACATTGCCAAAAACCCATGTCAACACAAAAGGACAAAACATATTGACATTCGACATCATTTCTTAAGAGATAATGTGGAAAAAGGCTTTATTTCAATAAATTTTTGCTCCACTGAAAATCAAATTGCTGATATATTCACTAAAGCACTGAGTAGAGACCAATTCGAGAGAAACAGACTGGAATTGGGGTTGGTGAAAACACCCTGAGAACACCTGTTCTCAGAGTTAGACCAAGCTGACAAAAACACCTTATAATACCTGTTCTATCCCCTTGTTTGCAATTCTTGTTATCAAAACAGTGGTCTATGCTTAACGAATATGTGTAGTCTTGTGTGCTACTATGATTATATGTGAAGACTGCTGCCTTGGGAGATGGAGAAAGAGTATTCATGACAGACCTTGGAATGAGAGAAGCATGTTCAAGAACAGGCGGCTCGAACAGGTATGCCTTAATTGTCATTAACGTATGCTGCCTGCTTAAATTCTAGGTGTTCCCTAGGTGGCCCTTCATAATGGGTAGGGAGTTTAAAAAACCCCCCTTGCGTGCGTCTGTCTTTCCCGTCTTGCTCTCTCCTCTGTTCTTGCTTTCAAACCCTAGCAAAACCCTCAAAACCCGAAATTCTTCCTTGCGATAATGGCTCCCAAAACTGATTCTTCATCAATCTCTGAGAGTAACAACATGATTATACCTTCGATTCCGGCTCCTCCTCGCCCAATTATCCACACAATCTTCGGGTATCTCAATCGGTTAAACCTCAAAAGTATTGGGCTTGAGTTGAATGATATTCCCTACTCCTTCGGTTGGAAATTAGTGGTGTATGTGGGAACAATCCCCTATCCCATTTCTTCTGAAGCTGTTGCTGGTTCTTCGGGTTTCCAAGACTAATTCTTGGAGAACCCAGAAACCCTCTTTGGGGATTTTGAACCCTATTCTTCTGTGCTATTCCCAGAAACAACTCAAAGAATAGGGGATGCGTTATTCGATGATCTGTTCATGGATTTGAAGGAGGACTCTGGTGAGAAAACAGAAGATAGTCCTGTCCAAAGGGATGACTTTGTTCCTCTAATCTCTCAAACTGGAGAGAAGAGAAAAAGGGTGAAGATGGTGGCTAGGCGCACCCGAACGCCAAGAACACGACCACCACCAAGGTCTCGCCCCTCTCTAACTCCCTCTTCTCCTCCTTCTAAACCTTCTCGCAAATCTGCGAGAATTGCTTTCAGATCGACCCCCAGATCCTCCAAACCTTCTGCTCCAGTTATTGAGGAGATTTCCTCTTCCTCCTCGAGCCTTTCTGGTTCTGATTCCGAGGATCCCTCCTTCAAACAAGGGACCCCCGTGTTCTCAGAATCCTCTGATGAACAAAACCCTTCAAAACCAATCACCACTTCTTCTAAACCTTCAGCCTCAAAAACACCCCTCAAGAGGAAACCGAAAACAACCCCTCTTTCCAAAACTGCATCCCCGGCTCCTCAAATCAAAAAGACCAAATTGTCCACTCCCTCTCCCCTGTCTGAGAAACACGCGCAATTCCTCCGGCGCAATGTTGTAAGGGGGAAGGTAGTGAACATACCCTTCCTTGAGGAACTTGGGCTGGGGGTGTTCTTGACCAAGCTTCGAGCCCAAGGCTGGCTTGAGTTGTTTGCAAACACCCAGCAAGGGTGTTCTGTGCCCGAGTTGGCTGACTTCTATGCCAACTGCTCTGTCACAAATGGGGTGGTGACAAGTGCTGTCAATGAGTGGCATTTCTCCTTCGATGCAGCCACTCTTGGTGACATTCTGGGCATCCTCTCCCATGGATTTGTTGTGTATGTGAGGGAGGACAAAACTGTCCTAGAGACAGCCAGGCTCCTGGAGATATCCAAGCGGGTCAGCCAGAAACAGAGCCTGAGAACACCCTCCTCTGTAAAAAAGGGTGATCTGATCCCTCTTCACCAACTACTTTTCATGTTCGTCATTAAGAACGTGATTCCAAGGGGTCAAGGGAGAAACTCAGCAGACCTTTTTGATCAGTGCCTGGTCGACTTCTTGGATAGGGAGGAACCCATAAATCTTCCTGCTATCATGATTCGCCACATTGGGCGAATTGCGAACACCACCCGAAACCATGATCTCGGGTATGGGTTCTTGCTGACCAAGGTGTTTGAGCACTTTGGTATTGAGCTTAAACGGAGAGTGCCAGCTCAACTGATTGATGAAATTGGCGTTGACACTGTAATGGGGTGTGACTTTGACGTTGGCCATGGGTCAACTCACAAACAGGGTCTTCGACCACCTCGACATCCTGTTTATGAGAAACCCAGTCCCACCGTTGAAGCTGTTCTTGAGGATAATGCACGCCTCAAAGAAGAGCTTTCTGCTGTGAAGTCTACTCTTGAAGCAGAGAAGGCCATCTCAGCTAAACGCCACGAAGAACTCCTTGCACTCCTCTCTGATCTCGCTTCCAGTATTCCTCCACTGCAATCAAGACCACACCCTACCCCTTGATTGTATAGATTGTTCTCTCGCTCTCCTCTCCTCCCCTTGTTGTTTTTCTTTCAATGCTGTTCTTGCTTTTTAATGATGCCAAAAGGGGGAAGACGAACCATTACTTGACAAATATTGACCCTCTTTCAATTTGGAACACTCGGACCTTAGTGGATAACCAAATCAATCAGCATACATGGTTCTCAAATTTGTTTTTAATATTTATCAATATGATCGCTTGGTTTGTCATCATCAAAAAGGGAAAATTTGTTCAGTTATTATATTTAGTTTTGATGATGACAAATCCAAGTGTAAAAATTTGTCCAAGTAATGTTACTCCAAACAAAATCTCCAAACAGGCCTAACTGGTGTTTGTGATCTTTATTGTATTAACTGATTTGCTACATGTGAGAACAAGTCTTAAACAGGTTTTACTTGGTGATTCTATATTAAGTCAAGAACACCACCTCGACAGTTGATTGTTAGGCATGTTCCTGAACTCTAGCAATGCAAAGAACAACCCCAGCAAACAAATTGGCCTTGGTGTTCACAGCAACTCTACAAATCTTGGACAAGATGACTGGTTCAAAACAAGAAGTCTTGGGTATATAGGTTTTATTTATTTAGACTCTTGTTAATATGCCAATATTGAAAACGTCATTTTAAACACCTCTTGAATCGGTATTTGCGCTAAGTGCTTCAGAACACCAGTTGCGAACAACCCTGCAAACAGGGTGCCTAGGGTGTTTCTGAACTGAAGTGGCCATACCCGGTTATCTTTGAAAATTCATTTCGGTTGGCCAAGATCTCCAGAATACTTTCTTTAAATTCCAAGATTGCTATTTTTCTGGAAAGGATATTTCTTGAAAATATTATGGGAGATTTGCGAAAATAGGTTTTGGGAGAATTGCCAAAACTAAAAGATTCCCTTTGCCTATATTTTCGGATATGATAAAATTTCAAAAGTTGAAGATTTTTGGTTGTCATTTGAATCTTCTTCACGGCTATGGGAAGATAAGGGTTATCTCTTAAGATAACAAATCCCTTATATTTTGGGAAAAATTTATCACTAGCTGTTGGGGAGTATTTCTTGCTTGAAAATCGTTTTCCCTACTTAGCTGATTCTTTCACCTCTCCTTGTTTTTGACCATTGGATTTTGTGTTTAAAATCTCAGCATTTCACTCCCATTTAGATAGAGGAGAAAAGACGAGAAACATACACAACATACGCAAAAAAAGGGAAAGTTTCAAAAGTGGTTTTTCTAGTGAGAAGAATTTTTCGAGTTACGCTTGAGAAAAGAAAAACCGAGATAAGTTGTGTTTAAACTGAGCTTTCAAGATATTGGCATACTAGGACCTCATTGTACCTTACATCTGCTTAAATCAGAAGCACCCCCGTAAGGTGTTTTGTAACCCTGATCTTAGATCAGAAAAGTGAGTGAGTGGTCCTCAGTCGTGTGGACTTTGGACGTGTCCAATCTGGTGAGATTTGGACGTGGTGTAACCTTCTTAGAGAAGAAGGTTACGTGGTTGCAAGTTGTAACAAGGTGTGTTACATTTGTAACGTGTGAAGCCCGTTAGTGAAAGTGGTTAAATCCTACACGAGGTAGGTCGTGGTTTTTCACACCTCAGTTGGGCTAGAGGTGTTTTCCACGTAAAAATTGTGTGTGTGCTTTATTTTCCGCATTTATCTTAGTGATTTTCGCATTTGCAATATTTGAGAACACCCCCTGCAAACAAGTCACTAGGGTATTTGTAATCTGAGGATAACCTCTGTGAGGGTGTTTGTTATTTACAACGCGAAAATCAGACACCACAATTCACCCCCCTCTTGTGGTTGTATACTCACGAATTTAACAAGGTTCATTGAAGAAACTTTGTAAAAGCAAGAGGGAGATGAGAAAGAATCAGAAGCTCAAGGATGAGATATGGTTAACTTGATGATTTGCTCTTGGATCCTCAGCTTTATTGATCCAAAACTACATATGAGTGTGGCGTATGCTGCAATAGTTCATTCCATGTGGGATAACCTAAAGAAGCATTACTTGGTCACAAACACTTCTAAAATCCAGCAGCTAAAAGCTAGCATTACAAGCCACAACAAGGTGTAATGGAAGTGGTTGAGTTCTGCTCCATGCCTATGGGGTTATGAAGTAAATTGGACAACTATCAAAAGGCATCTCTTTATACATGTGATTGGTATAAGTAAGGAGCAACCGGCATGACCGTTAAAATAATTGTAGAAGAAAAATCCCACCAATGTTCGAAGGGTCTTGATGATGAAGTTTATTCACATATCATAGGGTAAATTCTTGCATTGAAGCCATTGCCTAAGCTTGAAAAAATTTTTAATATGGTGCAACAAGAAGAAAATCACAAGAAGACGATGATTATGATAGATGATAGGAGTGAAACAACTGCCATCTTTATTGTTGCTAATACAGCAAGGTTGCAACTTAAAACTATGGAGAAAAACCTTGTGCAAGCAGTGTGGATGTTTAGGATATGAGCAGTCAAATTGATGTGAAATCATTGAATACCCTTTATGCTGGGGCACTCGAGGAAGAGCCAGAGGTCGAGGCCGCAGAGCTTCTGGTGGTCGAGCATCAAACAGCTAGGGAAGAGGTATTAGCACAAAACTGCACATGCCGCCGCTACATCAAGAACTAAAGGTTTTAGGACAATCGTAACAGCAAGCACCTTAGAACCGAATTACCCCACTTTTCCTAGCTTCACTTCAAAACAAGCACAAAGGTTGTTGAGCCTAATAAAGACCTCCCAACTGGGCTATGAGAAGCTGCCAAGTATCTGAATTGGATGCTTGATATTGAAACGTCTTATTGTATGATAGGTAACATGAAAATCCTTGAGAAAATTAAAGAAATAGAACATGTTCTAATCAAGTTGCCCCACAGAAGATTCATTGTTGCCCAGGTACGTGGAATTGTGATTTTGGACACTAAGGTCATAGTAAAGATGTCGTACATACGCCCCATTTCACATGGAAATTGATATTTGTTTCTCAACTGTTCCAACACTTTTCGTCGTAATTTTTATGCTGTATAGAATCACACATCGAGCGAGTTGATTGGAGTGCATAAATTAAAAGAAAGGGTCTACCACTTCACAAGAGCATCGCCACCAATTAATCAAGTCAATGTTAATAGCACTATTTAACTTTGGCATTAGTCGTCTTGGGCATCTCTCGAAGCCCGCGTTATTTTTTTCTTCTCAAAATTTTGAATGTGTAAATTAGTTCTAAAGAAATAGTTATTTATGATGCTTGTTTCATGGGTAAGCAAACTCGATCTTAATTTTGTAATAGTAAGAGCAAGGCCAAAGATATGTTTGACTTAATACATTATGATATTTGGTGTTCTGATAAACTATCATCTTTTTGTGGTGCACATTATTTCTTGACCAATATTGATGATGCTTGCAGAGAAATTTAGGTTTATTTGATGGGAAAAAAGGGAGAAGCCTCCAACGTAGTGCTACACTTTGTTGAATGATGAAACATTAGTTTGAAAATAATGTGAAAATTATCGAAGTGACAATGAATCTAAATTCACTTCTGAACATATGAGAAAGTCTTATGTAGAAAAAAGAAATTCTTCATCAAACTAGTTGTGTCAATACCCCTTAGTAGAACTAAAGGGTAGGGGGAAAAAAACCCTATCATATACCAAATATTGTAAGAGCACTTCGTTCTCAAGCCAAACTACCATTGGAATTTTGAGGGAGTGCATGCCTTTTGCGTACTGTACAAGTAGTACACCCAGTAATGTTTTCAAATGTCCAGTTGTAGAACTTGGAGATTATTTTCGTGTTGGGGGTACTAAATATGATATAGTTAAATTTTTTAATCAATATCCATTAAAACTAGTAGTTAGACAAGGAGTTCATTAACATTTTTTTTATGCGAGTTGAGTAGATTTATAATATTAGCCATGCAATAATATAAAGATTAAAAACTTTCATGAACCAAACCTAATTAGTTATCGTTAAATCATACATTATTTTAGCTTATCTAGGTAAGAATAACAGTATAAAAATAAAAAAATATATAGCTAGGCATAGGAGGAAGACCATATGTGTGTGTATATTGCCAAGGAAAGACCATATCTTAAATACTAAAAAATTATTATCATCATATTAGAGCTAAAATTAAATGTACAAAATCTAAAATGAAAGGCAACTTGACTAGCCCAATAAAAATAATTGTTCTCCTCTCCTATCTACGATGAAAAAGCAAGTGAAACATAAGGATGGGACTCAAACTTACAACCACGGATACTGGAAAAATGTTGGGAAATTACCGCTGCCACCTATAGGCATATGTACATGATGCATGCAAACAATTTTTTTTAACAGAAAATTTCCAGAAAAGTCGGGAGCGGGTGCACGCCCCTTCAAGCCCTCACAATCCTCCGCCACTACAAATGGTGAACACCTTATGAGGTAATCTTTGGACACAAACCTTTATTTGATCAAGGACAAAGGATAAATTTGGCTCTCATAGTAGGAAATGCATTTTTGTTGGGTATCCCTTTGTACGAAAGGGGTGGAAGGTATATGACATGGATAGCAAAGAAACTTTTGTTCATAGGAATGTCATATTTCATTAACAAAATTTCCTTTTTATTTCTCAGACTGGGTATAAAGCTCAACCTCTAACCATTTGGATAACAAAAATGTTGCTGCCTCAGATGAGTCTTTGGATTTGGAAGACACTGGCTCAAGTTCTGTTGAACCTGCATTAGCAGGAATAAATAGGTCACAAATGAACAAGAGCCATCTGGCCCTGGTTCAAGAAAGGAGTGCTAGTCCACGCCATAATATAGGATGAGCTAGAAACAAGGCGAAGTGTGACACAGCCTCATGAGCCCAATGATGATGGAGTTAAATGAGGCTAATGCAAAAGAAGACCTTAAGCTATCTTGATCACTATATTTGCTATGGTGGTCAAACGTAAGACCCCTCTTTCAAAGTGTAATCCAACAAGGTTCTTTAGGTAATCTGTATCCTATAGTTAATTATGTTACTTGCAATAGTTTTTCTAAGAGTCATGAAAATTTTCTCGTTGTTATTACAAATATTGTGGTGTCCAGGTTCTATCACAACGTAAAAAAGACCTAAAATGGAGAGAGGCACTGTTGGAAGAGGTTAGGGCCCTGGAAGAAAACCAAACTAGATAATTGTGGATCTTCTACCTAGTAGGAAGCCCTCAAGCTCCAAATAAGTTTATCACGTGAAGGACAACTGTGATGGAACTATACAAATATATAACGCCAGATTGGTGACTCAAGGGGATGGCACTATAAATGGGTGTGTTTTTTTTATCATTTGTGCAGCCAAAGGGTGAGAACTCTGCAAAATAGACATAAATAATGTGTTTCTACATAGCGATCTTGACGAAGAAGTTTATACGAAGTTGCCACCGAGGTTTTCTTCTCCATCATCAAGCAAAGTATGCAAGTTAAAGACATCGCTCTATGGATTACATCGTGGTTTGCATAGTAATCTTCAAAACTAGAAAATTATGGGGTTGTTTGTTCTTATATCAGCTACCCCATGTTCATATACTACAAGGGAGAAAGTTTTATGACTTCGCTTGTGCACGTTAATGATATAATCCTTGCCAGGAATGATTCAAAAGCTTGTGTTGAAGCCAAGTTCTATCTCAAGACTCGTTTCTGCATAAAAGATCTTGGGGATCTCAAATATTTTTTGGGCATTGAAGTGGCTTGTGAACCAAAAAGCTATTTCATTGTCAATGTAAATATGACCTAGAAATTGAAGAAGATTGTGGTCTTTTAGGAGAAAAATCTTAAGTCAATGCCTATATGATTCAGACTGGGGAACTTGTACCTTGACCCGATGCTGTCTAACTGGATACTTGATCACACTTAGTGGATCCCATGTGCGCTGGAAGACCAAAAAGCAAATTATTGTAGCTAGTTTATCTGCAAAATCTAAATGAAGGTCAATGCCTACCAAGACAAGTGGATTAATCTAGCTTTGGTCCTTATTGGAATCGCCTAGTGTCTTCCTTGACCGACCTATGAAGTTGTTTTATGATAGTCAAGCAACTATTTGCATAACTAAAAATCTAGTGTTCCTTGATAGAACTGACATATTCAGATCGATTGCCACTTTGTTTGTGAAAAGCTTTAATCGAGAGACTTTAAAATCACGTATATTTAAACCAAGTGACAACCAACATACATTTTTACTAAGGCTCTTGGACGACAACTCTTTATGCACGTAGGGAGCAAGTTGGGCATGCTTAACCTGCATGCTTCAACATTAGGGGGCACATTATGGAATTCGGTTTTTGTATCCAACACAAGATATCTTTTTCTATCCTATTGTGGCTAGGTGTCGCATTAAGCAAAGTAGGTTGAAACGAGGTTTGCCAAACCCTTGTATAAATATGTTATCTATGTCACCATGATCAGTGAGAAATTCAACAACAAATTATTTTTGATTCTTTCTTGTCTCTTGCCCTTATTTCCGGGGATGACTCAAACACAAGCTTGATTGAGAGATGTGTAGTGTTAAGAGATTACTTGAGTGTAATATATATTTTCTTATTATATTGGATGCATCAATTGTTGGTGGTCCGTTGTTTTTCTGTTAATGTGGAGGGGTATTCCATGTTAAGTTGGTTGAGCCTCTTCACTGGATGCGTATGTGTGTGCTTAAATTTTAAACTACACATATGTTCCTATCAAGTTGCGTCAGAGCGGTTTAACCCCAACACATGGTACTAGAGTGAAGTTGATGTTGACTAGGGAAAGAGATCTATGGAAGGCATGCACAAGAGAAGATGAGTTGTGGATCAGTTGTTGATGGATCAAGTGATAGTGCTAATTGGTAAATTACGAGATACAGAAGAAATCAAAGAGTTAAAGTTGATCGTGTGTTTCATTGAGATGCAATTGCTCCCCATGGCATGTGACAAATATAATTTTGGATTGGAGGGAGAAATTTGCAGGATTGAAGCCGAACACAAAATTATATATAATTAGCTTTTTATTAATGTATGAGAAAAAAAGGAAAAAGAAAAGAAGAAACGAGTAAGAGGCAAAAAGATCATGTTTCCTAGAATTCACAAAAGTCTACATTGGACTTGATTTAGGTGGAAAGATTTATTATGGCTTGCCATTATTTCCAAATAGAAGATTTTAGTGTGACTTTGTGTGTAATCGAACGGATTGCTTTGCTCCATGATTTTGCAAAGTTCTTAGGAGAAGTTTTCAAAAAATCTACAACAATAGAGACGATTCTTAGGGGTGAGTCGAAAGATCATCCCAAACTCCCATTGAGAGAGTGTAAGTGGGGTCCTCTTGACCTAATGTGAGGTTAATGAGCGATGGAGCGGAATCCAAGTATTTATGGGATGTACCCTAAACATCCCAAATGCCAAATAGGGCAAAAGTGTGTGGAGAGGGACGATAGATTTATGATGGTGATGGGGCAGCTCAAACATATGCTAGATATAGAAAAGCACGATGTTATGAGTGCATTCGATTGTAATCTATGTTTCTTTATTATACTGGCTACGTAAGTGGTTACTAAGTTGAGGTTTTTCTCTTATTGGAGGGGTTTTCCAAGCTGAATTTCTTGGTTTTTCTTCTTTGGATGTGTGTATATGAGTAGTTAAATTTTCTACTATGCTTCTATCTCCAATAAGTGTTATTAGAACTGTTTAATTGTAGCACCATCCTTACCCCACTATGCTTCTATCTCGAATAAGTGTTATTAGAACTATTTAATTGTAGCACCATCCTCACCCCCTTTCCCTACCCACTGAGCCCCACTTACAGGTATAGTATTTTATCTTTAATTTTTTTAAAAATATAATAAGAATGAAATAAGTTCTTAAACTTGAGCAGTAAATTCTCCAGTATCGTTCATCACAGAAATATCATGCATCATTAATCCAAAAATGCTTTAATAGTTAAGTGTTGAAGACATAAAAGTAAAATAAATGATATTGAACAACAATATATATCCTTAAAATAGAAACAATTGAATTATTTTTTTAATTAGGTATTACTAAAAATTACAAAGCAAAGATAAAGCATAAAGCTTACAACAGTTGACATTTTAGTATCTTGTGGCATAACCAGTGAATAAAGTGGTGTAAAAGTTTGTGAAATAATAGTTTAGTACCTTGAATTCTAAGGGATGAATAATTTCATCCTTTTCTTGACAAGAAATATGAAAATCATTTATTGGTCCCAAAAATAGGGTATGTTTATAATTTTGCTATCTTTTTGTTTGTTTTTCAAAAAGTTATGCTGATAGTGATAGCTTGGGTATCCTTTGATGACCATAACCATACTATTGTCATTATCAAAACCTCATTGAAACTATCATTGATACCATACATAGCGCATAAAGCTTATTAGAAAACTTCCCCAAAAAAAAAATTGAATGCAAAGAAAGAATAATCTCATTTTGGAATCAAAAATAATTCTAAAATGCCAAAAATATAATTTTTTTTCCTCAAAAAAAAGAACTAAATTATTTATCTCTCAAATCTAAGGATAGTAAATTAATATTTTTACAAACTTTTAGGCCGCCTTATTCACTAGTTGTACCTCATGGTACTAAAGTACCACTTGCTTTAAAACTTATATAGAATAATGATATATAGGGGTTGTTTAACCGAGATTGGATCTTGATTTAACAAAAGAGGGAGAGAAATGTGTCTTGATTGATAATGTGTGTTTGACACATATGTTTAAGACATTTTTCGTCATGTTGTCAATCTCTTTCTTTTTTTTTTTTTTTTTTGTATTGCATATGTACCCAAACAAACTTGTCAAAAGCCTAATAAAAACTAGTAGACTTTTTTTTAGAAAACTAATACTTCAACTAAAATGATGCCTATCCTTGGGATAAAGTTTGTCGACCAAAGACTCAAGGTGGTCTCTAATCTACGTTAAACAACACTTGTAAACACTGCATTTCATTGTAAACTTATATTGAAAACATCTATAAATCGAAAAATCATAGGTCCAAATAGTGAAGCATGAATATGGCCAATCCACTGGTCTTTTCAATAAACAGACCAACAGAGAAGAATCATGTGTTTGGAAAACCCTCACAAAGAATTATCCTTTGTTATGTAAAGGAATACTATAGAAATTGATGATGGCACTAGAATTAAGTTTTGAACAGATAACTGGCGTCAGGATAACGTTTTTCTAATTTTGAATGTTGCATCTTCAAGTCTCAACTTTATGTGTAAATTAGTTTATCTCAATTAGTAGAAGTTAAGATATCCCTAAACTCACTGAATACCTATCACCTCATTTTCTTTAATCACCAATATCCTATTAGCCATTCACTCCTTCCTAGATGAATGGTGTTGATGCCTTATAGTTAATGGTAGTTCTTAACTAAAACAACTACATGGATGTGTGATGGTCCTGGGAACAAAAGACTATTACTCATGCTAAGTTGAATATTTTCTTATGGAAAATTTTTCACAATGATCATTCCCTCGAATGAACACTCATTGAGTAGGGAATGAATATAGATGGTTTTTGCCTTCTATGCCAAGGGAACATTAAGACTTTGAAATCTTTTTGTTCAATGCCCTTTGCCAAGAAGACATGAGCTCTAGCATACCCACAACAATAGATTTCAAATCTTTCTATAATATGTGACAGTAATGGATGTAACACATTACTCACTCAATAAGAACATGCATTATCAAATCATCTGCATCCTCTGGAGCATCTGAAAGGAACAAAATGTCATCGTCATCAAGTAGAAGGTCTTCAATCGAATCAAAGTTATTATTAAAGCGAAAGAAGCATGGGTTGAGTAGAGACCAACAACCCATTTTTTTAATCAGAGGTTCAAATCTCCTCTCAAACAACCCAATCTCATAAATATGATCATCTGGGTCACTAGAAGAACAAATTGTGAGAATTATCAAACTCCAATTTGGTGAATTCTGTTATGAGAAAAACCCATCAGTGGCAATGTTTTTCGAGATTGGGAAGGCCATCTTCTACAAGAACGGGCACACAATTTTGAGACACATTCAATCTTGAATGGGGAAACTGGTGCTAAGATGGAAACTACAAGAAACAGTCAAAGCGGGGTTCAAATTTGCTGATACTAAAGTCATGTGTTGAGTTTGATGATAATTAATAAACAATATGATTAGTACAATATATGAAATAGTGAAGTGACCCTCTTACTTCATATATGATATTTATGGTCAATCCAATATATTTTTATTAGTATTGAAGCACATTTTTGGACCTACTTATGAATTTATTATATATTATCATTTGTGTAGTAACATATATTTTTATAAAAAGTTACATGCGCTAATTGAGTCAAACTTGAAAATTATATAGATATTATTTCTGGAGACATTATCTTCCCATTATTTGGCATGATTGTCATAATTTATCTTTTGCAATAAAGTATGATATCATATAAGTATTTTATTAATTTCCTAGAATGGTTTCGATATTATATTTTGTGACATATAGTCTGGGATATGATTATGAATATGATTCAGGTGAATTGATTTGATTGGATATGATTTTATTTGGACTGAATCTGTTTAAATTATAATTTGAAAAGATTTATGGGAACCTTGATTTATTATACTATAGAGTAACATCTTTGAGATGACGAGGAATATCCATTAAAATGTTAATTTAAATTTAAATTAGAACTAAAATTAGGGATAAAGTCAATAGAATATCGATGAAGATGTGAAAAGATTTAAATAATAATGGAAATTTGATAACCATAATCAAAATTGAATTTTTCAAGGACTTTTCTCGAAGAGTACTACTTGCATTTCTTAAACAGAATCAGGGGAAAATCTGAAGCGAACACTTTCAAATATTTTGTCATAATCAATACAAAAGAAGAGGACATGTGATTGAAGTAAGAAACTAATAAATGTGACCCTATTTATGGTATGAACTTTTACAATAATGTATCACAATAATAACATGCATTAGGAATTAATAATCTTACCACCTGAAAATTGTTAATAATGGCTTGGGCTCCTCTGTTGTGGAAATTAAAATTAATTTGATGCATTGATGATAATCTGGAGGTAGTCTTATCTTGTAAATGCAGGATTTGTAATCATCATTGTATTGTACTTAATGTTTCTAATATTCCATAATTATGTTCAAAAAGAAAGGAAAAGTAGCAATATTAGCTATTTGATATTATTTGCAACCAAATTATTAACAATACTAGCTGTATATAACCGCATGCAAATCCAAGTGACAACCAACTACTACAAGCATATTTTTTAATCTCAGTATCATTAGAGTCATACTTAGACTTAAGAGCTTCCCGAATTTTCGTAACACTTCGTATTTTACTATATATATGGTACATTGAATCAATCATACAATACAAAAGTAGATCACGACAAGTTTATTATGCTTCTCACAACTCCTTTTATCTGTTCAGCACTTAAGCATAATCAAGCCTAAATTGAATAAGTGAAAATTCAATTTTTCCAACCAACATACGATAATTACACCCAACTAGTTTATGCATTTTAGGCAGACACAAAGCAGCAAGCATGTTTGTTGGTTCAGCCATTTGTCACAAATAAAATTCAGTTTTAGAATGTTAGAAAAGGAGAGGTTGCAACTAGTAGGGAATAAACAAACTTATCTAATTTAGAATACAAGTCGAAGCTACCATAAAACCGAATCCCCCCCCACTACACATCGGGGACTTGTAATCAATCGATCTCCATGGATACACATCTAGTTGTCTGAATGGTATGCAAAAATAACAATGGAGAGGATCATTGATCAATTACCTAGAATGAAAAGTTTAAGAGAAGGTTTAGGAGGCGTGTGTTTTTCTATGTGCCTAAAACTACTGTAGCATGTTGAGAGAAGGACAACAAAAATGGCAAGAATAATAAAGGTTGATTTGGTGGAGGAAAATCAACACTAATTATGTTAATTTGATAGAGGAAAATTGGCATAATGATGTTGAGAAGAATTGCAATAATCAAAGCACAATCAGTGAAGATTACTTACCAAAATCAATTACACTAATTTCTCTCTCTTCCATTTGAATTAAACTCCAAGATTCTCCCCAATAATTCAAAGGAAGTGAAAAATAGAAACACAGAAAGTTTTGGGTAATACAAGGAAAAAATGTACAGATACCAATGTCTTTTGGACTTGAATTAGCACCTTGTGTTTACAAGTCCGTCTTACATCCTTTAGGGTAGGAAAATTCTGCACCCGAATGGTGTTTGTAAAGATCAAACTGTGCACACTCATTTTCCCTTAAAATCAAAGATCCTCATGTAATGTTGACACATTAAAGCCCCTCTATCACTACATGGATTCTCGTGAATGCTCTAGAGAGTCTTTAGCCCAAAAACTCTCATTGGGGGCTAGCATTGACCCCTCAGTTCACATAGGTGAGTTCCATCAAGTACATACTATCATGCACCATCATTAAGGCTATAGACTCGTTAATAATTAGAGGGTCATCCTTAACACAATTCACAGCATATGAAAGTCATACTTGTTTTATTCATAGGAATGGTTGTAGTACAAAATCTTGAGTTCGTTCGTGATTCTGTTTGACCCATTGAACTTAATCTTTTGTCTAAGATCGGTATCTATCACGATTCACTCACTCAATGGGCTTGAGTCCCATTCCTTGTGCTAACGCTAGCACTATACTTCTACAAGGGCCTTTGGTGAAAGGATCTATAAGATTCCTTTTTGATTTTATATACTCAAGTAATATAACATTATCCCTTATCAGATTTCTCATAATTTTGTGCTTTAGACAAATACATCTCCTTTTTCCACTGTAAGCTTAGTTGTTGGCCACTCCTATGGCTGCTTGTGAGGCATAATGCATGGATATTGATAGTGTTGGCTTCCCCCATAAAGGAGCATCTGCCAGGAGGCCTCTTAGCCACTCTGCCTCATGACCTTCCAATTCTAAAGCAATAAACTTAGATTTCACTATTGATTTAGCAATAAAGTTTGCTTGAATGATTTATAAGATATAGCGCCACTGGTTAAAGTAAACACATAGGCCCTGGTTGAATTAATTTCATCTTTATCAGACTCCTAGTCAGTATCACAATAACCCTCCAATATAGCGTGAGAGGTCTTAAAATGTAATCCCCAATTAATTATCCCTTTTAAATATTTCAAAAGTCTAGTTAGTGCATTCTAAGGGTCATTATTGGGGTTGTATCAGCCCACTGACAACATAGGCTATATCAGGATGAGTATAGTCCATTAAAAACATACACTGTCGATTGTCCTTGCATAATGCTGACTTTGTGATACACTACCACCTTTGTTTTCAAGTGAAAACTAGGATCATAGGGGTCCTTATTGGAGTGCAGTCAAATTGACCAAACTTTTTGAGTATCTTTTCATTATAGTGAGAATGGTTAAGACTTATACCCTCTTGATCCTAGTTATTTTAATGCCAAGAATAACATTTGCATCTCCCAAGTCTTCCATGCCAAAACATGTAGTAAGAAAGGACTTAGTAGCATTAACAACATCTAAGTTTGTACTAAAGATAAGCATATCATCCACATATAAATAAATGACTACACAACCGTGCTTCTGAACTTTTGGATATACACATGCATTAGAATCATGGACATGAAAACCATTGGAGGTAAGAGTAGAGTTAAATTTTTCATACCATGTCACCATTGGAAGTAAGAGTATGGTTAAATTTCTTATACCATTATGTTAGAGCTTGCTTTAGTCCATATAAAGATTTGACAAGTTTGCATACCTTATGCTCTTGTGCTGGAACCACAAAGTGCTCTTGCTACTTCATGTATATCTCTTTCATAAGATCACAATTTAACAACGCTGGCTTGACATCCATTTGGTGCACAAAAAGGTTATGAATGGGTGCAATAGCTATCAGTGCACGAATAGCAGTAACTTTAGTTATAGGAGAGTAGGTACCTAAAGTAATCTGTACCCTTTGTCTGGTTAAACCCCTGAACCCCAAGTTTAGCCTTGAACTTGTCGATGGTTCCATCAGTTCCAAATTTTATTTTAAATACCGATTTACTCTCAAGTTTTTTGCAACCACTAGGAAGGCTAGTCAAAGTACAAGTCTAATGGCCATAGGAGACACTAGTTCACTATTAGTAGCCTCTTTCTAAGAATTAACATTTATGGACTCCATAGCTTCCCTATAAGTCTTTGCGTCCTTATTGGTGTAGTTTTTGAGGGGGGAGTATGGGTGAAAATTTATCGTCCTCGGCGACGGTGTGGAAATCAAGTCACTAATTATTTTCGAACCCAACTCTAACTTAGGAAAAGTAATAAATGTCACTAAGCAAGATTAACAAAAGCAATTACTCACTAATTCTAATCTCTAATTTAAACATGATTAATTAAGCTAAAATACAATGAAGCATAATTAACAAAATCAACCGCAAAACATCATATTGATTAGCAATTACTAGTAAAGCATCTAATTAACTAAGACATCATTAAATTTACTAATTTAAAGAAGACAGAGAATGGGAAGTGCCTCAAAAGTTTGAAAATCCAACAATGAAGGTTGACCTCCATTGTTGGAGCAAGTGGAAGATGATTGGACGTGAATTCTCCACTTATTCTAACTAATCTAACTCAACTACTCCTAGTTTAACTCATTGAGAGCTAATAACTTAAGCTTGTGAAAATGGCTTTTCAAACCGTAAGACGGAGGGGAGAGAAAGAGCTTGAAATTTGCATTCTTAAAGAAAGAGAATGAGATATTAAGAGTAGATAAGAGACTAGAAGGATGATTAGGAAAAAGGGTCACTAATTTCAATATCAACAAACAAAAGCATGTAAATTTGGGTCTTAAACTTGTAAATTAAACCCAACAAAGTAAGAACTGAAATGAAAATAAAGATTAAAAAGAGAGAAAGAAAGCTAATTGCATCAAAACTTCATTACTCATGAAATGTGGCTATAAAATGAAAGTAAATCTACACTAATCTCTGTTAAACTCTAGGCTAAACTCTATTCTTAAAACCTAAAAGTTAGATCCTTACACAAATGAGGGAAGGGGCTTTAAATAGATCCCGGTGCAGCAGGTTTGGCACTGGCAGATAGTGCCAAACCTCTAGAAGCCAAAAATAGAAGCAGGGTGGGATAGGGGTGGTACGACCGTGCCACATGGCATAGACACCTCGTGCCAAGATTCTGGAATTTTGCAAATAAATAGTAAAGAAACAATATTTGGCACCAGCACCCCGTGCCACTTGGCACTGGAAGTCCTTGTCGCTTGACACTGGCATCCCATGTGAAATTTTTGCATTGTTCTTCTTCCTTGTTTCTCCCACAATTTTTGTGTTTGTTGACCTGGCCTTACTTCATGGTTATCCTGAGTTATCCTATGAGGTTTTCTAGGTTAACGTACCTACCTTTTGGCATGTTTTCCACCGATTATCCGCTATTTGAGTCATTCTCTTTACCGACAAAACCAATAAAACACTAATGAACAACCTAATTTACCAATTATTTGAGCTAAATTTAGGTTGAATGACTTGTAAAATTCACACCTATCATGCCCAAAACAAATATCACCACACTTAGATTTTGCTTATTCTTGAGTAAACCAAAGTAAACTAACTAAAGAAAAATGAAAAATAAGAAAAAGAAAATCCTAACTCACTTTTGTAGGAATCATGGTTGCATTTAGCATATGCAATAAGCCTTTCAAACCCCTCAGTTCTCCAAGTGGATAACTGAGGTCTCATGAGGGTTTTCAAGTGAAATGCCCACAAAAATTTTTTAAAAACAAAGGAAAATCTTTTTTCCCCTAAAATATGAACATATATGCAACTGATGGGGAAATCATATATATAATATAAAATTGAATGGGTTGAATGTGTTAATGGTGTTTTAACAAATAGCGAATTCCTATTGGCTATCTTATATGTATGTTAATACTATGTAATTATGCTATATTTGATTAATTTAATCATCAACGATTTTATTACTAATATTTAAGTATCAATAGTAAATTATTTTTTTATTCAATTGTTCTACCGGTTACAAATTAATAAATTGATTCGTTTACTATTCCAGTTATCATCATTCATTATTCAAATTTGAAGATACGTTCCCCTTAGGCCAAATGACGTTAAACATATGTCAAAAATAAATAAAAACATGTATCATGTTCTAAAATGAAGTGTAAAAGGTAGGAGAATAAAATTTATGTTGGATGTTTTTTATAAAATAACAAAAAAAGGGAAAAGAGGTGAAAAAGTTAGTATCAAATGGTATACACATATAATGATTGTGTGTTTAACTGTGAGATACGTAAATACATTTATCATATATGATTTGATGTTTTTATATATCTTCTATTTTTCTTTTTTGAGTAAAAGGGTCTTAAATAATGATGTTTATTTTACAAATATAATAGGATCATTAGAAACTTATATTCATGAGATTTATTTTACAAATATGTCCACAAATACCCCTAACTAAATTGTAGCAATAGGAATTGAAACCCAAACTTGCCTTATCTTCAAAATGATCATGTATTTTTTAAGAACTAACCACAAATTGATACACTATTATGCATATTAAGTTATATGCAATCCTTTGATTTCAAATTTCTTATTATATGATAAATACATTTATATGCTTCAAAGATATATTTACAATTATCATATATGTATGTCGTTTGGCACTAACATCTTCACCCTTTTTTTCCCTCTTTTTGTTATTATTTTTTTTTAAATCATACAATATAAGAATTGTTCTTTTATTCATGCTAAAATATAGTGTCCAACTAAAAATATAAGTCAATCCAAGCAATATGTCAAAAATAAAATAATTTATGTAGATATCTTTTAGTATCAATTAGTTAAACATGGTAGTGCTTCTAATTAAAATAAATGATAAAATCATATACTCTTTAAAGAAAAATAATATGATCATGAAATTTCCACATATGTCCGTGCAAAGCACGAAATGCACATTAGTTATGCACGAAACTTAGGCAATTGCATCACTATAATAACCAAATAACCAAATTATATACAAATAAAATGTACATTCAGAAGATAATCTAAGTCATAATATGCATTCCGACTTTCATTTTTTACCCCACACATAATATGCAATGATATGTAAACTTCGGTGCATGTGTAAAAATGTGTACCAATATTTAAGAATCAAGTTGTTAACACTAACAAGATCCCTATTTCTTTGCCTAAGTGCGTTCTTTACTCTTTTTTTCCTCTTTTTTCAAGATTAATAATGTGCACACTCTAAACCCACGTGACTTACAAATATTTGAGCCTTCTCTAAAAAGGGTTTTATGAGATTGGGCAAAGCACTTATTACATTGCCCAAATAGATACGTAGTCAAGTAAAGTAGCACACATTCAAGCCAATTAAAGATAGAAATAAAGATAGTGGTTTTGAACATTGGTGCTTGGGTTTTTATTCACATTTTTAGGCTTTTTTTCTTCATTTTTTCCTCTTTTTTTGCATTTCATCAAGAGCTTAGAAGGCGATTTTGACAAATAAAAATCTCACATACCGCCTAACAGCAAGAATCAAAAAATTGATGGTAAAGTGAGCAAGGCAGGCACAACGGCGCACATATAGGATGTGATTATTATGAAAAATCAAATCAACACCCTCAACTAGGCATCTCATCATACAAACTCTATTTAAATATAACTCAACAAGTTAGCAACATAGGATCACAATCACCAAAGAAAGAACACAAATCTCCAAAGAAAAAGAAAAATCTTTTTGAATTTTTAAAAATTTTCGAAAAATATGCACAAATGTGCGCCTGACTCTCGCGCTAAAACTCCACAATGTCCTCACTGTGGGAATTAAGGCACTAGAAAACAATCACATAAGCTATATAACCGTAAAGTCTACATAGACTTACAGCTATATACAAACTACGACACCACCAAAACATAGAAGAAAACAAAAACAAAAACAAACTATAAAACAAAAGCGAGATCAAAATCACCAAAACTAAAGCAAAAACAAAACCAAGGAACTACTAAATGCCAAACAAAAGAAAAGAAAAACTTAAACAAAACAAAATACAAAACAAAAGAAAAACAAAATATAAAACCAACAAAACAAAAAAGGAAGCATTGACACATGTTTACATAAACATACCACCAATAAACAAAAACACACAAAACCACAACTAAATAGGGGTTTACCAAATAAAACCAAAACCAAAACCAAAAACCAAAATATTAACACACATTCACAAGCCAAATACACCACGAATAGCAAAACACATAAAACAAACAAGGGTGATCATAGCCAAGTCGGCTAGACAAATCCCAAATTGCTCATCAAAATCAATCACCCACACAATCACAATCCTAAATATCCACAAGTATGTACGAAAAGAAATAAAGAAAAGCAAATGAAGGAGAGCGAAGAGTTAGAATGATCATACTAGGTTAGGTGCCGAGTGCACCTAAACTACGCCTCACTAAGATGTGCTATAAGAGGCCCAATGTGATACCCTGATATTTAATTTCGTTTAATTAGGCTTAATTTCATTCTATTTTATTAATTAGTTTTAATTGCGTTTTATTTTATTTATTTTATCTTAGTAATATGATTAAGATAAATTAGAGCAGTGGGCCATGCACTTTTATTGTGAATTTAAAGGATTTCGGTACCTCAGAACACTTTTGAATATATATATGTGTATATTCATACACCTGCTAAAATGATACGATTATCTATAAACGCACATTTATACCGGAAGGAGGTCGGAAATTATCTGTCTTTGTAATTTCTTAGCCATTAAGGGAAAAATCGAGAGCGAATCCCGAGCAACCAAATGTGCATATCGAAATGAGCCAAGTGGAAAGGTGTTTTTGAATGAGATAAGCTAGCATTAATTTGTGATAAGATGTAGCCATTATCTATACACCAAAAACCAAAAAAGAAAAAAAAGAAGGAAAGAAGGGGGAAGACGTGATATATATATATATATAATATAATATATATATATATATATATATATATATATATATATATATATATATATATATCATCAGCCAAAAAAAAAAAATTTCCAAAGCAAAAAGGAAGCCAAATCATCAACTCCATCATCAGACCATACCCTGCTTCTCCTTCACGTGTACGCCCCCCGGGGCCGATCTGTTCTCACCGTCAGCCACCGCGCTAGGTCGCCGCCAACCCAACCCTCCCCGACACCTCATTCCACTGCTGTGTTCTGCTCTGACTACCGTCCCTGTTGCCTCCTCTGTCTGCCGTGCCGCAGCCCACCCGCTCTGTTACGACCTGTTGCCAGCCAGACATCGTCGGAAACCTCCAGCAGCCACCACCTTCACTGTTTAGCCGCCCCAAATTTATTGCTGGCCTTCAAGGTAAAAATCACAGTTCATGCTTTTCCATTCTTTATTTAGTTCAAGCTGATGAATGATGAATTACTGGGTTATAATCTTGGAAAACTCATGACCTGTCAATGTTAATAAATTGAAATTATGGGCTGAGCCTTGATGAATATTATGGATGTAGTAATTGTGAATTTTTGGGTGGTATAAGTACGGTGGAGATGAGTGAATGTTTGGGTTGTGTATGTATGGTTGAGAGGAGTGTGAATTAGGAAGAGGGTAACTTATGAAAATTGTGAATTTGTGCCAGGTTGGTTAGTGTTTGAAGAAATTAATTTGAATCAGTTGATTCCTAAATTAGGTTAGGGATGATTATTTGTGCATGGGAGATTATAGGATGATCATTGGTATCAATATGAGTTTATATTTATGTGGATGTGTTAAGTATGAATTCTGGAGAAAGTATCTTGGGAAATATATGAAGGGTTGAGGTAGGTGGTGGAACTTGATTAAGGTTCTTCTGGCAGAATGGGCAGCGATTTTCATTAAACGCTAAAACAGTGGCAGAGTTGATGAGGGTTTTACTCTGATTGAATTTTACTTATCTTGGTTCATGAGAAGTTAATTAGATAATCAATTTTAGATTATTTGTATAATGGTGGTTTTGGGATTCTCTGAATTATGTGGAATATCGATTTTTGGATGATGTGGGGTAAGATTACTTGAGTGATGTTGAATGGAATTAATAGGGTTTGGATTACTAAAAGTCTCGGGAAGCTTAGATTTTATAAGTCGTTAAATGATCATCTTAGAAAGGTTGATTGTAGTAATCCGTTTCTAAATAAGGTCGTAAACAGTGTCAATTGCAAATATATTACAATATATTGGCACTATTTGATAGGATTTATCTACATGAGGGACCTTGAACGCAGGCCTTGAAATCGAAGCATTCAAGGAGGAAAAAGGAAAAGAAAAGGGAAGAGAGTAATAGTTGGCCTTCAGGTATGTTATTTCTCGTACCTTTTAAAGAAAACATTTATATTTACATTGATTAATGTCTATAAATTTTTATTCAGCCTATGGATCCATCCAACCCATTTCAGTGTAATATGCCATGTCAAATGTTCAGTGTTTGATGTTCATTGTTTATAGTTTCTGCTAGCAGAATTCATTGTTGGGCCCTTCCCATTTAACGGGAAATTTTCATAGTTCAATGTCATCATGGCAACAATTCATAATTACAGGGTTGGGATCCTGGCTGAAGAAAATAATTATTAGTTATTTGATGATATCAATGCTTTCCAAGAAATGTTTATGAAATAATGTTTTAATATAGCGCGTGCTCACTGACTCTTAAAGAAAAGTTATTCATTTGTACAGGGGTAACGTACTGAGCCGTCACTCATATTTCCATTGTTTTGTGTTTTTTTAAAAATTGTTTTAGGGAAGGCGAATCAAGTGAAGGTGAAGTATGAGGCTACTGAAACCAAGGACCTAGAAGACGCGGGTCAAAACAATGATGAATAACTATGTATATAATGGTTATTTTGAGGCTTGAGAAGCCTGACTGTCATGTATATTGCCTTTCGGACATAGTTGAACTTATGTAAGATGTATATTTTGGAATGACTAATGACAACCTTGGACATTATAAGGCATGTGTAATATATTGTAATCAGTGAAAGTTTCGCTTTCGATTGTCTCAATGTTTGAGGTAGCCTTGTCCCTTCAGGACAACGGTAACGCCACAACTTATTAAGTTTTCCCTCAGTAATCGAATGAACCTAATTGGAATATATTAATGAGAGCTTAAGTTGGAGCATTACAGGAGTGGTATCAGAGCAATTGTAGGTATTTGCATGATTAACTACTGTTATTATACCGCTAAGGGTACCCTAAATACCTATGGATAGGGGATATAAAGGGACTTTTAAGTCCTAAGTGAGAAATGCTGAAACTGAACATAGCTGAGTATGTTTTTGTTATGTGGGGATGTTTACTTGGAGATATATATACATTATGGGACTTACTGAGTGTTTTGTTTTAATAACAGATGGCGGGGTCATGGACCCCCTAACGTAGTACCCCCAGAGAATCCACACGATCGCCCACCAGCTCCAGCTCCTCCCCAGGGAGTAGGTCCGCCTCCCTCATCGCCAATTGCCCTGGGACCCCCACTGAACAATATAGAGGGGTATGAGTCGGATATATCTGATATTTGGGCAGGAATTGACGAGTTTGACATGTGAGGATGGGAGAATGATGATAATTCTAGTGACTCCAATAGTGTGGTAAGTGTCATTGATGTTCCGGAATCCCCAGAAATAATAACAATAAGTTCGATGAGGATTCCTAGAGTTCAAGGTCGGAGACTGACAATAGTAGCGATCCGGACTACCAGCCCAGGGAAGGGACAAGAAAGAGGAAGCGAGGAGACTAGCTGGGTGTGAGGTCATTGGGGGTGGTTTAATGGCAAGTTGTTCTATTAATAGGTATATATGTGACATACTAAGTTAGGAACTAACTCTAAGGGGAGAAAGAAAGTTAGCAAGGAAGCAAGAATTTTGGTTGTAGGGTTTGAATGGTGACAACCTAGCCCATCCACTCTTTTTACAATGGAAGTGGGCTTATCTTTTTGTACCGTCACCCTGAAGAATATACTTCGGGTAGGCTCATGTAATATATGTAGGAGAAAAATGTACATCTGTATATATCTATTATATATATATATCTATATATATATATATATATATATATTATATATATATATATATATATATATATATATATATATATATATATATATATATATAAAGGTGTGTTGTGGGTACGTGTAAAGTATGTTCAATACTTGAGTTTATGTACATGTGTGTAAGGATTGTGAATCTATAAATCGATGGACATGCTTACAAAGTGGGAGCCAGAAAGGCTAACTGTGATGGCATGGGTAAAGATACTTACCTAGCCAGCACAGCCGACCTAAGTACCAATATGTGATTAACATAGGAGGCGATGCATAGATGTAAATACTGATAGCAAGAAGGAGTAAGTATTCTTGCAATGGAATTGCATAAATAGGGGCTAATATGTTTGTATGCATGTAATAGAATGGCGAATCCAAACAATATTGTTGTGGAAAACAACTTGCAAGAAAATGATATGGAAGAGGTACCAGCTCAATCTGTTAACCAAAATACTTCAATTGCAAATCCTCAAGGAAGCCAGAAGACTGTTAGTGGGGCCCCGAATCCTGGAAATGTTGGAAAGAAAAAAGGGGTACTGGATGATTTAGCCCCTGAAGTACTAGCAAAGATTGTGGCTGAAGTGACAAAGACGCTTAAGGGTTCGGGATCTGGAAAAGATGAGCAGGAGAGTAAGTTCTTTGATAGAGTTTCCAATCGTAATCCGAAAACATATGGTGGTAAAGAAGATGCAGTGTTACTTGAGGAGTGGATTAGGCAGATGGAAAAAATATTTGATGTAGTGGATGTTCCTGATAACAGACGTGTAAGCATTGGAGCCTTCTATCTGACTGGACAGGCTGACATTTGGTAGGGAATGGTTAAGCCCACCTTTCAAAATGATGGGTCCACTTGGAGTAAATTCAGTGAGACATTGCGTGCAAAGTTTTACCCCATGCATCTACAAAAACAAAAACAAAAGGAATTTTTAACGCTAAGTGTCACGGGTCGATAATTCACTCAAACTTAGACCCGTGCGGCCTAGCAAACTTTGCTTGTGATTCTTGCCTTGTTTGCTAGTAAGCAAGGAAGCTTGACTTAGCCTTTGAGGAGCTAAGTAAGCACACTTCACACTCTAAGAAAGCTTTAGAGAGAGAAAGTAGAGAGAGAAGGAGTTTGGGAGAATGCTTTGTACTGCACTTGAATGCTTTCAATGGCTTATATTATACTTCCAGAATATTCTATACAAATATCCTAGACACTACACATATGTAGAATAATGTGGAACATTCTAGAGTATAGTCTAGAAGGTTCTAGAATCCTCTACAAGGTCCTAGATATTCTAGAAGCTTCTAGAATAGTCTAGAAGTATCTAGAGTTCTCCCGAAGGTTCTAGAAGACTCCAGAGTGTCCAGAAGGTTCTAGAACACTCTAGAACATTCTAGCGCATTCCAGAAGGTTCCGGACTTTTCTGAAAGGTTCCGGAATATTCTAGAACTCTTCGGAAATGCGGCCCGTGACATCCTCCCCCACCCAATCCGGCAACGTCCTCGTTGCCTTTGGGTCTTCGTATGCTTGGCCCTTTTGTTGCCTTGTCTCCACGAGGTATCCCTTCCTCTTGGTTAGGTTGATGTGTCGTAACTATCAGCTTGGCACATCGATCCTTTGCTCGCTTGCGTCCCATCCTCGTTCTAGCACGCTTCCTTCTTTGTGTCCACATGCCACTTCGAGGTCCCTCATCACTTTTGAGGGCGGATAAATGGCCTACCTCCTTACTTTTCGTGAAGCGAATGGCAGTTAGCACCTTTTCCTTTTCGGCTTCCCGTCTCATGGGTATTACATGTGCTTGTCCATTGTTCATGATGAACAAGGTGCTAGCATGAGGAACTATGATGGCTTTCACCTTATTGAGGAAGTCCATTCCAAGATAGAACTTCCGATCATCAAGGGGAGCGACGGTTATGTCGACCTTACCTGTCCATGGTCCGATTTGGATGTTTGTACTTCGAGCTACTCCATGGATTGGAAGGCTCTCGGCATTGACTCCCTTCACATAGCCCTTCTCCTTTTTGTAAGGTAGGCTAATCTCATCGGCGAGTTCTTTCGCCATGTACACCTTATCTGCACCCGTGTCCACCGTTGCTTGGAGTTTCTTACCACCAATTTCGGTCTCTACATACATGCGGTTACCAGTTTGCTCCCCCACCTTAGATTGGATGGCACTTAGGAGCGATAGTGAGGCAATACTTGTTTCCTCTTCACACCTCTCCTCTTCCATCACGAGCGCAGCAAGTTTCCCACGCTTCGGGCACTCAAAAACCCGATGAGGCCCGTTGCACAAGAAGCATGAGTATTTCCTCGGCGTCTCATCCTTCTTGTCTCGTCCCTTGTCCTTCAAGGTTGTTGGTTTGTCCCGTCTGGGAGACTTGTCCCGGTCTCCGTCACTGTCGCTATCATCATGGTTCTTCTTGCCTCGCCCCTTGGAGAAGTCCTTCTTGTACTCGTTGAGTGATTCGGCAGCAGCAACCGCGGAGGCGAGGTCTTGCACACCACGTCTCTCTAACTCGGTCTTGGCCCAACCACTCAGGCCGTCTAGGAAGGCGAATAAGGCGTCTTCCTCTCCCATGTTTGGGATCTCCAAGAGAAGCTCCTGGAATTCCCTCACATACTCACGAAGGTGGCCCTCCTTGTGTTGGAGGCGCCTCAATTTGGCCCGGGCTTCCTTTACCGCATCCTTTGGATAGAATTGCTCTTTGAGCTCCCTCTTGAATCCATCCCAAGTGGTGATGGGAGTGGACCCTCGGTTGACATCGTCGCACCTTCGACGCCACCAAACAAGAGCAATGTCTTTAAGAGAGAAGGAAGCCAGGTTTACCTTTTGTGCTTGATCGGTGATACCTACCGCTCCAAAGTAGGCCTCGAACTTCCAAAAGAAGTTGTCAATCTCCCTCGCGTTCCTGGCCCCGTTGTATGTTGGGGTTTGGAGCGCATTCACCTTTGGGGTGGTGGACACTTGACCTGATCCACCATTGCCTGCATTAGCCACCGCGGCCATGCATACTTTGAGTTGGGTTTCCAAGGCCTCAACCCTTGCCTTGTACGCCTCAATCTCGGATTTGCAAGCCACCACCTCGGCTTTGCAAGCTTGGAGCTCTCCATCCCGAAGAGCTCGGACCTCCTCATCGACATTGCTTGCTAAGGATTTCACCGCTTCTTGCACCTCTGCACGGAACTCCTCCAAGTCCCCCGTGGACTCGAGCTCCTCGATGCGCTTCTCCATGTCATCTCCCCTGCCCGTGAGGTCCGACACGGAGTGGTTAATCTCCGCAAGCTTGTCATCTACAAGGATCGACAAGTCCTTGTTCTTATCCTTGCCCTTCTTTCCTCCTTGTTGAGGATTGCCACCATCAGTGACACTTGAAGCCATGGATCTCCCAAACCGAGGCTCTGATACCAACTGTCACGGGTTGATAATTCACTCAACTTAGACCTGTGCGGCCTAGCAAACTTTGCTTGGGATTCTTACCTTGCTTGCTAGTAAGCCTTAAGGAAGCTTGACTTAGACTTCAAGAAGCTAAGTAAGCTCACTCACCCTTTTCACACTCTAAGAAAGCTTTAGAGAGAGAAAGTAGAGAGAGAAGGAGTTTGGGAGAATGCTTTGTACTGCACTTGAATGCTTTCAATGGCTTATATTATACTTCCAGAATATTCTATACAAATATCCTAGACACTACACATATGTAGAATAGTGTGGAACATTCTAGAATATAGTCTAGAATATTCTAGTATAGCCTAGAAGGTTCTAGAATCCTCTACAAGGTCCTATATATTCTAGAAGCTTCTAGAATAGTCTAGAAGTATCTAGAGTTCTCCCGAAGGTTCTAGAAGACTCCAGAGTGTCCAGAAGGTTCTAGAACACTCTAGAATATTCTAGCGCATTCCAGAAGGTTCCGGACTTTTCTGAAAGGTTCCGGAATATTCTAGAACTCTTCGAAAATGCGGCCCGTGACATAAGGCAGGGTAACTTGTCAGTGATGGAATACGCAAGTCGCTTTGCTGAGCTTTCAAGGTTTGCCTCAAAGTTTGTGGCAACGGACCAAATGAAGATCCTAAGATTTGAAGAAGGCCTGGTGCCTTATATTAGGAATCAGTTAGTGGGGTAGCACGTACAAACTAGTCAAGAACTATATGAGCGTGCTGCCGAGATTGAGCGGGTAAAAACTGAACTGAGAATGGCCAATCCGGCCAACCCAAAGAAAATATGGGATGATAGAAGTATGCAAACTGGGAGATTTCCTAGTAAGAAGCCAACCCCTATGAAACTAAGAGCTCAAGGCCCTGTCACTATAGGGAAATACTGCACTAAGTGTGGTCATACGAACTATAACACTGCAGAATGTCCAGTGGGGACAAATCGTTGCCTTTGGTGTGGAGACCCAAACCATGTGATCGCCAATTGCCTTATGAACACCAGGCAGTCGGGCAAAGGCCTAGCTCCGACAACCCAGCAGGGTAGGACCACCGTCCCCGTAACTAGTCGCCAAGTAGGTAAGGTGTTTGTGATTAATAAAAAGCAGGCCAAAGATTCAGTAACCGTGGTGACTAGTACACTCACTTTTAATTCAGCACCCCTTGTTTTATTTGATTCTAGAGCTATGCATTGATTCATTTCATCGAAAGCTGTTTCTCAGATAGGGCTAGAATCACGTAAGCATCCTCTGGATTTGTATGTGAGTGTACCTACGGGTAAGACAATAAAATGTGATGTATGTATAAGAATTGCCCAATTATTCTAAATCAGGAAGAATTTAAGGGCAACTTGATATAGTTGGACTTATTAGAGTTTGATATAATCCTAGGAATGGATTGGTTGGCAAAATATGGAGCAAAGATTGATTGTCAGAAACAAAGGGTGACTCTAAAAAGGAAAGGAGGAGGAAATATGTATTTTTGGGGGACGGTAACAGTACGGAATGTCCAGTAATATCCTTGATGGCAGCTAGGAAACTGATTAGGCAAGGGTGTGTGGTGTACTTATGCTGTGTCACAAAAGACAGGAAGGAAAAAGTAAAGCTCGAGGATATCCCAGTGGTCAAAGAATTTCCTGATGTGTTTTCGGAAGAAATTCCTGGGTTACCGCCGAAGAGGGATATTGACTTTGAGATAGAATTGGAACCTGAAGTACGTCCAATCTCAAAGTCCCCATATAGGATAGCCCCAGCAGAGTTAAAAGAATTGAAGGTGCAACTGGAAGACCTATTGCAAAAAGGTTATATTAGGCAGAGCGTATCCCCTTGGGGAGCGCCAGTACTATTTATAAGGAAGAAGGACGGTACCTTGAGATTATGTATAGACTACAGGGAGTAAAATCGGATCACCATAAAGAATAAGTACCCCTTACCTAGGATTGATGATCTATTTGATCAGCTACAAGGAATGAGCATCTTCTCGAAGATTGACCTTAGGTCGGGATACCACCAACTGAGAATTAAACCTGAGGATATCCCTAAGACGGCATTCAGAACCCGTTATGGTCACTACGAATTTACGGTAATACCGTTTGGATTAACTAATGCTCTTACAGCCTTTATGGATTTGATGAATCGAGTATTCAGGCAATATTTGGATACATTTGTGGTTATTTTCATTGATGATATTATGATCTATTCCAAAATCGAAAGAGAGCATAGCGAACACCTAAGGATCGTATTACAAACCTTAAGAAAGCATAAACTTTATGCTAAGCTGTCCAAATGTGAATTTTGGTTGACAGAAGTGACCTTTCTGGGACACGTAATTTCCAATGAAGGAATTAAAGTAGACTCACAAAAGGTGAAAGCTGTTACTGAGTGGCCAAGACTCACCAACATCATAGAGGTTCGGAGCTTCCTTGGAATGGCTGGATACTATAGGCGGTTTATACAAGACTTTTCGCGAATTGCCTTACCCCTCACCAATCTCTTGAAAAAGGCAACGGAGTTTGAGTGGGATGATAAATGTGAAGTAGCCTTTCGGGAACTAAAACATAGGCTCACTACCGCACCGGTCTTGGCCTTACCAATTGAAGGAGGAGATTTCACTATCTATAGTGATGCTTCTAGGCAAGGCATAGGGTGTGTCCTGATGCAAGATGGGAAGGTCATAGCTTATGCTTCTACGCAATTGAAGCCATATGAGAAAAAATATCCTACCCATGATTTAGAATTAGCCGCAGTAGTGTTTGCATTGAAGATCTAGAGACACAACCTATATGGTAGCCCTTGTAAGATTTTCACCGATCATAAAAGTCTCAAATATATTTTCACCCAGAAGGAATTAAATTTGAGACAACACAGATGGCTGGAACTTCTCAAAGATTATGATCTCCAGATATAATACCACCCAGGAAAGGCTAATGTGGTTGCAGATGCGTTGAGCTGAAAAGCACACCCTAGTGTGAATACTATGACATTGATGCAGCAAGAAATTCTGAAGGATTTAGACCGTATGGGTATAGAGTTGGTGTTCTCGAAGAAACCAGGATTGTTTATGGGTAATCTCATAGTAAAACCAACTCTTCTAGATGAAATTAAGCAGGCACAAGCAAAGGATGTACAAGTGAAAAGGATTAAGGAAAGTATAGATAAAGGGAAGGCATTGGGATTTGTGGAAGGTGAGCAGGGAGTTATCAGGTTTCAGAACCGAATATGTGTGCCGCAGGAGAAAGAGTTAAAGGAAAAGATAATGGCTGAGGCTCATAATACTAAATATTCTATTCATCCAGGAGGAACCAAAATGTATAGTGACTTGAGGCATAACTTTTGGTGGAATAACATGAAGAGAGACATAGCTGAGTATGTGAGTAAATGTCTCACTTATCAAAGGGTCAAAGCTGAGCATCAACGACCTGTAGGAGAATTAATACCCTTAGAGATTCACATGTGGAAATGAGATTCTATTTCGATGGATTTCGTGATGGGATTACCATTAACCGCACCCAAGGAAAATGCTATTTGGGTGATAGTGGATAGACTTACTAAGTCTGCCCACTTTATAGCAATACATGATTCTTGGAACGTGGACAGATTGGCACAAATCTATGTTAAAGAAGTAATACGGTTACATGGTGTACCCCAAGACATTGTCTCGGATAGAGATTCAAGATTTCAAGCCCGATTCTGGAAGGCCTTACAAAAAGCATTTGGCACAAAGTTACAGTTTAGCAGCTCCTACCACCCTGAAACGGATGGGCAAACTGAGCGAGTGAATCAGGTGCTTGAAGATATGTTACGGGCTTGTGTATTGGATTTTCAAGGAAAATGGGAGGAATATTTACCTCTGGTAGAGTTCTCATATAATAATAGTTATCAAGCTACCATTAAGATGGCCCCTTTTGAAGTTTATGGTAGACGATGTAGAACTCCCCTTTGTTGGAATGAGGTGGATGATATTCTAATTGTAAGGCTAGAAATGGTTCAAGAAATGATAGATAAGGTAAAAGTTATTCAACAAAATATGAAAGTAGCATAAGATAGGCAAAACATGTATGCAAATCGAAGGCAGAAGCCTTTGGAGTTCGACAAAGGAGATAAGGCGTTCTTAAAGGTTTCTCCTATAAAAGGACTGCGAAGATTCAATGTCAAGGGAAAGTTAAACCCGCGCTTTGTGGGACCATACGATATCATTGAGAAAATTAACCCTGTTGCTTATCGCTTGGCCCTACCTCCCGAGTTACAACATGTGCATGATGTATTTCATATTTCGCAACTTCGCAAATACGTATACGATCCAGCACACATGATAATTTATGAACATTTAGAGGTTGAGGCTGATGGATTAACCTACAAAGAGCAACCTGTGAAAATAGTGGATCGGAGGGTAAAACAATTGCGTAACAAAGTTATACCGCTAGTGAAAGTCATATGGACTCACCATGGAGCCTCCGAGGCCACCTGGGAAACTGAAGACGAAATGAGACAACGTTATTCGCATTTATTTCAAAGGTACGTTTGACATAAGTTTCGAGGACGAAACTTTTTAAGAGGGGAAGGATGTGATACCCTGATATTTAATTTCGTTTAATTAGGCTTAATTTCATTCTATTTTATTAATTAGTTTTAATTGCGTTTTATTTTATTTATTTTCTCTTGGTAATATGATTAAGATAAATTAGAGTAGTGGGCCGCACACTTTTATTGTGAATTTAACGGATTTCGGTACCTCGAAATACTTTCGAATATATATATGTGTATATTTATACACCTGCTAAAATGATACGGTTTTCTATAAACGCACATTTATACCGAAAGGAGGTCGGAAATTATCCATCTTTGTAATTTCTTAGCCATTAAGGGAAAAACCGAGAGTGAATCCCGAGCAACCAAATGTACGGATCGGAATGAGCCAAGTGGAAAGGCGTTTTTGAATGAGATAAGCTAGCATTAATTTGTGATAGGATGTAGCCATTATCTATACACCAAAAACAAAAAAAAAAAAAGGAAGGAAATAAGGGGGAAGACGTGGATATATATATATATATATATATATATATATATATATATATATATATATATGTATGTTGTGTGTGTGTGTGTGTATATATATATATTTGTGTATATATATATATATATATATGTATATATATATATATAATATATATATATATATATATATATATATATATATATATATATATATATATATATATATCATCAGCCAAAAAAAGAAAAATTCCAAAGTAAAAAGGAAGCCAAATCATCAACTCCATCATCAAACCATCCCCTGCTTCTCCTTCACACGTACGTCCCCTCGGGGCTTTTGCCGGCCGATCTGTTCTCACCATCAGCCACCGCGCTAGGCCCCCGCCAACCCAACCCTCCCCGACGCCTCATTCCACTGCTGTGTTCTGCTCTAACTACCGCCCCTGTCGCCTTCTCCGTATGCCGTGCCGCAGCCCACCCGCTCTGTTACGGCCAGTCGCCGGCCAGACACCGCCGAAAACCTCCAGCAGCCACCACCTTCACCGTTTAGCCGCCCCAAATTCATTACTGGACTTCAAGGTAGAAATCCCAATTCATGCTTTTTCATTCTTTATTTAGTTCAAGTTGATGAATGATGAATTATTCGGTTATAATCTTGGAAAACTCATGACCTATCAATGTTAATAAATTGAAATTATGGGTTGAGCCTTGATGAATATTATGGATACAATAATTGTGAATTTTTGGGTGGTATAAGTACGGTGGAGAAGAGTGAATGTTTGGGTTGTGTATGTGTGGTAGAGAGGAGTGTGAATTAGGAAGAGGGTAACTTATGAAAATTATGAATTTGTGCCAGGTTGGTTAGTGTCTGAAGAAATTAATTTGAATCAGTTGATTCCTAAATTGGGTTAGGGATGATTATTTGTGCATGGGAGATTATAGGATGATTATTGGTATCAATATGAGTTTATATTTATGTGGATGTGTTAAGTATGAATTCTGGAGAAAGTATTTTGGGAAATATATGAAGGGTTGAGGTAGGTGGTGGAACTTGATTAAGGTTCTTCTGGCAGAATGGGCAGCAATTTTCATTAAAGCCTGAAACAGTGGCAGAGTTGATGAGGGTTTTACTTTGATTGAATTTTGCTTATCTTAGTTCATGAGAAGTTAATTAGATAATCAATTTTGGATTATTTGTATAATGTTGGTTTTGGGATTCTCTGAATAATGTGGAATATCGATTTTTGGATGATGTGAGGTAAGATTACTTGAGTGACGTTGAATGGAATTAATAGGGTTTGGATTACTAAAAGTCTCGGGAAGCTTAGATTTTATAAGTCGTTAAATGGTCATCTTAGAAAGGTTGATTGTAGTAATCCGTTCCTGAATAAGGTCGTAAATAGTGTTAATTGCAAATATATTACAATATATTGGCACTATTGGATAGGATTTACCTATGTGAGGGACCTTGAACGCAGGCCTTGAAATCAAAGCGTTCAAGGAAGAAAAAGGAAAAGAAAAGGGAAGAGAGTAATAGCTGGCCTTCCGGTACGTTATTTCTTGTACCTTTCAAAGAAAATGTTTATATTTACATTGATTAATGTCTATGAATTTTTATTCAGCCTATGGATCCATCCAGACCCATTTCAGTGTAATATGCCAAGTTCAATGTTCAGTGTTTGATGTTCATTGTTTATAGTTTCCGCTAGCAGAATTCATTGTTGGGCCGTTCCCATTTAACGGGAAATTTTCATAGTCCAATGTCATCATGGCAACCATTCATAATTATAGGGTTGGGATCCTGGCTGAAGAAAATAATTATTAGTTATTTAATGATATCAATGCTTTCCAAGATATGTTTATGAAATAATGTTTTAATATAGCGCGCGCTCTCTGACTCTTAAAGAAAAGTTATTCATTTGTACAGGGGTAACGTACTGAGCCATCGCTCATATTTCCATTGTTTTGTGTTGTTTTTAAAATTGTTTTAGGGAAGGCGAATCAAGTGAAGGTGAAGTATGAGGCTACTGAAACCTAGGACCCAGAAGACGCGGGTCGAAACAATGATGGGTAACTATGTATATAATGGTTATTTTGAGGCTTGAGAAGCCTGACTATCATGTATATTGCCTTTCGGACATAGTTGAACTTATGTAAGATGTATGTTTTGGAATGACTAATGACGACCTTGGACATTATAAGGCATATGTAATATATTGTAATCAGTGAAAGTTTCGCTTCTGATTGTCTCAATGTTTAAGGTAGCCATGTCCCTTTGGGACAGCGGTAACGCCACAACTTATTAAGTTTTCCCTCAGTAATCGAATGAACCTAATTAGAATATGTTAATGAGAGCTTAAGTTGGGGTGTTACACCCAAGGAGCATCAACCAGTCCGTTAAATCACCAAGTTGCCATTTGTATCAATCTCTACCAAAGCGCGTAACAACTTATCAAATAAACTTAAACAATCCAAAAAAGAGTTCAAACCATCAGTGAAAAAGAGGATGCTCCAAAGATAGCACATCATCGGAATAGAAGTGAGAGCTGTCTTGAGCTTATTAAAACTCTAGGCCCAATCATAAGAGTTATGTACATGCCCAACATCACTCAATGTAGAGGATAAGGGCCTAAAAGTCTCACAAAAAGCACGAATGTACAAATTAGGCAAGAATCCTAAATCTGCTATCCAATCCTTGAGCTCTATAGTCATATCAAGCTCATGAACCTGGTCTAAACTAAGGGCATAAATCATGTAAGTCTGGGACTCGGGAAAGGTGGACGTCCAGTGATCCGTGAAAGACTGATGATTAAGTATAAGGGGGCAAGACACTAGAAGTTGGGATGTCCTTAGGAGGGAACTCAATAAGGGTTGCTTCAATAAGCTCCATATAAGAAGGCGTGACCTTTATACACTATTCAACATAAGGCTCCTCCAAAGGAGTCTCCTCAAGAGAATACTCCTTTTCAGCAAAAATATCCTTAGAAACCACAATCATGTCATGCTTAAGACCACAACTATCCTTAACAACTAGTTTTTCACTCTCATCATTCTCTCTCAAGGGGGTTGAAACAAAAGATGCATCATCAAAAACCATATCATCTCCAAGTGCATTGCTAGTTTTAAGATGAGGGTTGATCATTAGGGATTGAAATAAAGGATCACTCACGCCCTCAAAAGGCATTTGATTAAAACGGTGAGAGTATGAGCTAACACCATAGTCTAAGGAAAAAAAACATAAGAACAAGAGGGAGGAATATAATCATTAGATTGAGGTGATTGAAAAAGAGGAACTTCAAGTTGATGCTCACAATGAAGCATAGTATCCTCCAAAGCAACAAAGCCGTTAGGTAACTTGCTCTTATCATCCATAAAAATTTTATATGCAATACTAGGGGCTTTCCTAATTATCTCGCACTCATATGTCTTATTACTTAGATCCTCAAGCAAGTCCCAAGCCTCATTAGCATTCTTATAAAGAAACTCTCCCTAGCACATAGATTCAACCATTGTCCTGGTACTCACATCCAAACCCTCATACGCTACTTGACACAAATTCCATTTCCCTAAACTATGTTGAGGGCATTGAGTAAGTAACTCCTTGAACCTATTAATATGCTTCCAAAAAGGCTTATGTTCAAGTTGGACAAAGAAAGGATTTCATTCCTGATTCTATTGGTCTTACTAGTGGGAAAGTATCTCTTAAGGAAGATATCAACAAAACAATCCCAAGATTTAATAAACCAACCTTAAGACCATATATCCACCTCTTAGCATCATCTTTGAGAGCAAAGGGAATGAATTTCATCCTCACAACATCATTTAGTACCCTAGGCATGTGAATCAACAAACTCACCTCCTCAAACTCACGAATAAACAAATAAGGATATTCAAAGCCCACAAAATTTAAGAAGCATGCCAATATAATCCAAATTAAGCTCAAATGTCACATCCTTAGGGATAAGAGGAAGGTTAAAACATGATCGAGAGGAAGTTCAGGCAGGATAGAAGTGATCCCTCAATGAATGTTGTGGCTCGGGATCCACTCTTTCAGCAATGAGCTCATCAAGTTTAGTGGTTGTGCTCAACATTAACCAAATTTATTTTATCAAAATTCCCAAGCCCATCATTAACATCCAATGATTCACAACTTTTTGGGTTTTCAATTTTTTCAATTTGATGGGAATTTTCACATTTTCTAATGTTTTTAGATTTGTCAATGTCATCCAAATAAGTAGCAAGTTTATAACTCAAGGGAAAAAAAAATAAAAAAGCAATAAAAGAGACTACACTAACACACAGTGAACTAATAGGGGGCATATTTACAAGAAGTGACTAATTTCAAACCACCACCCCCGCAATGGTGCCACTTTGTTGGTGTAGTTTTTAAGAGGGGAATAAGGGTAGAAATTTGTCGTTCTTTGAAACGGTGTAGAAATCAAGTCAATAATTATTTTCGACCCCAACTCTAACCTAAGAAAAGCGATAAGTGTCACTAAACATAATTAACTAAACTAATTACTCATTAATTCTAATTTTAAATCTAAACATGACTAATTAAACTAAAATAAAACGAAGCATAATTAACAAAATCAACCCCAAACATCATATTAACTAACAATAACTAGCAAAGCATCTAATTAACTAAGAAAGCATTAAATTTACTAATTAAAAGAAGAGAGAGATAGGCAATAGCCCAAAAGCTTGTAAATCCAACAATGGAGGTTGGCCTCCATTGTTGAGCAAGTGGATGATGATTAGAGGTGAATTCTCTACTTATTCTCACTAATCTAACTCAACTACTCGTAATCTAATCCATTGAGAGCTAAAAACTCAAGCTCGTGAAAATAGATTTTCAAACCTTAAGATCAAAGATACAGAAAGAGCTTGAAATTTGCATTCTTGAAGAAAGAGAATGAGATATTAAGAGTAGATAAGAGACTAGAAGAATGATTAGGAAATGGAGACACTAATTTTAATCCATCAACAAGCAAAAGCATGTAAATTTGGGTGTTAAACTAGTAAATCAAACCCAACAAAGTAAGAACTTGAATGAAAATGAAGATTAAAGAGACAGAAAGAAAGGTAATTATATCAAAAATTCATTATTATTGAAATGTGGCTATAAAATGAAAGTAAATCTACACTAATCTCTCCTTAACCCTAGGTTGAACCGTAGTCTTAAAACCTAAAAATTAGATCCGTACACAAATAGAGGAAGGGGCTTTAAATAGATCCCAATGCACCAGGTTTGGCATAGGCAGACCATGAGAAACCTCTAAAAGCCAACAACAGAAGTAGGGTAGGACAGGGGGTAGCACAGGCACCCTGTGACAAGTTTCTGAGATTCTGCACATAAATAGAGCAGAAATAGGAGTTGGCATCGCCATGCCACTTGGCACGGGCACCTTGTGCCACCTGGCACTGGTAGCCCATGCTAAATTTCTGCATTGTTGTTCTTTTTTGTTTCTCCCACAATTTTCGTGCTTGTTTTGCTGGCCTTGCGTCATGGTTATCCTTATTTTCCAGGGTTTTTTTGGTGAATGTGCCTAACTTTTGTCATGCTCTGCAATGATTATTCGTCATTTGAGCAATTCTATTTATTACCTACAAAACTAACAAACCACTAATGGACAACCTAATTTACAATTATTTAGGCTAAAACTAGGTAGAAGGAGTTGTAAAATTTACACGTATCACACCTCATAAGGAGTTTCGCCCAGCCTTTTGTGTGGAACTCTACCTAACTCATAACAAGCATATAAGATGTACGATAATTTTGAGTGAAAAATAAAAGCCGCAAGCACACATCTTTTGCTGTAGTACTTGAGGGTCATCTCTACAGGGACGATGGAAGAGATTAAGGTCGTTTAACACAAAATTAGACTAGCATCATTCTAGGCTAATTAAAACAGCGAATAACTGAGATTAAAGCTTGCTAACAAATCAAATTCTAAATATTCCCTAAATATTTGCAAATTCTAATAACCTTCAAACTAGATGGAATAGCAAAACCAAGCTTGACCATGTTGAGGTAAGAAATTTAAACTAAAGTTGGTCAGCTAGTGTTGACAATTATAACGAAGAAATTCAGGGAGCAACCAAAATCAGCTATGAACCAAGCAAACTACTCTACTGAAATCAACCGAACTGCACTGAAATCAACTAACACCAAAGAATAATGGAATTAATCATACTTCATGAAGGGAACAGAACACAAAGCACCAAAACTGAACTGAATAGAGCATAACAGCAGGGGAGGGGATGAAGCAACATTTCTGCAAATCAAATTAACCACATTTTTGGAAATCGAATTAACCGCATTTCTGAAAATCAAATTAATCACATTTCTGGATTTATCAGTAACTTTCAAGAAAGGAGTATGAGATGAAGCATCAAACCCAGAATTTGCGTCCATGAGATGAAGCCATAGCGGAGCAGAGGATCGAACAGAAGTTGAAGACCACTATGAGCGGGGAGATGGGAATTAGCAAAATCTTGTCAATTTGGGACAAATTGAAACCTAGAAATTACAACTTTAGCTTAGAAGCCGATGAATTCAGCGTTCAAACATTTAATATTGCAAGCTAAAAATAGATCTAAAATTCGAAGAATAACCATGAATGGAAATCGAACAACTCAACTCCAAAATTAAACCCTAATAATCTAGATAGATTCTGAAACTAAATCTAAACAATAAAACCTAAAATTCCTAAATTTCAAAGACCCCCAAACATATTCAAAATTCACATAGATGAAAACGAATCTAAGCCCTAATTTGCTAAACTACAATCAAAACTAAAAAAATAAAATTAAAACATGAAAACTAAGACTAAAACCTAGAAGAAAACCTAATTAACCCTCATCACCTTGCTTCAATCGCCGCTAGCTTGATTTATAGCTCCCTTTTTGCCTTTGCTCGACCGTTGATCTAAGGGGTTAAGGTGGACGATGGAGATAGGGGAGTGAGCAAGCTGATTGTGCGTGAATCTCGGTGGTGATGGGCATGAAGATAGTGGTGTGCTGACGTTGTCGAAGAGAGAGAGAGAGAGAGCAAGGGAGATAAGGGAGATGAAAAAAAATGGAGGAGCAGGGGTCGGGCTTCCCTGGTTTCTTCAGGGCCAGGGACCGAAAGAGAGGTGAAAGAAAGTGAGAGAAAATTAAAAGGGGGTTGGGTCACGTGAGCTGCACGTGAGGGCTGGGGAGATTTTAGGCTTTCCTTTTATTTATGTTTTCCTTTTTCTTTTGGGTCAAATAAGAGGTTGGGCCTAGCAATTCGGGTTGGGTTAGAGTCAAGTCAGCCTAAGTCCTCATTTTCAATATTTTTCATCATTTTCCCGCTTTTTTCCACATTTATTCTCTTTTTGTTCAAAACCTACAAAATCAAATAAAAATCTAAAAATAACAATTATTTTAAGCATAAATCAGGTATAAAAGTATTGTAAAAATTACATTTTTTGCACAAACAAATAGTTCCACACCAAGATTTTGCTCGTCCTTGAGCAAAATAGCTAAACTAACTAAAAGAAAATGAAAAATAGGAAAAAGAAAATCCTAACTCACTATCATAAGAATCACAAAAGTATTTAGCATATGCAACAAGCCCTTTAAACCCATCGGTCTCCCAAGTCGACCAATGAGGTCTCGTAAGGGTTTTCAAATGAAATACCCACAAAAATTATTTCTAAAAAAAAGAAAAAATTTTTGGTTTTTTTTCCTCAAATCAATATGTATAGAATCTGGGAAAGACATGCACACATTCTAATCAACTTAATCACCTATGTAATCAAGTTATTGACCTGCATATGTAAAGAATGCACTTCAAAGTCCTCTACCCCATAAATGACATCAAAACACTAATTTTTCACCCCATTGAACATCCAGATTCTGAATCCATCCCAGTCCTCATGTGCAAGTATATCATCATCCCAAGGCTTAGATTTACTAGAATTAGACTCATTCCTACTTGACTGATACAACTACATTATCATCATATTAGCATTGGAAACAAGCTTTCCCAGTAGCAATATTGCATCAAAGGATAACACCCAGTAGTACGTGCTTCAAAGGGTAATGCCCAGTAGCGCATGTATCAAAGGGATACTTGTTATTCCAAATTTTACTTCATCTCTTTTTCTTTTTCTCTTCTTTATTCATAATATATTTTTCTTTTTCATTTTTTTAGAGTAATCGTGTCACAAGCAAGTACGAGAATCATTCATGGAATCCTGAGACCTAAAGATAATGACGAAGGAATTAACAAGGATTGGATTACACAATCTATACTGAACAACTCGAGCTAGAATTAGGGCTTAGAATGACACACTGAGGTCGGAGACTTTTCACACACATCCTACTTATATACAAGCTAATACCTACTGCACAAGGGATTTAAGCTAATAAGACATAGTACAAACGTCCCCCAAAATAAAACCAAAAATCTTTTTAGATTTTTCAAAAATTGGGCACCTCACTCCCACACCAAAACTCCACAATATCCTCATTATGGAAACTAAGGTGCTAAAAAGCCATCGCATTAGCTATATAACCATAAAATCACATGAAACCACAAATATATACAAACTAGGACACGATGAAAATAAAAACCAAAAACATAAAAGAGCCAAAATCAAAATTAAAACTATAACTAAAACCGAAACAAAAATAAACATACATATTTACAAAAACCAAAAACCAAAATCAAAATTAAAAAAAGTAAATGAAAAACAAAAACAAAAACCAAAACCAACCAAACCATACCAAAACTAGACGAAGACATATATAACAACAAAATAACCATAACCAAAACCAAAAACTAAATAACCAAAACCAAAACTTAAAAAAAAAAAACCAAAAATGAAATAACCAAAATCAAAGTCAACACTAAAATCGCAAGAGCCAGAACTAAAAACCAATTCTAAAACAAGAACAAAGCCAAAACCAAAAACAAAAACTAAACTAAACTAAACTAAACTAAACTAAACCAAAACACACATAATCACCAAAATAGAAATAAAACAAGACTAAGGGGCTGCAAAAAACCAAACTAGAAAACAATATCAAACTAAATAGACTAACCATAAACAAAACAAAACAGGACTCACACAAAGCCAAAACACAACCACTAAAACACTAAAAAAGAAACAAAAACAAAAGATTAAACAAAAACTAGCAAAAAAATAAAACAAATTGAAACATAAAAACAATCCTAAATATCCACAACTAACAAGTATTCATAAAATCAGAACACAACAAAGGGTGATCATAGCCCACACGGCTTAATATATCCCAAATTGCTCCTCAAGATTGATCACCCGTATATTCACAGTCCTAAATATCCACAACTAAGTACAAAAAAGGAAAGAAAAGAAATGAAAAAGAGAAAAAGGGAGGATGGAATGATCATACTAGGTTGGATACAAGTTATACCCAAACTATGCCTCACGAAGATGATGCAACATGAGGCTTATGGAGTATCAGCCATTCCATATTAAGCTAAAAAGTACAACGCAAATCCAAATTCATCAAAGCATGTAGCAGCTTATCAAACAAAGAAGCCCAACTCTCAATCACTTAGAAACAGTAAAAAGCAGTGAGTTGGAGCCAGAAAGAGTACATCCATCTAGCCAATAAAGCACAAGTAAGAGCCTGCTTTAACTTATCAAACAATTGGGCCCAATCAGAAAGGAAATGAACATACTTAGAATGAGCCAGTATTGAGGTCATTGGTCTAGAAACTATATCAACATGAATGAACAATCTAGGTAAAAGAGTGGCTGCAAGGTTCACAAGTCTGTTAAGTTCAATACGCATATGAGTCTGGTCTAAAGCACAATTCTTAGTGGCAATGATCTCAAACTCAACAAATTCAGACTTGCAATATTCAAAAAGGAAGTCAGGTTGGATGGGGTTAAAAGAAAAGAACTCATAATCAGCACAAAAACCATCATCGAAACTTCTATGGATATCAAACTCATAAGAAAAAGATTCATATTCTACATACAAAATATTATCATCTAATTTAAATAGAAGGTCCGAAATAACAGGACCAAAAGAGAATAATTCATATTCAACATGAAAACCTACATCAAGATCTTTGGTAACATTAGATCCACATGAAAAAGATTCATATTCTGCATAAAAACTATCATCATCAAAGTCCAAAATAGTAGGTTCAATTATCTCACCGCATAACTCCTGTGAAATAGCTTCCTGTGACTCATCTAAATCACAAGGCTCAACTTCAGGTGTGATGCTTATATCTAACTCACTAACAATATCAAATTGTTCACCCACATCAAACTCACCAAAGTTGTTCAGAGTGGTGGGTGGGTCGGTAGAAACTAGGACATCATCAGTGATGCCCTTAGGTGAGCTAGTGCGGGGTGCAAGGTCAGGTGATCGAGACATAGGAAAGTCACTCTCTTAATCTAAACTAGGCAAATACATGTCTTTATTCAAGTCAGGCCTAGCAGAATAAGAGGGTTCAAAACCATCATAGAAACTAATATCAGGTTTAGGAGATCCTAAACTAAAATCAAGCTCACTATAAATCTCCCTATTTTGATTAAAACATTGAGAAAATGTAGCAATTCTCACTTTCATGGTCTCTATCATTTGATCAGTCATTTCATTGATATGCTTTTCAAAACTTGCACATGTAGCATCAATATAAGTATAAAAAGGACAAGTATGAGCATCATGATCAGAAGATTCATAATAATCACACAAAATAGGAGGAATATAATAGTAATATGAGTTATTTGAATTCATAAAGTGGTTTAAGAATTAGTTTGAAAATCATACTCTCCATGAGTTGGGTATCTAAAAGTCTCATTAGCTTGTTCAAATGCATAGGTTTGCTAAGCTATTTTTTAAAGAAATCCCAAACTTCATTTTGAGTTTTAGATAATAATTTTATTAAACCTTCAGGACAAATAGATTCAACATAACTCCTTGACTCAACATTTAGAGCAACAGCAATGACCTCACAAATTTTCTGTTTTTCGAAATTATGATTCATTTGAGCACGATAATCATTAAGCTTTGAAAGATAACTCCAAAAAAGTTCATGCTCAAATTGCGGGAATGAAAAACTGGCATTTGTAGTTTTTAAAGTTTTTTAAAGTTTTTCAACTTTTAGGGGTTTTTAGGTTTTTCTAATTTTTTTATGGGTTTTTGGATCTTTTTCAAGAAATGAACTAAATAAATCACAACTAATAATGAATAAACAAAGTAAGTCAAAGCATAAGCAACTAATAAAAACGAAACTAAGAAAAAGAAAAGTGCTCAAACTGAGGGAAACATAAACTTACCACTTTGTTTTTGAGGTTTTTAAAATTTTTATTTTTTTTTTTTGTGCTTTTCAAGTTTTCTAATTTTTTTGAATTTCAGACCTTTCTATTTTTTTTTTTAAGATTTTGGGAATTTTCAAGAAATGACCAAGCTAAGTAACAATTAATAATGAAATAAACAAAGAAGACATAACATATGCAACTAATAAGAAAGCAGCTAACAAAATAAAAATATGACCTAATCTCATACCGTCATCCCTGGTAACGGCGCCAAAAACTTGTACGATAATTTTGAGTGAAACATAAAAGCTGCAAGCGTACACCTTTCGCTACAGTACTTGAGAGTTGTCTCTACAGGGACGATGGAAGAGATTAAGGTCGTTTAGCATGACATTAAACTAGCATCATTCTAGGCTAATTAAAACGACGAACAACTGAGATTAAAGCTTGCTAACAAATCAAATTCTAAATATTCCCTAAATATTTGCAAATTCTAATGACCTTCAAACTAGATGGAATAGCAAAACCAAGCTAAACCATGTCGAGGTAAGAAATCTAAACTGAAGTTGGTCAGCTAGTGTTGACAATTATAACGAAGAAATTCAGGGAGCAACCAAAGTCAGCTATGAACCAAACTAACTACTCCATTAAAATCAACCGAACTACACTGAAATCAACTAACATCAAAGAATAATCGAATTAATTATACTTCATGAAGGGAACAGAAAATAAAGCACCAAAACTGAACTGAATAGAGCATAACAGTAGGGGAGGGGATGAAGCAACATTTCTGGAAAGCGAATTAACCACATTTATGAAATCAACTTAACCACATTTCTGGAAATTGAATTAACCACATTTCTCGATTTATTAGCAACTTTCAGGAAAGGAATATGAGATGAAGCATCAAACTCGTAATTTGTGTCCATGAGATGAAGCCTTAGTGGAGCAGAGGATTGAACAGAACTCGAAGACCACCATGAGCAGGGAAAGGGAATTAGCAAAATCTTATCAACTCAGGACAAATTGAAGCCCAAAAATTACAACTTCAGCTTAAAAGCCGATGAATTCAGCGTCCAAACACTTAATATTGCAAGCTAAAAATAAATCTAAAATTCGAAGAGCAGCCATGAATGGAAATCGAACAACTCAACTCCAAAATTAAACCCTAATAATCTAGATAGATTCTGAAACTAAATCTAAACAATAAAACCTAAAATTCCTAAATTTCAAAGACCCCTAAACATATTCGAAATTCGCATAGATGAAAACGAATCCAAGCCCTAATTTGCCAAACTACAATCGAAACTAAAAAAATAAAATTAAAACCTAAAAACTAAGACTGAAACCTAGAAGAAAACCTAATTAACCCTCATCACCTTGCTTTAATCACCGCTAGCTTGATTTATAGCTTCTTTTTGCCCCTATTCGACCGTCGATCTGAGGGGTTGAGGTGGACGATGGAGATGGGGGAATGAGCTGGCTGATTGTGCATGAATCATGGTGGTGACGGGCATGAAGATAGTGGTGTGCTGGCGTTGTCGAAGAGAGAGAAAAAGGGAGATGTGGAAGATGTAAAAAATGGAGGAGCAGGGGTCGGGCTTATCTGGTTTTTTCAGGGCTGGGGACAGAAAGAGAGGAGAGAAAAAGTGAGAGAAAATTAAAAGGGGGTTGGATCACGTGAGCTGCACGTAAGGGTTGGGCAGATTTTAGGGTTTCCTTTTATTTATTTTTTCCTTTTTCTTTTGGGTCAAAGAAGAGGTTGGGCCTAGCAATTCAGGTCGAGTTCGGGTCAAGTCAGCCCAAATCTTCATTTCCGGCATTTTTCATCATTTTTCCGCATTATTCCACATTTATTCTCATTTTGTGCAAAACCTACAAAATAAAATAAAATCAAATAAAAATCTAAAAATAACAATTATTTTGAGTATAAATCAGGTATAAAATTATCGTAAAAATAACACATTTTTGGCACGAACATAAGATCGCTTCCCCTCATTTGTTTATAGGCATTCCTGAACTAATAAGCATTGCATTCATCATGTCTTTGAGGGTCCTATTCTTTCTTTTCACTATACCATTCTATTATGGGGTATAAGGGGCAATCAACTCATGAATAATCCCTTGTACTTCACAATATTTTTTAAGGGAGGTGGCATCATACTATCATCTTTATCAAACCTAACTCCTTTGATTTTTCGGTCTAATTGCTTTTCTACTTCGGCTTTGTAAATCAAGAATTTATCTATGGACTCATCTTTACTCCCCATAAGATCTACTTTAGTTAACCTAGAGCAGTCATTAAAAAAAGTCATATAATACTTTTTCCCTCCTTTGCTATGGTGTCTTTAAAGTCACCTAGGTCACTATAAGTAAGTTCTAATAAATTTGAGGTCCAAGGTACATTTTTATTAAAGGGCATCTTAGGGTGTTTAACCTCCATGCATATTTTAAATTCATCAAAATCATAATTGCTAAATGGATGAATTGAGCTTAATTGTTTAGGCTTTTTATAGAGGCATTGTTCACATGAATTAAACTCAGTAATATAACCAAGAAAAGCATTCATCTTATTCTCAATGACAAAATCAAGCACAAAAAGCCCCCCGTTACAAAATTCCTCGCCACACATTCACCACTTTTGGTAAGAATATCTTTTCTAGAATCAAAAGTAACTCTAACTTCAGCTTTATTAAGAAGACTAGTAGAAATATGGTTTTGACGAATATCTAGAGCATGAAGTACATTTTTAAGTGAAGGAATTTTTCCAGAATTTAGTTTAAGAGAAACCTCACCCTTACCAAGGACAAATATAGAACTAGAGTCAGCAATAGACACCCGTAACCTTTTTATACTCTTGAAAAAGGTTCCTCTTAGTGCACATGTGTCGAGTGGCTCCAGAGGTGACCACTCACTCTACCAAGTTGCTCACCGTGTCTACCTCTAACACTACAAAAATAATGAAATCCTCAGTTAGGTTTGCTTGAACGTTGTCCTCTTTGAACTTGTTGCCTGTAGGTCAAAACCCTTCACAACAATCTTTCGCTTAATGTCCATATTTGTTGCATGCATAGCACTCACCTTCGAACTTCTTTTGGTTGGACCCATGTCCCTTGAACATGTTGTTGTGCCTTTTCCCATGAAACTGATTTAGCCTCTTACCTTTTGGTCCCTCAATCTTATCAAACCTTGAACCATTTTTGGATTCAACTAGATTAGCAGTAGATGAAGATAATATGAGTTCTTTCTCTTGGATTGAATTCGGTTCTGCTCTGTAATTTTAATATGAGCAATCAGTTCTTCAAGCTTAAAGTCTTTTTCATAATTCTTTATGGTGCTAACATAATTATACCATGAAGGAGGCAATTTGTCTAGCAAGCAATTAGCTTGAAAGACATGACAGATGTTCAAACACTCGACAATATTTTAGCACATAAATTTTTATACTCATTAACTTGTTAAAGAACATGTTTATCATATGTCATTTTAAATGACAACCATGCACTGCAAATATATTTCTTAATCCCTGTATCATCAGAGTCATAGCTAGACTTAAGAGCCTCCCAAATTTTCGGAGCACTTTGCTTCTTACTATAGTCATATAATGCAAAAGTAGACCAAGACAAGTTTTCTTATGCTTTTCACAACTCCTTTTAGATCCCTTAGAATACTCTTCAGCAGTTAAGGAATAATTAGCCCTAGATTGAACAACTAAAACTTTAATTTTTTTCAGCACACACACGATAATTATACCTATTTAGTTTATGCAATTCAGGCAGACACAAAGCAGCAAGCATGTTTGTTGATTTAACCATTATTAAAAATAAAATTCGGTTTTAGAATGCTAGAAAAGTAGAGGTTGCCACCAATTGCAAATAAACAAACTTATCTGATTTCAAATAGAAGTTGAAGCTATTATATGGTAAACTACTGCCATAAAATCGAATTTGGTCCCCCACTACACACCATTGTGCTTTAAACAATCGACATCCAGGGATACACGACTAGTTGTCTGAACGGTGTAAAGAATGAACAACGGTGAAGATCGTTATCAATTAACCAGAATAAAGAGTTTAGCACAAGCTTTACGAGGCATGTGTTTTTCAATGTGTCTGAAACCATTGCAGGATGCCGAATTTATAGTGAGAGGAGGACAGCGAAACTGGAAAGAATAATAAGGGCTAATTTGGTGGAGAAAAATTAGCACTAGTTATGCTAACATGATGTAGGAAAATTAGCAGAATTATACTAAGAATAACTGCAACAAAATCAGTGATGACTACCCAAAAAAATTAATTGAACTAATTTCTCTCTCTCTTTCGTTTCAATAAAACTCATATATATATATACACACACACATACATATCTATATATATATATATATAGATATATATATAGATATATATATATATATATATATATATATATATATATATATCTATATATTATATATATATATCTTATCTATATATATATATATATATATATATATATCTAATATATGTATGTATATATATATAACATATATACATATATTTATATATATGTATGTATGTGCATGTATATATTTGTGTGTATGCATATATATATATATATATATTATATATATATATATATATATATTATATATATGTGTGTGTGTGTGTGTTGTGTGTGTGTGTCTATATATATATATATATATATATATATATATATATATAGTATATATATATATATATATATATAGATGTATAGATACCATATACATATACATATCTACATATATATATATATTATATATATATATATATATATATATATTCATATAGATATATATCTATATATGCGTGTATGCCTATATGTGGATAATTTTTATATAGCTGTCTCTACACACACCAATAGCATATATGTGTGTGTGTATATATTATATATATATATATATATATATATATATATATATATAATATATATATATCGATATGTATATGTATATATATATATATATGATATTATTATATATATATATATATATATCTATATATATATATATATATATTATATATATATATACACGTACTTACATATATATGTGTGTGTGTGTGTGCGTGTGCGCGTGCGTGTGCGTGTGTATGTGTATGTGTGTATGTCCACATATATAAATATGCATACTTGCATATATATGTAGATGGACTCACCCCCCCGCACCCACAGGCATATATGTTTATGTATATGTATATACGTGCATATATATATATATGTGTGTGTGTGTGTGTGTAGGTATATATATATATATATATATATATATATATATATATATATATATATATATATATATATATATATATATATATATATATATATATATATATATATATATATATATATATATATATATATGTATGTATGTATGTTTGTATGTATGTATATGTGTGTGTGTGTGTGTGTGTGTTTATGTATGTATGTATGTATGTGTGCATGTATTCGTGTGCAAGTGCATGTGTATATATGTGTGTGCGTTTGTGTGTGTAAGAGGTTAGTTGTTTCTGCTCCTCATCTTTACAATAAGGGTACTCATTGTAGCGTGTGTCTGGCCCATCGTAGTTATGCAATTCGTTGTAGAGTTGGAAATTTGGGGAATAACATTTTTGTGAGAGTACATTTTGATGTTATCGTATTAGATCTGTTTATTTTGATTAAGAAATTGATCAACCATGGAATTTATTATAATATTCACTTCAAGTATAAGCTATCATGTCAATTATGCACCTGGTTTATGAGGTTATAATGTGACTCGCCATTGTTTAAGGAAGACGTATAAACATTAATGGACGACGTTAGTGGAAGAAATGGTGCTGCAAGTTCCGAGCTTGTCCATAGTATATTTATCACTAGCTTTGGCGATAAGGATTTATTTTAATGTTTTAAATTTATTCATATTGGGAGATCTTCATTGTGGATGTCATATAATTTTTCATCAATGAATTATTTCTTTTTCCTTATATAAATAAGCTGATTAAACCAACCCTATCGATTGAGTGTGAATTAGACCTTTCATGCATCTAAAAACGATAACATTACCGAGAGCAGAAGTGTTTTGCCTACAATTGTCATTGAACTATCCAAAATAATCACAACTTGTACTGAACTTATTTTGAGTTAATCCGTGACATTAGAGTATTCATAAAATTTAAAAATAACACTTAGCTAAAATTAATTAGTTGCAACAGGTTTTGTTTAATTTTGAATTAAATTTACAATGTTAGGGTAGATATTTGAGATGAAAATAATAAAGAATTAAAGACATGTTAAAGAGTAAAATAAGTATACTTCCTTCAATTGCTCCTATTTATGCCCAAAAGTTTAGAGCCAGCTAGGCTTTTCTCCCCCTCCAAATCCCAAGAAGATAATGGATAACAATTCATAGTTAAAGCTGGAAAATTGAGTTCATGATTGAGAAATCCACTATGGAATCCTGCTCAACATGCCTAAAATATATTTGTTTGTTTCACTTTCTTTAAGCCAATTAGCCAAACATATGTCCATCGATGCCCTGTTTCTCATATTATGAAAGATGATGATCAAGTCTACCACTTGTTATGAGCCCAAATAAAACTTTCACTTGCCTTCATCTTCCTCAATTATGGATTGCAATTTCAATTTCTATTTTCCACGGTTACCTTCGTGCACGGGGGAACCCGGGGGGGCATGTTTTTGCAGGAGTATGTTGTTTTAATGGAGTAAAGAGAGCAAAAAACTTTTGTCAATTTCTTTTATTCACAACAATATGATCTTGTTGGATTTCTACCTACTAAAATTAAAGTTTTAACTATTTGATTAATCAATCATATGTGATCTTTACTTGAATGTAATCTAATGCAATCAACTTTATAATGCAATTATCATCACATAACTTGTGGTAATCATAACTACAATATAGTTGTTATTGTAAGGACCACGATTCGGAACCTCAGGTGAGGTGCCCTATGAATGGTTGGGTCTGCTAAGAGCAATCATGTGATTTCATTCTTCTTTATTTAATTTATTTTCACTGTCAAATCATCCGAATTTACGGCAGCCTAGGTTCAGATCTCATACTCATCCAATTCCTAGCCGAAACAGTAATCACTGTTTGGTCTCGAAATCATGATAGTGGCTGGCACATGGATCCCAGTCACGATTACAGGTTGCTTAGGTCAGGGAGCCTGTCTAAGTTGCAGAATCCATCCCTACTTCCCTAATCAAAATATTAGTTGTGGAAATACACTAAATGAATGAATAAAAGCAGCTTCATTAAAAAGAATAGAGCTGCCAATGGGTTTTTTTTAAGGCAAATGACAAAACCAGGTTCACTTTCCAAAATGAACCTTAAATTAAAAAGGACACCTAAAGGGACACATGTTCGTTTAAAGAGGTTTTTGAAAGGCCTCTGAGTAATCCTTAAATTAGGGACCATCTCACTTTATAGGCTCGAATTGAGGATCTTGATTCAGGAATGAAGGTACAATGTCGTGATAGAATGTATCACACCATTGCCTTTCATCACCGATGGCCTACACTAATCAAAACGGGATATTGAAATTCATTTACACTAACATAAAAAGAAACACACAAGTAGCCTATTACATACAATAATGAAAATTGAAGCATCAACTAAAAAGGAGAAACGACAAGTTAGATATTTACTGTAGGTGGGGACTAATTACCAAAAACTGCATCTTTGAAATTAAGTAACGGTAAACAAAAGAAAGACGAAAAAGGAAAGAAAAGAAAGGCAGGTTTGAAAGGTTAGCACCCTTATGTTACCGGCCTGAGTGACTTAGGTAACCCCCGGTCAATAATATTGAGCCTTGACTTGTGTCTTTAAAAGGTTTTGAGGATAGATTTCAGAAAGGTTTGATTAGATTCATTGAACGTCTCATTATTGTCTCATGGTTTTTTGAGGTTCTGGTTGCGTGTTTGAAGGTCAGGTAAGGGGATGAATTTATAACTGTAGGAAATGAGGATTTTTTAGGGTTCTTAGGAGTTAGTGCAGCATGGGCTGGGGTTTTTCTTTACTTGAGTTGGCTAGCTAGCATTTCTAGAAGATAGGCCAGAAAAAAGGAGTCAAGTTGGGTTCTATTGGATAGGAATTTGATGGGTTTTCTAGGCTGCGCTGCAGATAGCGTAACGTGCTTCGACCATAGCTTTCTTATCCATCCTCCATTTTAAGTGATTATTTTTTTATGAAATTATATTAAGTCTAGTTGCTAATAATACTAATTTTATAATTTTTGGATAAGTGTGGAAGAGGATATAAGCACTATGGTTAACAGGTATTGTTTCCAGAACACGTCTCAATAATGGAGTTATATCTTTCGTTGCTTATCAGATTTTGGAGCATAATATATCATTAGAAAATTTATTCAATGAAGAATATTAATATTTAAATCTAATAATTTTATGCACTACAAAGTGGGGTGAAAGTACAAAATGAATCTCAACCAGACATCAAACATCGTTAATTTAGGTTTATTTGGGCTCGATTAGCCTTTTGTTAGCTTCTTTGGGTGTGTGAGTTTAAGGAATGTTGACACATTTTAAGGTTTTTTAATTCAACATCCAGGGGTCCCTAAATCTTATTCGATCGATTCATTATCAATAGGCACTTTATAAAAAGAAGACACTTTTTAACTATCTACAGGTAGTCTCCATTTTCACCGAGCTAGACTAAGGAAAATGCCAAAGTAATGAAATTTATTTATGGTTATCTGTGTAAAATTTGTGATGCCTAGACTTGGTTGTTGGAAGGCCTAAAGCCTAGAGCCCATCCACTTTCATTATGGTGGAAGACTAATGACCTGATACCTGAACTTGGCCACTGAGGGTCCCAAATCTCAGCGCCCGCCTAATGTTTCTGTGAAGGAAGCTGATAGTGAAATGTCCCATTGTACCAGTAGCCAGTAGTGCCCCATTACACAGATAGCTAGCAATGTTCAATTATGCCTGGAGCCAACGGTGTCCCATTGTGCCGGGAGTTAGCAATGTCCCATTGTGCCCGAAGTCAGTAGTGTCCCATTATGCCCGGAGCCATCCCATTGTCAAAATATCCCATTGTGCTAGGACCCAATGATCTCCCATTGTGTCGAGAGCCAGCCAATTGTTGAGATGTCCAACTACGCCTAAAGCCAGCGTTGTCCCATTGTGTTGGGAGTTAGCGTGCCCCATTGTGCTAGAAGCTTGTTGTCGAAATTTCACATTATTCTGGGAGTCAACGATGTCCTATTGTGTCGGGAAATAGCCAGTTGTTGAAATGTCCCATTGTGCCCAGCGTCAGTAGTGTCCCATTGTGCCCGAAGCCATCCCATTATCGAAATGTCCCATTGTGCTAGGAGCCAACTATCTCTCATTGTGCCGAGAGCCAGCCAGTTGTTGAAATGTCCCATTATGTTGGGAGCCAGCGGTTCTAGATTTTGACCATTCGCCGATCTAATGGTTCTAGATTTTAATCTTTCACCACTTTAGCAAATCTTTTACTAATCTGACGACTTTGAATCTTGATAGTTTGCCATCTAACAGTTTTAGATTTTTGACCTTTTGCTGGTCTAGCGCTTGCTAGTGCAAGAGCCTAAGGCCTGCAGCTATATTCTTGTGAACTTGGTGGCTTAAGAGCCTGAAGATCTGTTGGTAGATCCCTGTGACCTTGGCGGCATGAGAACCTAAAGACCTGTGTCTATATCCTTGTGAACTCAGAGGTGTGAGAGACTAAAGATGTATAGCTAAATCTATGTGACCTTTATGGCATGGGAACCTGAAGATTTGCAGCAAATAAGCCCCTGAAGACCTATAGCCATGACCATGAGAAATTGGCTGTGTAAAAGCCTGAAGACTTGTGGTCAGATCCCTGTGAACTTGATGACGTAAGAATATGTCATTAGTTAGACGTTGAAATTTATCATCTGTAGGGTTTCATTATAGCCTGTTCTAGGCATGTCATTCATTAGGCATTGAGATGTCAAATCTGAAAATTTGACCTTTTGTCAGTTGGACATTGATGTCATTTACTTCAGGTGGAAGTATGCTAAATGTTGAAACATCGTAGATGGTGAGGAGTCTTTTTATGCTAAGATGAAGAGGGTGAGGTGTCCTTGTTGAGTTATTATATTTAGTTTTGATGATAATAAATCCAAGTGTAAAAGTTTGTCCTAGTAATGTTGCTCCAAACACGATCTCCAAACAGGCCTAACTGGTGTTTGTGATCTTTATTGTATTAACTGGTTTGCTACATGTGAGAACACGTCTTCTAGACAGGTTTTACTTGGTGATTCTATATTAAGTCAAGAACACCATCTCGACAGTTAATTGTAAGGCATGTTCCTGAACTCTAGCAATGCAAAGAACAACCCCAGCAAACAAGGTGGCCTTGGTGTTCACAGCAGCTCTACAAATCTCGGACAAGATGACTGGTTCAAAACAAGAAGTCTTGGGTATATAGGTTTTATTTAATTAGACTCTTGTTAATATGCCAATATTGAAAACATCATTTTAAACACCTCTTGAATCGGTATTTGCGCTAAGTGCTTCAGAACACCAGTTGCGAACAACCCTGCGAACAGGGTATCTACGGTGTTTCTGAACTGCAGTAGCCACACTCGGTTATCTTTGAAAATTTATTTTAGTTGGCTAAGATCTCCAGATTAATTTCCTTGAATTTCAAAACTGCTATTTCTCTGGAAAGGATATTTCTTGAAAATATTATGGGAGATTTTCGAAAATAAGTTTTGGGAGATTTGCCAAAACTTAAAGATTTCCTTTGACCATATTTTCGGATATGGTAAAGTTTCAAAAGCTGAAAATTTCTGATTGCTTTTTTGAATCCACCTCACGGTTATGGGAAGATAAGGGTTATCTTTTAAGATATCAAATCCCTTATATTTTGGCAAAATTTTATCACTAGCCGTAGGAGAACATTTCCTGATTGAAAATCGTTTTCTATACTTAGCTGATTCTGTGACTTATGACCGTTGGTTTTTGTGTTTAAAAACCTCAGCTTTTTCTCTCCCAGTAGACACACAACACACGAGAAAAGAGCAGATAGAAAACTCAGGTTGAATTTGCTTAAACACAGCTTTTTGAAAAATTCAGGAAAAATCAGAAAACACGGTCTACACTCAAAGATTCTTGAGCTTCATTCTGAAAAGCAAACCGTGACAAGCTGTGTTTGATTTTGAGTTTTCAAACTATTGGCATAATAGGATCTTCATTGTACCTTACATCTGCTTAGTGAGAAGCACCCCCTGTAAGGTGTTTGTAATCCTGATCTTGAATCAGAAAAGTGAGTGAGTGTGTCCTAGTCGTGTGGACTTGGACGTGTCTAATCTTGCGAAGGTTGGACGTGGTGTAACCTGTCTTTGGGAAGAAGGTTATGTGGTTGCAAGTTGTAACAAGGTGTGTTACATTTGTAACGTGTGAAGCCCGTTAGTGAAAGTGGTTAAATCCTACACGAGGTAGGTCGTGGTTTTTCACACCTCAGTTGGGCTAGAGGTGTTTTCCACGTAAAAATTGTGTGTGCTTTATTTTCCGCATTTATCTTGGTGATTTTCGCATCTGCAATAATTGAGAACACCCCGTGCAAACAAGCTATCAGGGTGTTTGTCATTTGAGAACAACCTCTACTAGGGTGTTTGTTATTTACAACGCGAAAATCAGACACCACAATTCACCCCCCTCTTGTGGTTGTATACTCACGAACTCAACAAGTGGTATCAGAGCAGGTTCTCTTACAAAAGGTTAACACCTTGAGAGATTCTGAAGATGAGTACCCCACAAGGAATTCTTGAAGGGCAATCCATTACTCGTCCACCCTATTTCAACGGCCAACATTATAGTTGGTGGAAGAATAGGATGGAGAACTATATTCAGGCAGAAGATTATGAATTATGGATGCTCATCAAGAACGGGCCCCTTGTTCCCACCAAGGTGCTTGAAGATGGTAAGAAGGTTCCCAAGGAATCCATAGAGTTTGATGCCGAGGACTACAAGAAAATGGAGAAAAATGCCAAGGCCAAAAAGCTTCTATATTTTGGCCTAGGACCCGATGAATACACTCGCATCTCTGAGTGTGAATCAGCCCAAGCTATCTGGAATGCTCTGCAAGTTGCTCATGAAGGTACGAGTCAAGTTAAACAATCTAGAATTGAGCTACTTACGTGACAATATGAGTTGTTTGATATGGGTGATCATGAAACTATGATGGACATGTATACACGGTTCATCCACATCACGAACGAGTTAAAATCCCTGGGAAGATCTTTCACCACTGAAGAGTTGGTGAGGAAAATCCTCAGAATTTTACCTCGCACGTGGGAGGCCAAAGTAACAGCCATCCAAGAGGCTAAAGATATGAACAAGATCACCCTCGACGAGTTGATTGGTAATCTCCAGACCTATGAACTCCGAAAGAACTCACAGCAAAGAGAGGAGCAAAAGAAGGATCGTGGGCTTGCCTTAAAAGCACATGAGGACACTGACTCTGACCTTGAAGATGAAGAAATGGCTCTAATGTCCAGAAAATTCAAGAAATTCTTCAAAAAGGTCAAGGAAAACAACAAAAGAAAAGACTTCAGCAAGTCCAGAAACACCTCCAAAGAACAGCTCACAGGGTGTTTCAAGTGCGGCAAACCAGATCACTTAGTCAAGAATTGCCCTATGCTTCGAGAAGATCAGACGCCCGAACACCCTCGAAAACAGGGTCGAAAACACCCTGTAAACAATTTGGGCAAGCGATTCTCGAAAGCTATGCTGGCTGCTTGGGGAGATTCCTCTGAGGATGAAGGAGAATCTGAAGCTGAAGAAGGAGTCGTAGCACTTATGGCACAAAGTGATTCAGATTCAGATGATGAATCAACAATCATCTTCTCAGATCTCAAGAACAAGGTACATGGTCTTAACAAAGCCACTTTAGAAGAACTTCTATATAATTTGATAGACACATGTGCTGATCTAAAAAGAGAAGTTCGTGACCTAGAGCTTGAAAATGAAATTCTTAAAAATGAAAAACTCGGTTTACATGAAAATGTTAATATACTCAAAGAAAACCTCTTTATAAAAAAAGGAGATTACTCTCGAATCGAGGAAAAACTCTTTGAGGTGGAAGGAATGGTTGAGTCCCTGCTCAAAGAGAACAAGGGTTTGCATGCTAATAAAGAAAAACTGGAAACCGAGCTTAGCACAAACAAACGCTGGAACAAATCTTCACAGGCCCTTGCTTGGTTAAACACTCACCACAGTCGAAACAAAAAGGGACTTGGGTATAAGCCTAAACGAACAGTTTACCCAATTCATAGAAAGTATGTGGGATTACCTGAAAACATTGTTTGCTTTCATTGTGGTAAAACTGGTCACTATCGATATTCTTGTCCTTTAAGAAAACATGCCAATGAAAAGAATGAAAGGTATGTGAAACAAATCTGGATTAGAAAAGATGAGCTTTACATGTCTAAAGGAATGGGACCCAAGTGGATCTGGGTTCCCAAAACTAACCCGTGATTTGTTTTGCAGGCTGAAGTGAGAGAGAACAATCCCACAAACAACCCAGCAAACAGGGTAAGAAACACCCTGTCAAACAGATCAGAAAACAACCTTGAAAACAGGCAGCTGTGGTATGTTGATAGTGGGTGTTCGCAGCACATGACTGGAGAAAGATCAAATTTTCTCTCACTTACAGCTTTGAATGGTGGGAGTGTAGCATTTGGAAACGGCAAGTCTGGGACAATTGTCGGTATAGGTAATATTGGTAAAACTCTCTCCCATTCAATTGACAATGTGCACTTGGTTGATGGTTTAAAGCACAATTTGCTAAGTGTGTCCCAACTGTGTGACAAGAACAACCTAGTGGTGTTCTCACGAACACGTTGCTTGGTTGTGAATGACGACACAGGAGATGTTGTGTTGAGGGGGAAGCGATGTCAAAATGTTTATAAAGTCTGTATTTCCACTCTTCCCCAAAATAATCTGACTTGTTTAAATGCATTAAATGATGATATAATGCTATGGCACAACAGACTAGGTTATGCAAACCTATCTTTGTTAAACAAACTTGTTTCCAAAGATTTGGTTGTTGGATTACCTTCCATCAAGTTTAATGATGACAAGGTATGTGAAGCTTGTGCAAAAGGCAAACAAGTCAGATCTTCTTTTAAATCAAAAAAATGTGTAAGCACTACTTGACCTCTAGACTTATTACACATTGATTTGTGTGGTCCCATGAGGGTAACCAGTAGAGGTGGGAAAAAGTATGTGCTTGTTGTAGTGGATGATTACTCTCGATTTACTTGGACCTTGTTTTTGGCATCCAAAGATGAAACCTTTGAGAATTTTATTGCCTTTCTCAAAAAGGTTGAAAAGAGAGTAGGACACTCTTTAATTAGCTTGAGATCTGATCATGGAACTGAGTTTGAAAATGCAAGTTTTATCAACTATTGTAATGAACATGGTGTTGATCATAACTTCTCAGCTCCAAGAACACCCCAACAAAATGGGGTGGTTGAGCGCAAAAATCGCACCCTGGAAGACATGACCAGAACAATGCTTATTGCTAGTGGTCTTCCTAGGTATTTTTGGGCAGAAGCATTGAACACCTCATGTTACATTATAAATAGATGCATGATCAGACCCATGTTGAATAAAAATCCTTATGAACTTTTCAAAGGCAGAAAACCCAATATTACGCACCTAAGGACATTTGGTTGTAGGTGTTTTGTGCATAATAACGGGAAGGATGCCTTAGGAAAGTTTGACCCTAGGAGTGATGAGGCAATATTCATTGGCTATTCTTCTCACAGCAAGGCATACAAAGTCTTTAACAAAAGAACCTTGTGTGTTGAGGAAAGTGTACATGTGCTTTTTAATGAATCTAACGTGTTGAGTGAGAATGATGCACAGGAAGATGAACTTGAATTAGGTCATGTTCGAAAAGAAGTGTTGCTCCAAGATAAACGAGGTAAGAACACCATGGAGAAAACAACTCCTGAAGGTGTTCCTCAGAACAGCAGGCAAGGTGAACACCAAACAAGGGAAAACACCGCTGAACCCTGTTCGGAACCGTGTTCTTCAGGAATAGACTTACAAACATGTGCAGAAACAGGCTCGGGAGATGATCGTAAGCATTATGTTACGACTAGAGTAGAGCATGGGTCTGTGGATCCTCTTACTCCACGGCCATGGAAGCACCATAGTTCGCACCCTCTTGATCAAATCTGGTCAGATATTAATACTGGAGTGTAAACTAGATCTAAGCTAAAGAATTTTTGTGCTTTCTATGCTTTTCTTTCTAACATTGAGCCAAAAAGTGTGAATGAAGCTCTTGCAGATTCAGATTGGATCACGGCTATGCAAGAAGAGCTTCATCAATTTGAGAGAAACAAAGTATGGCACCTTGTACCTAAACCTGCAGAGAGAACAATCATTGGAACCAAGTGGGTGTTCCGAAACAAACTGGATGAGTCAGGAACAGTCACTAGGAACAAGGCACGGCTGGTTGTATAAGGATACAATCAAGAAGAAGGGATCGATTATGAAGAAACCTTTGCACCAGTTGCTAGAATTGAGGCTATTCGAATCTTAATAGCCTTTGCAGCTCATATGGAAATCAAGCTATATCAAATGGATGTTAAAAGTGCATTCCTAAACGGATACCTTAAAGAAGAGGTGTATGTCAAACAACCCCCTGGTTTTGAAAATGGTGATTTTCCAAATCATGTTTTTAAACTTGACAAGGCACTTTATGGTTTAAAACAAGCTCCAAGAGCTTGGTATGAACGGTTGTCAAGTTTTTTACTTGAAAATGATTTTAGAAGAGGCAAGGTAGACAATACCTTGTTTCTAAAATCTAAGGGGGAACATTTTTTGATTGTCCAAATATATGTTGATGATATTATATTTGGTGCAACTCATCATGATTTATGCAATGAATTTTCAAATATGATGAGGAGTGAGTTTGAGATGAGCATGATGGGTGAGCTTAATTTTTTCTTAGGCTTACAAATCAAGCAAACTCCAAACGGCACCATGATCCATCAGCAAAAGTATATCAAGGAGTTACTTAAGCGTTTTGGGATGGAGTCAGCCAAACCCATAGACACTCCTATTTCTCCTTCAACCAAGTTGGTTATGGATGATGGGAGTCCCTCAGTTGAGGAGAAACTCTATAGGGGTATGATTGGGTCACTCTTATACCTAACCGCTAGTAGACCTGATATTGTTTTTAGTGTTGGTTTATGTGCCCGTTTTCAGGCTAACCCTAAGGAAACTCATCTTAAGGCTGTTAAACGGATACTAAGGTATTTGAAACATACACCCAATTTAGCTTTATGGTATCCTAAAGGTTGCAATTTTGATCTTGTTGGATATGCTGACGCTGACTATGCTGGATTCCTAGTTGATAGAAAGAGTACCTCAGGTATGGCTCACTTTCTTGGACCTTGTTTGGTATCTTGGGCTACCAAGAAGCAACATTCAGTTGCCATGTCCACAGCAGAAGCTGAATATGTTGCAGCAGCTTCATGTTGTGCTCAACTGTTGTGGATAAGGCAACAGCTTAAGGACTTTTGTGTTGACATTGGATGCATTCCTATTTTTTGTGATAACACAAGTGCAATTAATATTGCCAAAAATCCATGTCAACATAAAAGAACAAAGCATATTGACATTCAACATCATTTCTTGAGAGATAATGTTGAAAAGGGTTTAATCTTTATGAATTTTTGCTCAACGAAAAATCAAATTGCTGATATATTCACTAAGGCACTAGCTAGAGACCAATTTGAGAGAAACAGACTGGAATTGGGGTTGGTGAAAACACCCTGAGAACACCTGTTCTCAGAGTTAGATCAAGCTGACAAAACACCCTATAATACCTGTTCTATCCACTTGTTTGCAATTATTACTATCAAAACAGTGGTCTATGCTTAACAAATATGTGTAGTCTTGTGTGCTATTATGATTATTTATGAAGACTGCTGTCTTGGGAGATGGAGAAAGAGTATTCATGACAGACCTTGGAATGAGAGAAGCATGTTCAAGAACAGATGGCTCGAACAGGTATGCCTTGATTGTCATTAATGTATGCTGCCTGCTTAAATTCTAGGTGTTTCCTAGGTGGCCCTTCATAACGGGTAGGGAGTTTAAAAACCCCCTTTGCGTGTGTCTGTTTTCCCCGTCTTGCTCTCTCTCTCTCTCTCTCTCTCTCCTCTGTTCTTGCTTTCAAACCCTAGCAAAACCCTCTAAACTCTAATCTCTCTCTCTAGCAAACAATGGCTTCCAACAACACCTCTCACTCAAAAGCCCTCATTCTTGCTTCCTCAATCCCTGCTCCTTCTCGCCCAATCTCGTCCAAGCCTCTCAAATTCCTGAAAAGCTTGTCCCTAAAATCAGTGGGAATGGGGATGGATGATATTCCCTTTGAATCTCGAAGGGAATTGGTGTTCCTCGTAGGGGCAATTGTTTGTCCCATTTCAGTTGAGTCAGAGGGAACAAAGTCGGGGTCTCAAGAACAATTCTTGGAAACCCCTGAAGGGTTTAATTTTGAGCCCTGTTCTTCTGGGTTGTTCTCTGACACCGCGACAGAAACAGGGGCTGCCTCTGTCGAAGGTGTGTTTGTGGAGGATCTGCATGTCGACTTCCAAGGGAAGTCGAATGAGTCGTCAGAGGAGAGTCTAGAGAAGAATTCTCTCCCTGAGGCTGAAATCTCCCCTCCAGTCTTTCAAACTGGAGAGAAAAGGAAGAGGGTGAAAATCGTGGCTAGGCGTAGCAGAACGCCAAGAACAAGGCCACAACCAAGGTCTCAACCCTCTCAAACTCCTCAATCCTCTAAGCCCTCTCGAAAATCTGCAAGGCTAGCGTTTCAATCCTCTCATCGTCCCTCCAAACCCTCTGCTCCTATCATCGAGGAGATTTCTTCTTCTTCTGAAGGGTTCTCGAGTTCTGACTCTGAGAACACCACCTTCAAACAGGGGACACCGGTGTTTTTCGAGTCCTCTGAAGAACAATCTCCTCCAAAACCAACCAATAAACCTGCTGTGAAGCCCTCTCCTGCCAAAACACCCCTCAAGCGAAAGCCCAGAACAGCCCCCCTACCAGAAACTACCACCTCTGTTCCTATCCTTAAACGCCCAAAGCAGTTCACTCCCTCTCCTATGTCTGACAAACATGCGCAGTTGCTGAAGCGCAATGTCGTCAGGGGGAAGGTAGTGAATGTAAGCTTTTTCGAGGAACAGGGTCTGGGGGTATTCTTGACCAAGCTTTGAGCCCAAGGCTGGCTTGAGTTGTTTGTAAACACCCAGCAAGGGTGTTCTGTGCCCGAGTTGGCTGTATTCTATGCCAACTGCTCTGTCACAAATGGGGTAGTGACAAGTGCTGTCAATGAGTGTCATTTCTCCTTTGATGAAGCCACCCTAAGTGATATTCTGGGCATCCCCTCTCGTGGATTTGCTGTGTATGTGAGGGAAGACAAAACTGCCCTGGAAACAGCCAGGCTCTTAGAGGTGTCCAAATGCCTTAGTCAAAAACAGGGCCTGAGAACACCCCTTTCGGTTAAGAAGGGTGAAATGACCTCCCTGCACCAACTACTGTTTATGTTCACTATCAAGAACATAATATCGCGAAGTCAAGGGCGAAACTCAGCATATGCCTTCGATCAATGTCTGGTGGACCTACTGGATCAGGAGGAACCAGTAAACCTCCCTGCAATCATGATTCGCCACATAGAGCGAATTGCGAACACCACCCGGGCACATGATCTTGGCTATGGGTTTCTGTTGACAAGGGTGCTTGAGCGCTTTGGGATAGTGCTCACACGAAGAGTGGCGGCCCAAATCATTGATGAGATTGGGATTGACACTCTCCTAGGGTGTGGCTATGAGGTTGGCGAAGGGTCAGTTTCCAAACAGGGACGTCGACCACCTCGACCACCTGTTTCTGGGCAACCTTCCGTCAAGGTTGAGGCTGTTCTTGAGGACAATGCTTGCCTCAAGGATGAGCTCTCAGCTGTCAAGACTGCTCTTGCTGAGGAACGAGCTCTCTCGGCCAAACGCCATGAAGATCTCCTTGCACTTCTCTCCACTCTTGCCCCCAGCATTCCTCCTCTGCAAACGAAACCACCCCCTGCTCCCTGATTGTATAGGCTGCTCTCTAGTCTCCTCCTTTCTTAATTTCGTTTTTGGCATTGTATTTTTTAATGCAATATCTCATTATTAATGCTTCTTGCCCCTTCTGCTACATACTTCTTTTCTTGCATTCATAATGTTGTTTATGCTTTTTAATGATGCCAAAAGGGGGAAGAAGAGTGTAACCCTCCTATTGACGAATGAACCTAGCATTGACTTAAGTGGACCTTGACTTACGTGGATCCCTATCAGCATTCAATTTTTTTTGTCAATATGGTCACTTGGTTTGTCATCATCAAAAAGGAGGAATTTGTTGAGTTATTATAATTAGTTTTGATGATAACAAATCCAAGTGTAAAAATTTGTCCTAGTAATGTTGCTCCAAACACGATCTCCAAACAGGCCTAACTGGTGTTTGTGATCTTTATTGTATTAACTGGTTTGCTACATGTGAGAACAAGTCTTCTAGACAGGTTTTACTTGGTGATTCTATATTAAGTCAAGAACACCATCTCGACAGTTGATTGTAAAGCATGTTCCTGAACTCTAGCAATGCAAAGAACAACCCCAGCAAACAAGGTGGCCTTGGTGTTCACAGCAGCTCTACAAATCTCGGACAAGATGACTGGTTCAAAACAAGAAGTCTTGGGTATATAGGTTTTATTTAATTAGACTCTTGTTAATATGCCAATATTGAAAACATCATTTTAAACACCTCTTGAATCGGTATTTGCGTTAAGTGCTTCAGAACACCAGTTGCGAACAACCCTGCGAACAGGGTGCCTAGGGTGTTTCTGAACTGCAGTAGCCACACCCGGTTATCTTTGAAAATTTATTTTAGTTGGCTAAGATCTCCAGATTACTTTCCTTGAATTTCAAAACTGCTATTTCTTTGGAAAGGATATTTCTTGAAAATATTATGGGAGATTTTCGAAAATAAGTTTTGGGAGATTTGCCAAAACTTAAAGATTTCCTTTGACCATATTTTCGGATATGGTAAAGTTTCAAAAGCTGAAAATTTCTGGTTGCTTTTTTGAATCCACCTCACGGTTATGGGAAGATAAGGGTTATCTTTTAAGATATCAAATCCCTTATATTTTGGCAAAATTTTATCACTAGCCGTAGGAGAACATTTCCTGATTGAAAATCGTTTTCTATACTTAGCTGATTCTGTGGCTTATGACCGTTGGTTTTTGTGTTTAAAAACCTCAGCTTTTTCTCTCCCAGTAGACACACAACATACGAGAAAAGAGCAGATAGAAAACTCAGGTTGAATTTGCTTAAACACAGCTTTTTGAAAAATTCAGGAAAAATCAGAAAACACGGTCTACACTCAAAGATTCTTGAGCTTCATTCTGAAAAGCAAACCGTGACAAGCTGTGTTTGATTTTGAGTTTTCAAACCATTGGCATAATAGGATCTTCATTGTACCTTACATCTGCTTAGTAAGAAGCACCCCTTATAAGGTGTTTGTAATCCTGATCTTGAATCAGAAAAGTGAGTGAGTGTGTCCTAGTCGTGTCGACTTAGACGTGTCTAATCTTGCGAAGGTTGGACGTGGGTAACCTGTCTTTGGGAAGAAGGTTACGTGGTTGCAAGTTGTAACAAGGTGTGTTACATTTGTAACGTGTGAAGCCCGTTAGTGAAAGTGGTTAAATCCTACACGAGGTAGGTCGTGGTTTTTCACACCTTAGTTGGGCTAGAGGTGTTTTCCACGTAAAAATTGTGTGTGCTTTATTTTCCGCATTTATCTTGGTGATTTTCGCATCTGCAATAATTGAGAACACCCCGTGCAAACAAGCTATCAGGGTGTTTGTCATTTGAGAACAACCTCTACTAGGGTGTTTGTTATTTACAACGCGAAAATCAGACACCACAATTCACCCCCCCTCTTGTGGTTGTATACTCACGAACTCAACAATCCTCTATGGCTTGATCCTCTTGAAATTAGTAACCTAATAACCTAAAGTTGGGTGAATGTCTTGTCTATAAGGATGTGGGAGAATGACCCATTTAATATAAGGGCAATAATGCTTGTCTCACACCTGCTTTTAGGATGACCCTAGCTTAAATGAACTTGATTAAGGTGGGGGTCAAAGTCTATGAATTCTACGGCAGTTGTTGATGCAATCTTAAGAACCTTTTAACGTAGATTCGTGGATGACTAGGGTTATGTGCCCTTCATATAGGATGACTATGAAGTATGATTGCACACTCATTTGGTCTGGAGTTCTTGAGTGATCAGGCCAAAGGGAAGCGAGTAAATAAGGTGAAGACTCATGTATAGATGTAGGTGTAATTGCTAACCTAAGTGATACCATGCATGCATGCTGACGATACAGACTTAATTATGCTCACTGTATGGATTTATGATAACCTAAATTCTTATGCAAGTAGCTGAAGTTCTCATCCTAAGTTTGGGATCCATTAGATAAGGACCAATTAAGGTAATGGCAACTGATGGGTTTGACATGGTGTAGTTCTGTAGCTTAAGCTGTAATATACCTTAGGATGAGAAGTAAAAAGTTAATTGATTGCTGGGTTATGCCAGGTCATGAGGTCTAAGTTAACCAAGATAGAGAATTTTTCTTTTTAATGGAGGCTTAACAACTAATTTTGCATTAGAGTGCTCCAATTTCAAAGAAGCCCCTAATTTCTGTTTATTATAGTAGAAGTCCTAGATATGTCAATAAGGTAGACAAAAATATTTTTATTGGCGTTGCGTAGAGTAGCCCCTTGTTTAGTATAAAGTGTGTGGTTCCCTCCTTGTCAGATAATGTTTACTATGATCGAACCCTTAATTGTCTAGGAAAATATGGGAGAGCCCTTTGTTTTGTTCTTCTTAGAAAGACTGAAAATATAAAGTGAGTATCCTCTCCTATAATTGTAGTCACGGTTAAGACAAAGAGTCCTACACTTTGGAATTGATGTGAGATCAGGGGCTATAATGACTCGGAAGAACTGGTAAAGTAGGTAAATGATTTGTCCAAGTCTGTTTTGATGGGTGTAAGCAATAGAATGCTTCTTTGTCCTCAAAAATCAATGTTTTATTTTCACTATCCTTCTGCGGGTCCGGCTTTTCAGATTTTTAGACTATTCACTTTTTTTTCTCACTCTTTTTTGTTTTGTGTTTTTTTTTTTTTTGGGAGACAAAGAACTCAATTCAAATGTTTCTTTATGGAAAGTAATCTTCATCACGAGGCCTTAAAAGGCTACCTACATATCCAATATGGAATCAGACAAGTTGTAGTTCCGGAGAAAGAACATTTAGCTTAAAAAAGGAAGACTCCAAGAGGACTATTAAAGGCAGGCTTCATGATTAGGCTGCTAAAGGAAGATAATCGACCTGAAGGCTAAAATAATCCTTATCAAACCTCCAAATGTGCATAGGTGATGAGGTTAATACAGATTAACAATTTTCCCTTTCTTCTTTTTGAGCTTTCTTTATTTTCATTCTTTTCTTCTCTTCTCTTTGTTTTTTTTTTTTAGGGGGGCCTCTTCTTTTTTTTTTTTCATTTCTCCTTTTTTGGGCTCTTTCGATGGGACCCCTTGGTCTGAACTCTCTTTTTTTATTGTTAATTTTGAAAATTGGTGTCTCCTATGACACACTTTAGCTCTCAGCTTAGGTCAAATATGGTTACCAAAGAAACATGCTCATTTACAGACTAAAAAGGGTTCCAAGCAATAACTTATCAAGTTTTGACAAAAGTATTAATGCCGATTATCAAAAGATGCCTCCTATCCTAGGCATGTCCTTTAAGGCTACATGATTTATTAGAAAGATGGTTCTGATCTTTCCCTTTTTTGTATGATGAATTGAAATCTTTAGTCCCTTTTTTTTAGTTTATTTCTCTCCCTCTCCTTTATTGCCTAGCTCACCTTATGAGGTTTTCAAGTTAGCCCCTCTTTTTTTTTTTCCTTTTTTGTTAACCCTGTATTGTCATTAAATAAGAGAATTCTAACAAGCAAAGGGGAAAAAATGGAATAGGTTTAGGAAGTATGGAAGTGGTGAAGTTTTAAGACTTGGAACTTAAAAAATGGGAGAGTTAGTAAAATAAGTGAAGGGACTCTTCGACTCAAGTTATGAATCCAAATTCAAAGGATTGGTGATGCTCTTTAGTTCTGATTTCTAGTGTGGAGGTACATAGTAGGCTTAATGGTGAAAGCCTAAAAAGGATTACTAATATGTTTAGTCTCTCATCTCAGTATCTTAGATGAGTAGGAGAACACTTTGTAAACGGCTATGCAAGCTTCATTCTATGATCTTAGTTCTAAACTTAAGTTGGGGCCCATTTAGCTTGACCTAGAATGACCCTTGTTTCCTCTTTTTTTTTTTTCTTTTTTTAAGGAGTTTGGAGTAAACCCCTTTATGACCCGAAAGAGCTTTTATGCTTAGCTTCTTAACTCTTATCTAAGTTCTATAGTCCTTAACTCTTTGTCTAAGTTCCATAGTTAGAGTTTTGTGCTCATTAAATATTACAGTCACTTCCCTAAGATATCCTATTATTGACTTACTTATGGGTTCGCCATTGCTAATAATCCTTAGTAGTATGCATCTCGTCATCTTTTTTATCTTCCCTATCCTAGGTAATAAGATGATAGTTCGAAAGGTGGAATTTAATGAAGGTGGGTAATAGAAGGGAAAGGTTAACAATCTTGGCTATGGGTTGAGAAAAATGGCCAACGACTTGCGAAGTTATCAAGTTGCTAATAATCCTTAGTAGTATGCATCTCGTCATCTTTTTTATCTTCCCTATCCTAGGTAATAAGATTATGTTATATACATACTATTTTGTCTACTTTAGTTTATTTTATCTATTTTTTTAGGTTAAGGATTAATAAAGAGAAGAGGAGAAGAAAAATATGTCAAAATGTGGTTTTTATTTATTAACAAATTTTACAAGCGGAGTTATCAAGTTGGTTCGAAAATAATGACTATGAAAAATACTATTTTCATAATGATTTATTTGGACTCGGATTACAAGACTAATACTCCTAATGAAGAGGAATTGGAAGACTTAGAAGTGAAAAAACCCCATAAGGGAAAAAAAAATCCTAATAGAATTATGCTATAAATTCAACACCTCAAGCCACTACATCCATCACCGTCTCGCCAGCCACCACAACCCCTTCCCACACCCTTCTTCACACCACTCCACTTTCCAATCCCAACATAATCTTCCCACCTCTTCTTCATCACCATACATCATCATCACAAGACCTCTTCATAATCGTCACCATCTCACCTAAGCAACACCCTTGGCCACACATCATCATCATCATCACTTCAAGCACACCATCATTAGCATCAACTCTCATCATCATCATTCTCTTATTACATCCAGTAATATTGTTTTTTATTTTCTAAGTTTAGTTTATAATTAAAGATGAATTATTTGTATAATTTATATATTTTAATTTTTAATATGGCTGAGTAGTTTGTGTACTTAGTATAATCTACTTGAAACCTGCTAAATTAATTATTTTGAAACAACTTTTGTGCTTTATTGCCTACTTGATTTTTATTCCATGATTCCATAATGGTTTGTGTTTATTGTTCATGATATTTATGTTAGATTAATTAGAATGCATGCTAATTAATTTAATATGAATTCATATGATAATTTAAAAGGTTCAAGTACATAAAAGCTTTGTGCATAAGTATCATCCTAATTGATTATAGATGGCTCAAGCCCATCTCTTTTAATTAGAAAATCATTATAGATCTTTGTTAAATCAATTTGCTGGTAAATTAGTTATAATGTGTTAGATGATGTTTTTCTAAAGTTTAATGCTCTAGTTTGATTACATTCTTGCGCAGGTCCTAGGGTTATCAAAACTAGTAGGGTTTATACTAGGGCTAGACTTAAGTAAATTATAATATAAGGAAAAATGGGAAAGATCCACTAGTGCCTGTCTTCTATAGTCTAACTCGCGAAAAAGTCTATTTATGTGTTGATGATAAATATTAGTTTACATGGTGGATATAGGTTATGCTAAATATTTTCTAAAATTTAGTGTAAATTTGGTGTCTTTAATAATTACTTGTTTGCGTTTTAGTTAATTTGTTCAGTTCATTAATATTATTCTTAAATTTATAGATTTTTATAGAGTAGCCTTTTAGGTGTGTCTTAGTAATTTTAGATTAATTATATTTTGATTTTTAGTGTGGTCTAGCTTTCATATTAACTTTCAAATATACTTTATGCCACGTTAGGGTTTAGATAAAGTCTTAATCTGCTGTTATTTAATTTCAAAATTTTTGGAAATTATTTGATAATTTTTTAGAATTATCTAGCGAATTTGGAAACGTGCAAGCTTTACTTGAATAAATTTGAAAATTACGTTTTTATTTTTACTTGCACATTTTTAGGGCTTGATTAAGTCTAGAAAATTTGGTTTACAATCTCAATAGTTTTATTGTTTATTTTAATTTTTTTGGTGCAGTTTATTAGTTGTGTAATTTTAGATTTTATTTTCTATTTTTATTCTCTACAATTATTTTTGTTTTATTTTTTTTGAAATTATTAGATATAATTCTAGGAATATAAATTCAACTATTTGTAGATTATTATTTGAGGTTATTTTACATGATATTTTCTATTTTAAGTTTCAGTTTAATATTGATAAAATATTTCTATTTTTATTTTTTGCAGAATAAAAATGGTGAGTATTTACTATTTTATTTCCAAAATTAGCATTAGCATATTTTGTAGTAATACTGAATAGTTTTTTAGATTTTTATTCGTTTAATTTGCTTTGTTTTAGTAACTAAAAGAAAAGGGAAAAAAAATATTAGAGTAGTAAATTTAATTGGATTCGAACTAGCTTATTCTTATATCTTTCCTTATGAGATCGATCCCTTGTTTCCTATGCTATATTCTTATTTACAAGCCTTAGTAGTGGTTTAATTTGTGGTTGTGCATCAAAGCTTTACAAATTTTGGTACCATTGTTGGGGAAAAAAAATAAAATTATTAGTTTTTATCTATTTAATTTTACTGCTTTTAGTGTTTTGTTTTACTCTAGTATTCTATTTTTGTATGTTGTTTTAGTTTATGATATGAAGGAGTGGTTGCATGATGGAAGAAAAAAGGAGCATATATTTGAGGAGTTTGAAAGTAAGATAAGTGATTCCGAATCTGTAAACTCTGAATATTTAAGTTCTGAAGATATTAAAATTGAGATGGCTATTGTACGTGAACTTGTTGCACCTAATTCGGAAACACAATTTTTATCTATTACTTATCTTGCAATAGATCGACCACTGAAGCTAAACTCTGGATTTTTAAACTTATTAGCTAGTTTCATGGACTATCGGGTGAGAATCCATATTGTCATATTAATGAGTTCATTATTACATGTTTGACCATGCAACCTGAGGGCATTACCCAAGATCAAATTAGGTTCAGCGTCTTTCCTTTTTCACTTCAGGATAAGGCCAAACATTGCCTATATTACTTGCCCTCTGTAATATTCACTACATGGACTTAAATTCATAAAGCATTTTTAGGGAAAAAAAATTCCAACATCTAGAATTGGATCTATTAGAAAAGAAATATGTGGCACTAACAAATGATTAGAGAAGCTTTCCATGATTATTGGGAACATTTTAATAAATTATGTGGTAGTTGTTTCCAACATCAAATTTGCGAACAATTATTGCTCTAATATTTTTATGAAGGTTATTTTGATTTGCTTTAGTGTAGGGGAAAACTTGTCTGTTGTTCTCCAAAAGAAGCTTCCCTCCAAGCGTAAGGACCCAGGTGCATTCTCTATTCATTGTAAAATTGGAAATATTTCCTGTGATGGAGTCATGCTCGATTTAGGAGCTTCTATTAATGTAACACCTAGGTCCATTTATGATAAACTGAATTTAGGCGAGTTAAAGAAAACTAGTCTGATCATTTAGTTAGGTGATAGGAGCAATGCATACCGAGATGGAGTCTCAGATGATGTCTTGGTGCAAGTTAATGAGCTCATTGTTCCTGCTGATTTTTATGTATTGGACATGAGTGATGCATGCCATGACATTTGAATATCACTTGCTAGACCATTTCTTAAAACATTTAGGACAAAAATAGATGTGCATTGATGAACATTGACTAAGGAATTTGGATGGTGAAATTACTAAGTTCAATATTTTTGATGCCATGAGATTCCCTGTTAATGTGAATTATCTTTGTGCACTTGATGTGATCAATGAATTGTCCCAGGATGTTTATAAATTGTCTTATGAAGATGAATTATTAACCATGCTTGCTCATGGTTTGGATCAATTTGTGTTTCAAAACATGCCCTACCATGTTGATGATGATGTAGTAGATAGCATAGAGTCTTTGTTGGAATTGCATATAATTAACAGACCTAAGAAGTCAGAATTGCCAAAAAATCACACAAAGTTGCTACCCTCTCGCATTTCACCCCCTAAACTAGAATTGAAACCATTGCCTGAAAATCTTAAGTATGCTTATTAGGGGATGATGAGCTCTTACCTGGTATAATCTCTAATGCATTTACATTTGAATAAGAGGATAAATTTATTACGGTGTTTAGAGAACATAGTGAAACATTAGGGTGGACTTTAACAGACCTTAAAGGACTTAGCACCACCTTATGTTCACATAAAATCACATTAAAATCATATGCTAAGCCAAAGAGAGACCCTTAGCAAAAGATTGAATCCACCTATGATGGAGACAGTTTAAAAAGAAATTCCTTAGTGGTTAGATGCTGGAGTAATGTGCCCTACAGCTGATTCGGAGTGGGTTAGTCCTATCCACGTGGATTCCAAAAAAGGGGGGGACAAACTAAGTTCAGAACAAGGAAAGTGAGTTAGTACCTACTAAAGTTCAGAGTGGCTGCAGAGTGTGCATTGACTATAGAAAGTTAAACAAAGATACAACCCAAGATCATTTTCCTTTACCCTCCATGCATCAAATGTTATAGAGATTAGTTGGGAGGTCATACTATTGCTTTCTTGATGGATATTTAGGTTATCTTCAGGTCGCTGTAGCTCTAGAGGATTAGGAACTGACGACTTTTACCAGTCCTTTTGACACCTATGCTTTTAGAAGGATGTTGTTTAGTCTATGTAATGCTCCTGCTATATTCTAAAGATGCATGATTAGTATTTTATCTGATTTTATCACCAAAGTGATAGAAGTTTTCATGGATGATTTTACAACACATGCTGATTCATTTGATGAATGCTCACGTCATCTCACTTTAGTGGTTAAGCATTGTATTGAGACTGATAATGTTAATTTTGAAAAATGACATTTCATGGTTGAGCATGGTGTAATACTAGGTCACACAGTGTCTTCTAAGGGATTAAAGGTCGACAATGCTAAAGTAGACATCATTCAATCTTTGCCCTATTCGATGTGTGTTAAGGAGGTGAGGTCATTTGTAGGTCATGTTGGGTTTTTGTAACACCTCCAGCCCCTAAGGCCGAAAGCGTTACATTTTCTTAACTTTCTACCTAAATTTTGGGATGACACGGATAGAGTTTCCCCTAAAAACTGACCGTTACCACGCTATAAGCCTTACAATAAATCCCTGTAATTTAACGGAAGTGTAAAACATTTAAAAGAAGCTCAATAGCCACATGCCGGAGTTCATAACTCAACGAGCCACTCACTCGGAGTACACCAACCAGATTTATTCATGAATAAAGAAGAAATGGAAGATACAACTCAACGGTTCACACAACCGGAGTATTGAGGTTTACATCCCAAAACATAACTAACTTAACCAAAAGACATCTAACTGACTAGATGGTTGGCTCATAAGGCCGTACAGAGCGACTCATATATAATATGCATTACATGAACTTAGAATACCTGTTTACAAACATGTCAAATTGAGAATACATAATGTGACTTCATTAAACATGTAAGATCCCCTCAAATGAGTACAAACGACATCTTGCAAGCATGAACAGATTTCATCTTGACATAGCTAATTTAACTTTTTCCTGTTATAAAGAAAACCTGGTTAAAGGGGGAAAGAGTAGTGGGACGAGCAACCACACGCTCAATGAGTATCCCCCGACCCCCTTAAAACCAAAACCGTTGCAGGTAATATTATCTTTAATAGTCACATATCACGTATTCATACTTTACTATCATATTAGGCATTCTCGGAGTTCTTACAAAATACTACCAACCGTAAACTTCATTTTAGCTGTTGAAACTCATGTTTAGGCTTCTGAATTTCTTAACTAACAAGCACTTAGCACATAAGCAAGCATCGAGGGCTAAGCATAGAAACTTTCTTTTATAGCCTAAGCATAGGGATCTTTCTTTTTCATAAATATAACTTCTTAGCATTCCATTTTAAACTATACATGAAACCTCATTCATATGATGTACACATAAAGTTATCTTTTTATTTCATAATCATTCTTGTCTTGGCATTTCATTCATTTGATATGCATAAGGCACACACATTTCAAGTCTCATTCATAGGGTATGCGTGAACATGCTCATAAGGCTTTCTTTTTCATGATCGTATCTTATTTAGCATCTCATTCATAAGTTATACTTGGAATGTTCACATAACGCTTTGCTTTCATTAGCATGCTTCACTTAGATTTCATTCATATGATATGCACAAGCATCTTTCTTTCTTTTCGTGAAAATACTTCACTTAACCTTACTTGAAATCTCATTCACATTTCATTCTTAAGAAAAGCACATAACATGCATAGAAAACTTTTCTTCTTTTCTTGAAAGCACTTTGCTTAGCCTCTTGAGGCTCTTGTTCTTTCAAAAGACATTTCATTTCGTATTGGTCATGCAAAGACCCTTATGAGCTTTTCAAATCTCATTCTATATGGCCTCTTAGGGCCCGTAAAAACCTTCTTTCCTTTCGAAACATAAAAATGGCAAAGTGCCAATTGCTTTTCTTTGCTTTTTAGGAAAATACATCTGGCATAAGATCATTATAGGGTGCTGATTGGGTGAGATCTATTCTCAACCCCATAGTGAGACCTAACGTTCACACTTAAGCTCTTACTCCCGGGATGGCTACATATAACATATCGGACCATTACATTAACCCTCGTCAGGGCCTCTAGGGTTTCCGGACCTTCCCCTAGGTTAACGTCATTCTTTTCATATCATATCATATTGTCCGAAGCACATTATCTTAACTAATTTAAAGTGTATCGGCCATAACGGCTAATAATTTTGCTGCCTCTCACAGCGAAATACTTTTCATGCAACTCACGCATTTATAAAACTCTTTAGAGATTCCCCCGTTTGAGCGAGTTCACTCTCAAAATTGTATTTATTTAGTTAAAATAGGCCATCATACATTAATAATTATGGCTACTATCATTTCAAAATATGAAATCATTATTTGAAAAACTCACCCTTATGCACATAATGCAACTTGAGAACATTGGAGAGAAGGGGGTGCACATGTATCACATTCAAACACTTCATAATCAATTCAACACAATGAGCCACACATGGCCTCGCAATCCACACGATTGCGGTTAATTCACAACCCAGACTCCCTCCTCACAAGCACCGTACCACATGAACCTCGAACCACTCATAGTTCTATCTCAAACCATCCAACTACCATCTCGGTTTTTAATTCGATAATCATAACATATTATCAAAAAGTTCTTATGAAATAGCTACGTATAACTTACCGAGCAAGCAGCAACCGTCCCATAGCTCATTACCACATACAGAAGCATAAATATATAGGTATATTTTGCATTAACTTGAAATAAGAACTTACTTAACTGAAATAAACTCACAATGCATGAAACTTAGTCTACATTCATGACTTGCGAATAGAAGGTAAGCATACCAAATTCATGCCACTTTCACGCATAACTAATCAACTAATATTCAAAATCCAACTAAACATGCATTGGCTTAAAATATTCTCAGGTCGTTTCAAAGGGTACTCTTAAGCATGAATTAGCTAGTTCAACGTGCGCCAATTTAAAGAATGCTTGTCATTCAAGGGTTACTCATAAACATGAACTAATCAAATTAGCTTGCTTCGATCTTAGGTGATCTTGGTTCATTTCAAACATTCATACATTGCAGTTAAGGGGTAGACATGCTAACTTTGTCATTCAGGTGTTATTTCCAAAGCTGCCTCATAAGCATAGTTCAACCAAATAGGCAAGTATCAATTCAAAGCATTCATTCATTGTTTCGAAGTTACATTTCAAGTCTAATTAAGCTATTCAAGCATAATATGATTCTAAACGTTCATGTATTACATCGAAGTCATTATTCGAACCTACTTGATCCATTTAAACATAATACAATTCACGGCATTCGTTTATTATATCGAGTTACCATTCAAGTCAACCTTTCAAGCGTACATTACTAAATTCACCTGAATTGGTTCTAAACATGTATAGCTCACTTCAATCTAAATCTTCAGGCATGGATTACTATATGCATTCGAATTAACGCTAAACATATATGATTCGTTTCGAATTATAAACTTAGGCATGAATTAACTATATGCATTCGAATTAACGCTAAACGTATATAATTTGTTTCGAATTAAGAACTTAGGCATGAATTAACTACATGCATTCGAATTAACGCTAAACTTATATAATTCGTTTCGAATTAACAACTTAGGCATGAATTAACTATATGCATCCGAATTAACGCTAAATGTATATAATTCGTTTCGAATTAAGAACTTAGGCATAAATTAACTACATGCATTCGAATTAACGCTAAACTTATATAATTCATTTTGAATTAAAAACTTAGGCTTGAATTAACTATATTGATTCGAATCGAAGTTAAGCATATATAATTCACTTCGAATTACAAACTCAGGCGTAAATTAACCAAATGAATCGAACCTAAACATGTATAGCTCACTTCTTGACATTTCTAACGAATTTAGCAATCTCTAACATGACATGCAACATCAATCTGTTGAAAAACAATTCCGAAAATAATAATAGCTTTGGAGGCGAAAAACACCCACCTGGACTCCAAGCTAAAGGCTCAAACCCAAGGCTGCTAGCTCGACTCTAGGGCTCGTAAAACTCCAATCCCCCGACTCTTGCCCACTAACACACGAACAAGCCCCAAACCACGCCCAATTCGCTGAACCCGAACCCTTGCTCGACTGCTTGCTAAACCCAAAACCCTAGCTTCCGATTTGATGAAGTTTCAGTGCGGTTTGGGTCGAATTCGACACCTCAATTTATAATGGGGGTCGATTTTGGCGAGTATGGCCGAATTCCGGCATGTGGTGGCAGTTCAAAGCACCGGAAACGTGGCTGGCTTTGGCTTCAATTCACAGAGAAAGATGGGGAAATGGGTTGGTGGTGGTTTGGTGCGCACAGGGACCACTGTGGGGCTCGCCGGCGACGCGTGGGTGTGAGGAGGGAGGAGGTGGGCGGCGTGGGGTTGCTGGTGGTCGCGTGTGTGGGAAGACGCCGGGCAGAGAGAGGGGGGTCGAGGTTTTTGGCCGAGAAAAAATAAGGGGCTTCGGCCCCTTATTATTATTATTATTATTATTTTTTGGGTTGCTTTGGTTAATAACTCAATCAACTTAAATCACTAGTCCAATTCCGAACGTCTTGTTCTAAACTCAAATCAATAAAATGACCCTTCATCAATTATTCGTTCCCAAATATGTCAAGGTTCAATTCATTAAACCTCGAAACTAATTCTAAAGTTAACAACCTACTCGCATTCGGGAAGCAATTAAATAAATTGAATAACGACTAAATTAAACTATCGATATAATTTAAGGGCGCAAATAACACGAATTAATTTTAAAATCAATAATAGCAATAATAATTCTTTTTAATAAAATTATCGCTCACGTAAGCGCTTCAGTAATAATTTAACTCATATAGTTGCTAAAAATACGAATTTATAACGTAAAAAGCAAGACAAGCAACTTAACATAAAAATAACGAAGGCGGGTCTTACATTCTTCCCCCCTTAAAAGAATTTCGTCCTCGAAATTCTAAACCTAAGTTCGGTCCTTCCTAGAATGTGTGCACATAAACCATGATCTACACAGTAGGTTTCCAAAAGGTTTCATTTTGCAAACTCTACTTCTTTTAAATCGAAAGAAAATAGCTTATGGTATCCAGTCTCCTCTTCGCCAATCCTCTTCAAGCGTCTACTCACTTTATTTAGACGCCGAGGGCAAATCGCATCGAAGAGGGGCAAATGAGTTAGCGTGAAAAACCATATCGAGTTGGTTTTGAAGAATGGACAAGGATTTTCGATAATCTAGACTCAGTTCGCACGACAAGCACTAATTCTATGCATATGTATTTATAAGTGGGCATCGAAGGTATGATAACTGGGACAATGACATCTCAAGGTTATATATGATAGTCTCATTCTAAAACATGAATTCAGTCACTTTTGGGATCACGATGATTATCATGGAAACTTCTACAACACATTGGGAATAATAAGAGTGTCACGTAGCACCACACAGCATTACTCGAGCATAATAGCATCACATGGCATTAGCATTTCAGCATTCTCAAGTCTACGAATTGGAAGTAACATGCAACCAGCTAATATACATCTAGCAAGAAATTTTATAAAACGAAAGCATATGTGAGCAGCATTTCCATGTTTTCACCTCAATCACGAATAACTTTTAAACTTCAATCATGGCAATTTAGACAGGGCATGCTAACGTTGTATGAAGGGGTTGACTTAATCAGGGTTGTTCTAAAACATGAAGATATTAGGTCAGTCTGAGGTTAAATCATGTACTAGAAGGTTACCACATCATAGTAAGATTGCAAAGATACCATTTGCGTCATATTGGCAATAAAAGAGCTTGAAGTAGCATTCGGATTCATCGCATAGGGTTTACAACAGAGCAATGAAAATCTGAAATCACGATTAACATGAACTAGCATAATCATGTCGGCAAGAACAACTTGGAGAAGGAGATGTGGAGGCAGGAATGTAAGTCGATGATTTCGATCGTGGGGAGCCTTTCCCTAGGGTTCTTACTTGAGACTGATCGTTTCTGAAGTCATAGATTCATACAAATGAATGGTTAAACTCCTAGATGAGTCCTGGGTCTATGGCTTATGGGCCTACATGCTTCCGCTGTGCTATTTCGATCAAACATACAAAGGCAAGAATGTATGAATGCAGATTTCTAAGGTTGTCTCATCATGCTTTAATGTGTGTGTATGCAGTTATTCAGCGATTACGTGGAATTATAGAATTCACAGAATGCATGCAACAAGTCAGAGGTTATGCCATGCCATGAATCGCTAAACCTAGATAATCTGAATAATCAAGCCACGTCACCAATCCTACTCAAGTCAAGCTCTTTCACTAGCATACATAACCGAAGCACTTCAAAACTAAGTTACTTAACCAGGGGGTTTTCATTTCATAGCAAGGTAATAGAGACATCACACAGCATCCCCTTGGCGTCATAAGAAGTCCTTAAGACATGCAGCGTCACGGGGTCGTCACATAGAGAGAACACCTAGAATTGTGTGAGTATAGTTGACATTAATGGCCTTATAGGCACACGTTAAGGTCTTACGAGGTACATCTATCTTACAGGTGATCGTAGGAGTCTTATTATAGGTCGCTTATATTAGGAGGGATCGTTTACTATGTACAATTCCAAAGTCTGCTAGGTTCTTTCTTCCTTGAGCTTTCTAGGTGTGTTAGGGTTTGTTCGAGCCAAAACATCGTCACTCCATTCACGAATAACAGTTCGTATAATAGAAAGCAAGTAGTACATAGTTTAGGCAACAATGGGAAAGAAGCAGAACGGTAGGTACACTTTACGTAATGTTTATTCACATCCTACCAATAGCACATAGTTTTTCAAGCATGCATATGAAAATATCCTTTAATTTCACTCAGGCAATTCAAAATTCACATTACTAAGGTACCATTTAGTAGGATTATCAATCATAGCAGTTAATTTCCAATCATTCCTTTCCTAGCTCAATACAAAGGATTCTATCAATGTACACATCTTAGCACATACGCATTTACGAGCAACATTTGATAAACATAAGGGCGCGTATTTACGAATCTAAACTACCTCATCATCACTAACTGAGAGTTAATCCTTCGGTGTAAGAAAACTTGGCTCGGCTCCAACTCACTAATCAGAAGGCTTTAACCTGCAAGGTCCTTAGGTTTTCGAAAAAAAATAGTCTAACTGCTTCTACCTCTCTCTCTACCAACCTTTGAGTACATCTGCTCACTCCATTATGGGGGCCGGGAGCAAATCGTACTTCGGGGGCAAGGATAGGCTTAGAATTAAGACTTTCCAATCATTCAATTTCAAACTGTCAAGGCGTATAAGCAAATAAGCAAACAACCTTCGATTGGATGAAAACTTAACTCATTCATGAGAAAACAAGTTACTCAGATTACACTCTTAACAATTCGTTCGTTCACTCGATTAGTGAGCTCACTCGAGCAGTACCTAGCTAGCTAAATACGCCAAGATTCACATTAAACGTACAATTGTAGACCTAGTAGGCATATATCACATCATTATGAACGCGATCCTATCGGACTATATGAATGCAAGACTTAGGTCGCGACCTATGGTCGTAGGACCTTTGCTCTGATACCATCAATATAACACCCCCAGCCCCTAGGGCCGAAAGCGTTACGTTTTCTTAACTTTCTACCTAAATTCTGGAATGAAACGGACAGAGTTTCCCCTAAAAACTGAACGTTACCAGGCTATAAGCCTTACAATAAATCCCTCCAATTTAACGGAAGCGTAAAACATTTAAAAGAAGCTCAACGGCCACATGTCGGAGTTCATAACTCAATGAGCCACTCGCTCGAAGTACACCAACCAGATTAATTCATGAATAAAGAAGAAATGGAAAATACAACTCAACGGTTCACACAACCGGAGTATTGGGAATTACATCCCAAAACATAACTAACTTAACCAAAAGACATCTAACTGACTAGATGGTTGGCTCATAAGGCCGTACAGAGCGACTCATAAACAATATACATTACATGAACTTAGAATACCTGTTTACAAACATTTCAAACTGAGAATACATAACGTGACTTCATTAAACATGTAAGATCCCCTCAAATGAGTACAAACGACATCTTGCAAGCATGAACAGATTCCATCTTGACATAGCTGATTCAACTTTTTCCTGTTATAAAGAAAACCTGGGGAAAAGGGGAAAGAGTAGTGGGATGAGCAACCATACGCTCAGTGAGTGCCCCCTGACCCCCTTAAAACCAAAACCGTTGTAGGCAATATTATCTTTAATAGTCACATATCACGTATTCATACTTTACGATTATATTAGGCATTCTCGGAGTTCTTATAAAATACTACCAACCATAAACTTCATTTTAGCCGTTGAAACTGAGGTTTAGGCCTCCTTAACTAACAAGCACTTAGCACATAAGCAAGTATCGAGGGCTAAGCATAGAAACTTTCTTTTATAGCCTAAGCATAGGGATCTTTCTTTTCATAAATATAACTTCTTAGCATTCCATTTTAAACTATACATGAAACCTCATTCATATGATGTACACATAAAGTTATCTTTTTATTTCATATTCACTCTTGTCTTGGCATTTCATTCATTTGATATGCATAAGGCACGCACACATTTCAAGTCTAATTCATAGGGTATGCGTGAATATGCTCATAAGGCTTTCTTTTTTATGATCGTATCTTATTTAGCATTTCATTCATAAGTTATACTTAGAATGTTCACATACGCTTTGCTTTCATTGGCGTGCTTCACTTAGATTTCATTCATATGATATGCACAAGCATCTTTCTTTCTTTTCGTGAAAATACTTCACTTAACCTTACTTGAAATCTCATTCACATTTCATTCTTAAGAAAAGCACATAACATGCATAGAAAACTTTTCTTTTTTTCTTGAAAGCACTTTGCTTCGCCTCTTGAGGCTCTTGATCTTTCAAAAGACATTTCATTTCATATTGGCCATGCAAAGACCCTTATAAGCTTTTCATATCTCATTTCATGTGGCCTCTTACGGCCCGTAAAAACCTTCTTTCCTTTCGAAACATATAAAATGGCAAAGTGCCAATTGCTTTTCTTTGCTTTTTAGGAAAATATATCTGGTATAAGATCATTACAGGGTGCTGATTGGGTGAGATCTATTCTCAACCCCATAGTGAGACCTAACGCTCACACTTAAGCTCTTACTCCCGGGATGGCTACATATATCATATCGAACCATTACATTACCCTCGTCAGGGTCTTCTAGTGTCTCCTAATACCAGGACTTATCCCCTAGGCTAACATCATTCATATCATATCATATTGTCCGAAGCACATTATCTTAGCCAATTTAAAGCGTATCGGTCATAACGGCTAATAATTTTGCTGCCTCTCACAGCGAAATACTTTTCATACAACTCACGCATTTATAAAACTCTTTAGGGATTCCCCCCTTCGAGCGAGTTCACTCTCAAAACTGTATTCATTTAGTTAAAATAGGCCATCATACATTAATAATTATGGCTACTATCATTTCAAAACATGAAATCATTCTTTGAAAAACTCACCATTATGCACATAATACAACTTGAGAACACTGAAGGGAAGGGGGTGCACATGTATCACATTCAAGCACTTCATAATCAATTCAACACAATGAGCCACACATGGCCTCGCAATCCACACGATTGCGGTTAATTCACAACCCAGACTCCCTCCTCACAAGCACCGTACCATAAGAACCTCGAACCACTCATAGTTCTACCTCAAACCATCCAACTACCATCTCGGTTTTCAATTCGATAATCATAACATATTATCAAAAAGGTCTTATCAAATAGCTACGTATAACTTACCGAGCAAGCAGCAACCGTCCCATAGCTCGTTACCACATACAGAAGCATAAATATATAGGTATATTTTGCATTAACTTAAAATAACAACTTAATTAACTGAAATAAACTCACAACGCATGAAACTTAGTCTACATTCATGACTTACGAATAGAAGGTAAGCATACCAAATTCATGCCACTTTCACGCATGACTAATCAACCAATACTCAAAGTATAACCATCCAACTAAACATGCATTGGCTTAAAATATTCTCAGGTCGTTTCAAAGGGTACTCTAAAGCATGAATTAACTAGTTCAATGTGCGTCAATTTAAAGAATGCTTATCATTCGAGGGTTACTCATAAACATGAACTAATCAAATTAGCTTGCTTCGATCTTAGGTGATCTTGGTTCGTTTCAAACATTCATACATTGCAGTTAAGGGGTAAACATGCACAATTCGTCATTCAGATGTTATTTCCAAAGCTGTTTCATAAGCATAGTTCAACCAAATAGGCAAGTATCGATTCAAAGCATTCATTGATTGTTTCGAAGTTACATTTCAAGTCTAATTAAGCTATTCAAGCATAATATGATTCTAAACGTTCATGTATTACATTGAAGTCATTATTCAAACCTACTTGAGCCATTTAAACATAATACGATTCACGGCATTCGTTTATTATATCGAGTTACCATTCAAGTCAACCTTTCAAGCATACATTACTAAATTCACCTGAATTAGTTCTAAACATGTATAGCTCACTTCAATCTAAATCTTCAGGCATGGATTACTATATGCATTCGAATTAACGCTAAACATATATGATTCGTTTCGAATTAGAAACTTAGGCATGAATTAACTATATGCATTCGAATTAACGCTAAACGTATATAATTCGTTTTGAATTAAGAACTTAGGCATAAATTAACTGCATGCATTCGAATTAACGCTAAACTTATATAATTCATTTCGAATTAACAACTTAGGCATGAATTAACTATATGCTTCCGAATTAACGCTAAATGTATATAATTCATTTCGAATTAAGAACTTAGGCATAAATTAACTACATGCATTCGAATTAACACTAAACTTATATAATTCATTTTGAATTAAAAACTTAGGCATGAATTAACTATATTGATTCGAATCGAAGTTAAACATATATAATTCACTTCGAATTACAATCTCAGGCATAAATTAACCAAATGAATCGAATCTAAACATGTATAGCTCACTTCTTGACATTTCTAACGAATTTAGCGATCTCTAACATGACATCCAACATTAATCTGCTGAAAAACATTTCCGAAAATAATAATAGCTTAGGAGGCGAAAAACACCCACCTAGGCTCCAAGCTAAAGGCTCGAATCCAAGGCTGCTAGGTCGACTCTAGGGCTCGTACAACTCCAATCCCCCGACTCTTGCCCACTAACACACGAACAAGCCCCAAACCACGCCCAATTCGCTGAACCCGAACCCTTGCTCGACTGCTTGCTAAACCCACAACCCTAGCTTCCGATTTGATGAAATTTCAGTGCGGTTTGGGTCGAATTCAACCCCTCAATTTATAATGGGGATCGATTTTAGCGAGTATGGCCGGATTCCGGCATGTGGTGGTGGTTCAAAGCACCAGAAACGTGGCTGGCTTTGGCTTTAATTCACAGAGAAAGATGGGGAAACGGGTTGGTGGTGGTTTGGCGTGCACAGGGACCGTCGTGGGGCTCGCCGGCGATGCGTGGGTGTGAGGGGGGAGGAGGTGGCCGGCGTGGGGTTGCTGGTGGTCACGGGCGAGGGAAGACGCCGGGCAGAGAGAGGGGGTCGATGTTTTTGGCCGAGAAAAAGTAAGGGGCTTCGGCCCCTTATTTTTTTATTTTTTTCTTTTTTTTTGGGGTTGCTTTGGTTAATAACTCAATCGACTTAAATCACTAGTCCAATTCCGAACGTCTTATTCTAAACTCAAATCGATAACATGACCCTTCATCAATTATTCGTTCCCAAATACGTCAAGGTTCGATTCATTAAACCTCGAAACTAATTGTAAGGTTAACAACCTACTCGCATTCGGGAAGCAATTACATAAATCGAATAACGATTAAATTAAACTATCGATATAATTTAAGGGTGCAAATAGCACGAATTAACTTTAAAATCAATAATAGCAATAATAATTCTTTTTAATAAAATTATCATTCACGTAAGTATTTCAGTAATAATTTAACTCATATAGTTGCTAAAAATACGAATTTATAACATAAAAAGCAAGACAAGCAACATAACATAAAAATAATGAAGGCGGGTCTTACAGTTATATAGAAGATTTATCAAAGACTTTTTATAGATTTCCTCTCCTTTATGTACTTTACTTACAAAAGATGCTCTATTTGATTTTAACAAGGATTGTAGGAGATCTTTTGACCAATTGTAATTGAAATTGACCACCACTCCAATAGTATTGATGCGGAGCAACTCCTGAGCTTGAGCATACTCTCACTAGTGAGGATCATAAATTAAGTTGGCCCACTATTGACCCTCGGTCAAGGACTAGGTCTCCCAAGGTCAACATTGACTTGGGGCCCTTAAGAAAGTCCAATTAGGGATAGGAAAGGTGGTTGGGCCAATAATAATCCTAAATAAGGAGTTAACCACTTAATTCTTCCAAAACCACCTTATTGGCTCATTTTCAGTTTCTGGGCAAAATATTTTGCTTCGTTTCGAGCTTAAATTGAACTAGAGAAATGAGCTGTAATTTTCGCAAATTATACACGGATAGAAAGTCCTAAATGTCTATTTTCTAACAAGTTTTGAATTGCACTCAAACTCCAAGTATTGAGGAAAGTATGGGCTAAATATGAGCAAGTGTCGATCCAAGAATGGAAAATGAATGGTTCTGATTAGGGGCTTAATTGAAGAGGTTACGGGTGTAATTTTAGGATTAATCAACATCAGATGATTTTTCACATAAAGGGCAGAGTCAACAAGTGGTGGCATCTCCAAAGGAGGAGCAGAACCTAGTCAAGGCTCTCTAGAAGATGGAGGATGAATCCTGAAAAATATAGCTCATAGTGATTGTAATTATCTTAAGCATCTTGATTTATTTTCCTAAGATATTTTGTAATCTTCCTATTGGTCCACTTTCCTCACTAATGTACAACTAATTTCCTCGCTCATTGGGTATTTATGGACCATATTACCTCCATGAAAAACCAGGTTTAATGAATAATATGAGAGCTTGAAGCTTAGTTTTCCTCAAAATCTCAAATTCTTTATCTCTCTTAGGCGGTTGGTGATTTGAGTCTTCCCTTTAATCTAATCCTTGGTGTTAAGGTTTTAGAGGGTTAGAGGGTTCGTTGATTTATCTACTTAGCACCTATTTTAAGTGTTGGATACTCCATTAGAGGTTTTCTTTATTTGGGAATTATCTCTCTCTCATGGTTCATCTTTGGAGAGATTGGTCTTCAACATCCATTGGGCTCATCTACATGCATTTCATACCTTTATTTGGACAAATGGGATTCACCATGCATCATTTGATATTAGAGAATTATGATCCTATTCCTTGCTGAGCATAAATTCCGTCCATCCTTGTGTTGGAATTGCTTAAAGTTTTCCCATTTCTATACTATTTTATCATTAGTTCTTCTTCTTTGAATCTCTTATTTAGTCCACAAAGAACCTTAATTATAGCCCAAACACAAACTCAATCTAAACACATCCCTAAAACTCCACAAAAGACTAAAAACACAAGATCAGAAATTTGGCACTGTCATCTTATGCCACTTGGCACGCCCTTGCCAAAATCCTGAACTTTGGAAATCCTGTTATAAAGATCTAGCACGAGCCCCCCGTGCTACAGAGCACGACCGTGCCCCCTCCCTTTTCACTATTTTTTTGCCTACGCTCCTTCAACACTCCCGTGCCTCCCCTGTTTTTCCTTCCTTTTTCCTCCTTTCACCTTTTTATTAATAATGACCAGTGAGGGCAGTCCTTCTCACTCCTTGAACATTCCTCTTGAGCAAGCCCATGAGATATGTAGGGCCCTTGTAAAGCTTCAAGAGCAAATGTGAAAACTGACTCAAGAGGTTACACAAGCAAGGAAGTCCACTCCATGAAACCCTTACTGATGAAGGCTACAATGCTAGCCTTATTAACATCGAATACTCTTCCTCCGCTGAAGACTTTGATGATGAGGAATGAAGACCAAGAAGACTAAGGCATCGAAAGGATGACCTTTAGGATCTCAAAGTTAAGGCACTGAAATTTGATGGCAATCTTAACCCGAAGAAATATCTTGGTTGGGTTCAAGCCCTTGAGAGGATCTTTGAACTCAAAGATTACAATGATGAGAAGACCTTCAAGTTGGCAATTTTGAAGATGAAGGGGTATGCTTTATTATGGTATGAGCATTTGAAGAAGAGTAGGGCTAGAGAAGCATATGGACAAGAGATTTCTATCTTCTTCTTACAAACATGAACTCTACCTCAAGATCACCTTTCTCAACCAAGAGAATCTAAAGGTAGAAGAGTGCACTAGGAATTTTGAGTGCAAGTTGGCTTAGATAAAGAACCCGCACTCAAGATTGCTAGGTTCATTAAAGGATTATCTCCTAGCATTTGCTAGTAAGGTGGATATACAACCTTCCTTGTCCTTTGATGATGTGTGCCACCTTGCTATCAAGGTTGAGAAACAACTTAAGGGTTGAAAATCCTTTCAAACTGCTTCCTCTATTCATCCTTTGAGTACCCCCAAGGGTCACTCCATCCCTAACAAAGCTATCACTACCCCTAAACCAATCAAAAATCTTGACAAGGGTAACGGGATTGCTAATGAACCACCAAAGAGATTGGAAGGTAAAAAGTGTTTCACATGTCATGGTTATAGACACTTCCAAGTGGATTGTCCTAACCAAAGGACTTTCACCATTAGAGAGGTAGAAGAAATTCAAGCTATTAAAGAAGCTACTAGTGAAGAGAAAGTAGAGGATGAGAATTAAACTTTGATCACTCTGGATATAGGTGAACTCTTAGTGATTCAGAGAGCACTCTATGTCCAAGAGGCTCCCTGTGAGCCAAGCTAAAGGGAGTAAATTTTCCACACCCGATTTACTATTGGAGGCAAGGTGTGTGAGCTCATCATTGATGGAGGAAGTTGCACTAATGTAGCTTCCACAACACTCATTGACAAATTTAAATTACACACCAAGGTGTATCCAACCCCTTATTCTCTCCAATAGCTCAAACAAGGAAGCGATGTAACCGTTTCTGGGCAAGCACTTATTATATTTTTAGTTGGTCCATAATGTAGTGAAGTACTACATGATGTTCTTCCCATAGATGCATATCATTTTTTACTTGGCAGACATCGTTGTTTGGCAATCATGTGATTTATGATGGACATGCCAATACTTATGCATTCAAGTACATGGGTCGTAATCTTTCTTTAACACCGCTATCTCCACCTAAAATCCTCAAATCTAAGCTAGGGAAGGGAAGTAAGAAAATCCTGTTTATGAGTAAAACACAGGTGGAGAGAGCCTGTTAGAATTGAGAGTACACTAACACAAGAGGGGGGGTGAATTGTGTTGGCAAATTTTCGCAGTTTCTGGGAACAGGCTTGGGCCTTGTTTGGACGGACTGTTTGTAACGTGCACAGAAAGTGTAAAACAGCGAAAATAAGTAAAAAGTGAGAACACAAGATTTTTACGTGAAAACACCTCGAGCCCAACCGAGGCAAAAACCACGACCTACCCCAGTAGGATTTTCACACACTTCCACTAAACGGGCTAAATACGTTACAAAGGTAACCTTCTCTGTTACAATTGCAACACACGTAACTGTCTACTCTTAGACTAGTTACACACTGCGTCCTCGTCTCCCAGACTTGGACACACTTACGTAATCGTCTCCCCAAGACGAATTACACACGTCCAAAGCCTCCCCAGGCTTGGACACACTCAACTCTCATTTTGATGAAAGAAGAGAATAAAAACATCTTACTTTTGTACTTCTAACTAAGCAAATGTAAGGTACAATTTTTGCTCCTAGTATGCCAAGGAAGATGACTCAATTTTCACACACACTTTGAAGGTTTTTTAGAAAATATGATTTGCAAGTTAAATCCCTAAAAAACCGTACGAAAAGCTTTCTCAAAAATTTATGAAATCTTGTGCAAGCCGTGTATAAAACCGTGTGTGGGTCTTCAATGAGGAGATGGAGAAGCTCCTTAAATAGTAGAGGGCAACAAGATCTTTTTTGTGTACTTGATCCACAAGTATAAGATCATTTTTCTCCTAAAAAGATTATGGAAAGTGACTAATATTTTCAGTTGCCAAATCCTGAAATTTCCTATCTTATATTCCAAAAATAAGAGTTTGATTTATTTTGTAAAAGATTTCCTTTAAAAACTAGACTCAAAATCCCCACAATATATTTTTAAAGCCAAAGATTAACTTATCCTGGGTTTAATGATAACAGAAAATTTATCTCAAATATTTTCAAAAACGTCAGCCCAAGATTTGGAAAAAACTGTGAAAAATCGTTTTGGCTTGAAAACAGTCTGAACCCTAATTTCAGAACTAATCTGAGACAGTGTTCTTAAAAATCATTCAAGGTAATGTTAAATCGAGTTCTTCCAAGTGGCATATTAACAAGAATCTAAGAAAATAAAACCTATAATAGACCAAGACTCTTGTTGAATCCACCAGATAGCATCTATAGGATCTTGACTTGTTACTTCAATGCTGTGGTGTTACTCAGAACTGTTTCCTGAGCTGTTCCTGGAGTTCTTCATGTCTCTGATGCGCTTTGAATTCTTTGCATTCAGCTGTTCTGAGGAACTGTTCTTAAGACCTGTTGCTATGATGTTACTCAGAACTGTTCCCTGGGCTGTTTCTGAAGTACTCCATGTCTTGAATGTGCTTTAAGTTCTTTGCCATTCAGCTGTTCTGAGGACCTGTTCTTAAGACCTGTTCTCGACCATGGTTAATCAAGCAATTTTAAAGTTTTCCAAGCAGTATTTGGAGCCCGTTCGATCAACACACTCAAGTGTATATTCCATTTGTGTTTGTTATCATCAAAGCCTTACATTACATAATAATGGGGTCAACAATTTCCCAACAATTTCCCCCTTTTTGATGATGACAAACCAAATGACCATATTGACATAAAAGGCAAAAGCAGGTTTCGATAAAACGTTCATGGTCAAGCCCATCTTCCCCCTTTTTGTTTTGAGAAGTCAACTGAAGCTAGGTTAAACTGAAATGATCCTGGTCATGCCCATCTTCCCCCTTTTGACATCATCAAAAAAGGGTGGTCAGGTCAAACAAGAGAAGTAGGGTGTTTGCAGTCACCACCTCTTGGGTAATGGAGAAAAGACAACCTACGATACACTCAAGTATATGGTACGGTAATGATATTGGTCATCCGAGTCACGCATAAACAAATAGCAACAAGAAGACAAGTATGGCACAACCAAGATTAGCATAAACCATTATCAGTCACAAAGCACAACCAAAGAGTTAGAAACAGTTGTTGTGGACAAGGTGGAGAATCAAGAGAGGCAGAACAGGGTAGGATCAGGGTGGAGGAGAAGAGAGTTTGGCTGTGAGGACGGAGAGAATGGACATCAGATCCTCATGGCGCTTGGCATTGAGAGCCTTCTTCTCGGCAAGGGCAGCTTTAACCTCAGTGAGCTCGGTCTTCAACCGGTTTCGATCTAGAAGCAAGGCATCAATAGAAGGCTCACTGGAGGAAGGACCAGAAACAGGGGTGAAGGGTGTTTGAGGCCCCTGTTTGGAACCAGAAGGCTCACCCTTTGCTAGTTTAAACCCACAACTGATCAGGGTGCTGCTTCCTATCTCATCTGTTACTTGCACCCCTACCTTCTTCTACAAAGAAACCCCAAAGTGCTCAAGGACTGAAGTCAGAAGAAATCCATACCCCAGGTCATGTTCTCTGGCCGTGTTTGCAATGCGGGAGATATGACTGATCATGATGGCTGGGAGGTTGATCTGCTCTCCCCGGTCCAGGAGATCGGTCATGCATTGATCCATTGCATCTGCAAGGTTACGCCCTTAGCCACGGGGAATGATGTTCTTGATGATGAACCAGAAGAGCAACCGGTGACACGGTGTCATCTCCCCTTTCTTAACTGACCTGGGTGTTTGCAACGCTGGTTGTTGACTCAACCTTTGAGTCAATTGGAGCAATCTTTCAGCTCCAAGTACTGCCTTGTTTTCTCTTACATACACCCCAAAGCCCTCAGCAGGAATGCCCAGAATGTCTCCCAATTCCTGAGCATTGAACCGTATCCCGTTCCCATTGACCATACTTGTCACCACTTCATTGGTGACCTGACAGTTGGCATAGAATTCAGCCAACTCTGGTACAGAACACCCTCTCTGGGTGTTTGCAAAGCGATCTAGCCAACCTTGGGCAGTAAGCTTTTCCAAGAACATCTCCAGGCCCTGTTCCTGAAAGTAGGCAATTTTGATAATTTTGCCCCGTACTATACTTCTTTGAAGAAAATGGGCAACTCGGTCTCCTGTGGGCATGGTAGTTTTGGCTTTCTTGGATTTCGGTTCATCAGGTTTGGCTTTTCTGGGCACAGTCTGAGCTGAAGCCGCCTTTCTCTTTGATGAGGCTCACTTAGAAGAAGGCTTCACTGATGAACCAGGGCCAGACACCTGTTTGGAAACAATTTCCTCAGGTTCTGATTCTTCAGGCACCTGTTCTGGGGCTTGTTATAGAACAGCTTTTCTCTTGGTTGGGGTGCTTTGGGTTGTGGTTGATGGAGACTGGGTAAATTCTTTAGTGGATTTGGTAGAGGCTTTTGCAGTAGAAGGTTCAGGTACTTGTTTAGGCTGGGAAGAACCAGAGAGTGAACCAGAACTGCGGGTTCGAGGTCTACGAACAGGTGTGGGAACAGGTTTTGAAGTGGTGGTTTTAAACCGACGTCTAGGCCCCCACTCACCTGATTTAGTTTTCTGGAAGGGCTGCGGTTGGAGGACCTCTATGGTTGACTCAGACCCATCACTGTTAGTCTCCTCAAGGTCTTCCACTCGATCCAAATTTATGATGGGGTCATCCATTCTGTCAAAGAAAACAGGGGCAGACCCTGTTCGGGTTTTCCTCAGTTCAGGAACAGGTTCAGACCCTGTTCGTGCCATATCAGACTCAGCCAGACCCTTGTTGGTTTCAAAGACACCCTTAAACCCAGGCAGTTTCACATTGGGTCAAACAACTCCAAATCCCATCCAAACACCGGTGGAACATCGTCCAATTTCAGCCTCACCGTTCGCAAGTCTAGACATTTCAAAAATCCAAAAGTTTTAGAGTAAATCGGCAAAGGGGGTAGAGAATCAAACCCCATACCTCTGATTTGTGCAGTCGCAACCGTCGCAGACAGGGGCAGAGCAATGGATGTTGGTGGCGACGTCATGCGTAGGCGCTTCGGGACTAAGGCATGAGACATGGTGGTGCTGCGTTTGCTGCTGCCGGAATTCGCCATTGATGTTGAAGAGGAGCTCGAGTTTTTAAAGATTTAGGGTTTAGGATTGAAAGAGAGAGAGAGAGAGAGAGCGAAATTGAGAGGGTTCTGGGTGACTGGGGTGCGACATGAGCAAGCAGGAAGTTAAGGGGGTACTTGCTTCCAACCGAAAAGAGGAGTATTAAATCTCCCAGTCACGCACGTTTTAACAAAAGTCAACAACTGAATTAACTATCTGATTTGCACAGAGTGACAAACAGTGGCCATACCTGTTCTTGGTGCTTGTTCCTGCAGTGAATTGCTTGGTAACATGGGACAATAAGGGCAATATCATCAGACCTTAACGAGTGTCAACAAGCTGTATTCCACACATGTGCTAAATATAGCACCAAGTTTGACTGCAATCAATAATTTCAACAAGCTTGACCTGAAAAGCCCTTTAACTAGACAAGCATTGGGGTTTAATTAAGCATTCTCAAGTCATTTTAATTAGACCCAGTTCCAATCTGTTCCTCTCAAACTGTTCTCTACTTAGTGCCTTGGTGAAAATATCAGCAATTTGTTTATTAGTGGCATAGAAATTCATTGAAACCAAGCCTTTTTCAACATTGTCTCTCAAAAAGTGATGACGAATGTCAATATATTTAGTCCTTTTATGTTGACAGGGGTTTTTGGAAATATTAATTGCACTTGTATTATCACAAAATATGGGAATGCATCCCGTGACAACACAAAAATCTTTGAGTTGTTGCCTTATCCACAGTAGTTGAGCACAACAAGCAGCAGCTGCAACATATTCAGCTTCTGCTGTGGACATGGCAACTGAGTGTTGTTTCTTGGTTGCCCAAGATACCAAACAGAGTCCAAGGAAGTGAGCCATACCTGAGGTGCTTTTTCTATCAACCAAGAAACACTTCCTCTTTAAGATATCCGTTAAGGAATGCACTTTTGACATCCATCTGATATAATTTAATCTCCATGTGGGCTGCAAAAGCTATCAAGATTCGAATGGCCTCAATCCTTGCAACAGGTGCAAAGGTTTGTTCATAATCAATGCCCTCTTCTTGATTGTACCTTTGGACCACCAGCCGGGCCTTGTTTCTGGTGACTGTTCTGGACTCATCAAGCTTGTTAAGGAACACCCTCTTGGTGCCAATGATTGATCTGTCTTCCGGCTGAGGTACAAGATGCCACACCTTGTTCCTTTCAAACTGATGAAGCTCCTCTTGCATTGCTGTAACCCAATCTGAATCTACAAGAGTTTGGTGCTTCCATGGTCGTGGAGTAAGCGGATCCACAGACACGCTTTCTACTTTTGCTTGGATACTTGGGGGAACAGGTTCAGAAACTATTTCGGAGCCTGTTCCTGAGCCTGATCTGAAGCCTCTTCCCGAGCCTGTTCTGGAGCCTGTTTCTGGAGTGTTAGGCTGGTTTTGTTCCAAACTGGGTTCAGCAATACTTCCCCCTATTTGGTTCAGACCTTGCCCATCTTCCAAGGCAACAGCTCCAAGCCCTGATTCCTCCCGGGATACTTACCTTCTTCATGTGTGAGCAACGAATTTTTCTTAGTAAGGCCTAGTTCGAAATCACCATCCTGTGCATCAACCTCAACTGGAAAGTTAGTTTCATCAAAAAGCACATACACACTCTCCTCAACACACAAGGTTCGCTTATTGAATACTTTGTAAGCCTTACTGTGTGAGGAGTACCCAAGAAAGATTGTCTCATCACTCCTTGGATCAAACTTCCCCAAGGCATCCTTCCCATTATTATGCACATCACATTTATAACCAAATACTCTCAAGTGCATAATATTGGGTTTTCTACCCTTGAAAAGTTCATAAGGAGTTTTGTTAAGAATAGGTCTAATCATGCATCTATTGATAATGTAACATGATGCATTCAAAGCTTCCGCCCAAAAGTTTCTAGCAAGACCACTAGCAATAAGCATTGTTCTAGTCATGTCTTCTAGAGTTCGATTTTTACGCTCTACCACCCCGTTCTGCTGGGGTGTTCTTGGGGCTGAAAAATTATGATCAACACCATGCTTATTACAATAGTCAATAAAGCTCGAATTTTCAAATTCTTTACCATGATCAGACCTTAGGCACACCAATGAGTGTCCTACTCTCTTTTCAGTCTTTTTAATGAATGCAAGAAATTTTTTTGAAAGTTCCATTTTTAGAAGCCAAAAACAAGGTCCATATGAAACGAGAGTAATCATCCACTATCACAAGCACATACCTCTTTCCACCTCGACTTGTGATCCTCATAGGACCACACAAATCTACATGTAGCATCTGAAGATGTCGAGTAGTGCTAATACAGTTTTTCCGTTTAAAAGAAGTTTTGACTTGTTTACCCCTGGCACAAGCGTCACATACCTTGTCATCATTGAATTTGATGGAATGTAGGCCGACTACTAGGCCTTTAGTGACAAGTTTATTCAAGAGTGAGAGACTCGCATGATCTAGTCTCTTATGCCAAAGCATGACATCATTATTTAAAGCACTTAAACAAGTCAAATTGTTTTGGGGAAGTGAGAGAATACTTACTTTATGCACATTTTTGTGTTGCTTCCCCCTCAACACAACATCTCCTGTGTGGATATTGACGACCAAGCCTTGTTTTGAAGAAAACACTACTAGGTTATCTTTATCACACAGTTTGGACACGCTGAGTAGATTATGTTGTAATCCATCCACCAGATATACATTGTCAATTGTATGGGGGAGTGACTCACCTATCTTACCTATACCGACAATTGTCCCTGATTTGCCATTTCCAAATGCCACACTCCCTCCATCAGAGGCTGTAAGTGAGAAGAGGTTTGATTTTTCACCAGTCATATGTCGTGAACAACCACTATCCACATACCACAATTGGTTGTTTGCTGAGTTGTTTACTCGGTTGTTCCCCCTCACTTTAGCCTATAAAACAAATTAGGGGTTAGTTTTGGGAACCCAGATCCACCTGGGTCCCCAGATCCACTTGGGTCCCATTCTTTTTGAAGTGCAAATCTCATCTTTTCTAACCCATATTTGTTTTACATGAATCAAGTTCTTTTCCATGGCACACCTTCTTATAGGACAAGTGTACTGATAATGCCCTGTTTTACCACAATGAAAACACACAATATTTTCTGGTAATCCTACATATTTTCTATTAACAGGGTAATTAGTGCGCTTAGTTACAAAGCCTAATCTTCTTTTGCCCTGGTTACAGTGAGTGTTCAGCCAATTCAGTGCCTGTGAGAACCTGTTCCAGTGCTTGTTTGTAGCAAGGTCTGATTCTGCTTGTTTTAACTTTTCAAGCAATTTACTGTTCTCAACAAGTAGGGATTCTACCTTCTGTTCTAGTTCAAGAGACTCATTTTCAAGCTTAGTAAGGTCAGAAACAAAGGCTTCTTCTTTCATGCTTAAGGTCTCTTTGGATTTATTGAGGTCTTCATACAAAACAATATTCTTCATATCAGTTTCAATTTTTTCACTTTTAAGGATTTTGTTTTCATGCTCTAATTCTCTAATATCCCTTTTTAACTCAGAACATGCATCCTCTAACATGCAATTTTCAGAATTAATAGCATCATACTCATCCATCAAAGTAACTAATAACTCTTCAAGTTTTGCTTTATTTAGACCACGTACCTTATCCTTAAGTTGAGCTAAGCTGTCTAGAGGCTCATCATCTGTGTCAGAATCACTTCTAGCCATAAGAGCTACAGCAGCATCTTCCTCTTCAGTCCCTTCCTCATCCTCGGTAGAATCACCCCAAGCCGCAAGCATTGCCTTTGAGAAGCGCTTAGCAGAACCATTTTCAACCTGTTTCCTGCCCCGTTCCCTGGACTGTTCAGGCTCTTGTTCCTCTTTCAGCAAAGGGCAGTTTTTCACAATGTAATCAAGCTTACCACATTTGAAACATCCAGTGAACTGTTCCCAGTCATTGTTTCTGGGCTTGCTGAGGTTCTTCACTTGTTGTTCTCTTTGACCTTTTTGAAGAACTTCTTGAATCTTTGGGTGATCATGGCCAGTTCTTCTTCATCAAGGTTCGAACCATCCTCTTCCAAAGCCTTTAGAGCAAGGCCTCGGTCTCTCTTGGTCTCCTCTTTTAGTTGAGAGCTTCTTCTAAGCTCATAAGTTTGGAGATTACCAATAAGCTCGTCCAAGGTGATTTTATTCATATCCTTGGCTTCTTGGATGGCCGTGACTTTGGCCTCCCATGACTGTGGCAAAAATCATAGGATTTTCCTCACCAACTCCTCGGTGGTGAAGGACTTTCCTAATGATTTTAGCTCATTAGTGACATGGGTGAAACGGGTGTACATCTCCATCACCGTTTCTTTATCACCCATCTCAAACAGTTCATATTTTCGCATAAGAAGCTCAATTCCCGATTGTTTTACCTGATTTGTACCTTCGTGAGCTACTTGCAAGGCATCCCAGATTTCTTTGGCTGACTCGCATTCAGAAATACGAGTATACTCATCAGGACCAAGACAAAAATACAAGAGTTTTTTGGCCTTTGCATTCTTTTTCATCATCTTGAAATCTTCGGAATTGAACTCTTCAAGCTTTTTCTGAACTTTGCTTCCATCTTCGATCACTTTTGTTGGAACGAGTGGTCCACTTTTGATAAGCATCCATAACTCGTAGTCCTCAGCTTGAATGTAATTTTCCATTCTATTCTTCCACCAACTATAATGTTGACCATTAAAGTATGGTGGTCGAGTTATGGATTGCCCCTCAAGCATGCCATGTGGTGTACTCATGTTTAGGATCTCTCAAGATATTAATCTTTTTAATGAGAACCTGCTCTGATACCACTTGTTAGAATTGAGAGTACACTAACACAAGAGGGGGGGTGAATTATGTTGGCAAATTTTCGCAGTTTCTGGGAACAGGCTTGGGCCTTGTTTGGACGGACTGTTTGTAACGTGCACAGAAGGTGTAAAACAGCGAAAATAAGTAGAAAGTGAGAACACAAGATTTTTACGTGGAAACACCTCGAGCCCAATCGAGGCAAAAACCATGACCTACCCCAGTAGGATTTTCACACACTTCCACTAAACGGGCTAAACACGTTACAAAGGTAACCTTCTTTGTTATAATTGCAACACACGTAACTGTCTACCCTTAGACTAGTTACACACTACGTCCTCATCTCCCAGACTTGGACACACTCACGTAATCGTCTCCCCAAGACGAATTACACACGTCCAAAGCCTCCCTAGGCTTGGACACACTCAACTCTCACTTTGATGAAAGAAGAAAATAAAAATACCTTACTTTTGTGCTTCTAACTAAGCGAATGAAAGGTACAATTTTTGCTCCTAGTATGCCAAGGAAGATGACTCAATTTTCACACACACTTTGAAGGTTTTTTAGAAAATATGATTTGCAAGTTAAATCCCTAAAAAACCGTGCAAAAAGCTCTCTCAAAAATTTATGAAATTGTGTGCAACCCGTGCATAAAACCATGTGTGTGTCTTCAATGAGGAGGTGGAGAAGCTCCTTAAATAGTAGAGGGCAACAAGATCTTTTTTGTGTGCTTGATCCACAAGTATAAGATCTTTTTGCTCCTAAAAAGATTATGGAAAGTGACTAATATTTTCAGTTGCCAAATCCTGAAATTTCCTATCTTATATTCCAAAAATAAGAGTTTGATTTATTTTGTAAAAGATTTCCTTTAAAAGCTAGACTCAAGATCTTCACAATATATTTTCAAAGCTAAAGATTAACTTATCCTGGGTTTAATGATAACAGAAAATTTATCTCAAATATTTTTAAAAACGTCAACCCAAGATTTGGAAAAAACTGTGAAAAATCATTTTGGCTTGCAAACAGTCTGAACCCTGATCTCAAAACTGATTTGAGACAGTGTTCTTAAAAATCATTCAAGGTAATGTTAAATCGAGTTCTTCCAAGTGGCATATTAACAAGAATCTAAGAAAATAAAGCCTATAATAGACCAAGACTCTTGTTGAATCCACCAGATAGCATCTATAGGATCTTGACTTGTTACTTCAATGCTGTGGTGTTACTCAGAACTGTTTCCTGAGCTGTTCCTGGAGTTCTTCATGTCTCTGATGCGCTTTGAATTCTTTGCATTCAACTGTTCTGAGGAACTGTTCTTAAGACCTGTTGCTATGATGTTACTCAGAACTGTTCCCTGGGCTGTTTCTGAAGTACTCCATGTCTTGGATGTGCTTTAAGTTCTTTGCCATTCAACTGTTCTGAGGACCTGTTCTTAAGACCTATTCTTGACCATGGTTAATCAAGCAATTTCAAAGTTTTCCAAACAGTATTTGGAGCCTGTTCGATCAACACACTCAAGTGTATATTCCATTTGTGTTTGTTATCATCAAAACCTTACATTACATAATGATGGGGTCAACAATTTTCCAACAGAGCCATTAGTAAGAGCAAGCCTTTATTTGCTTTACTTGTGGTAGAATAAAACACAAGTGAGGGAGTAAAACCCATGTACCCTTTAGCTCAATCACTCTTGAAAGAGTTTAAGGATGTATTCCCTAATGATTTACCCCCCAGGCTCGCTTCTTTTAGAGGAATTGAGCACCAATTGATCACCTTCTAGGCACTCCTTCACCAAACAAGTCGGCCCATAAGTGCAATCCTAATGAGTCGAAAGAGCTTCAATGACAAGTCCATGAGTTACTTGATCGTAGGTACATTAAGGAAGGCTTGAGTTCGTGTTTGGTTTCCACCCTTTTGGTACCTAAGAGGGATGACACTTGGTGTATGTGTATTGATTCTAGGGCCATAAACAACATTACCATCAAGTATCGATTTCTTATTCCTTAATTGGGTGATATGCTTGATGAGTTGCATGGGTTCGAGGTCTTTTTCCATAATTGACCTCTGGAGTGGCTATCACCAAATTAAAATGAATGAAGGAGATGAATAAAAACCATCTTAAAGATAAAGTACGGGTATGAGTGATATGTGATCCCATTTGGTCTATCTAATGCTCCTAGCACTTTCATGAGGCTCATGAATGAGGCCTTGAGGCCATTCAGTGGAAATTTTGTTATGGTGTATTTTGATGATATTTAAGTATACAGTCATGATGAAAAGTCTCATGTGGAACACCTTTCTCAAGTGTTCCAAATATTTCAACAACAAAAGTTATATGCTAAACTCGAGAAGCGTGAACGATTCACTCCTCAAGTTGTCTTTCTTGGCTGTGTTGTGTCTGGTGAGAGAATTCAAGTTGATGAATTTAAAGTTAAGGCTATCAAGAGTTAGTCTACTCCCGCCTCCATCCTAGAAGTGTAAAGCTTCCATGGATTGGCCTCTTTTTACTGCCAATTCATGAAAGACTTTAGCTCCATTATGACTCCCTTGGCCAAATACATGAAAAAAGGAAGCTTTGAGTAGACAAATGCCACCCAAAGGGCCTTCAAAACCATCAAGGATAGGCTTTATTCGGCTCCTATCTTAGGTCTTCCCAACTTCGATCTTCTATTTAAAGTTGACTGTGATGCTAGTGACATGGCGATTGGTGCGGTTCTCACTCAAGCTAAGTACCCTCTAGTTTTCTTTAGGGAGAAGTTGAATGGTTTGAGGCTTAACTTCTCCACTTATTACAAGGAATTTTATACCATTATTAGGGCTTTGGAACATTTGAGTCATTGCCTCAAGCCCAAGCCCTTTGTACTCTATTCGGATTACAAGGCATTGCCGTACATCAATAATCAACATAAGTTAAACTCAAGACATTGGGTTGAGTTCCTTCAATCTTTCACCTTCTCTTATAAACATAAGAGTGCGAAAGAGAATGTTGTGGTTAGTACCTTATCAAGGAGATATGCTCTCCTTTCGGTCCTTGAAGCCAAGGTTCTTGGATTTCATTCCATCAAAGCACTATACCATTAGGATGAAGATTTTAAGGAAGTGGTGGAGAATCCTTCTAGCTTTGACTCTTTCACTCTATAAGATGGTTTCCTCTTTAAAGAAAACAAGCTTTGCTTCCCTAGAAGTCCTCTAAGGGACTTGATTGTCAAGGAAGCTCATGAAGGAACCTTAGCCGGTCATTTTGGTATTAACAAGCCACTTAAGATACTCAAGGATCATTTTTATTGGCCTAAGATAGGTGGGGATATTCATAAGGTGATCTCAAGATGCAGCATTTGTCACATAGCTAAGAGTCATTTGCATCAAGGTCTCTACAATACTCTTCTAGTCCCTCAAGGCCTCGGGATGACATTAGTATGGACTTCATTGTGGCCCAAGAACACCGCAGGGAAAAGATGCTATCATGGCATTGGTGGATCAATTCTCCAAAATGGCTTACTTCATTGCATGCCACAAGAGTGATGATGCTACCTAAATTGCACACCTCTTCTTTTAAGAAATTGTGAGGCTCCGTGGCATTCCAAGAACCGCCGTATTGGATACAGATGTCAAATTTCTATCTCACTTTTGGACATCCCCGTGGAAGCTCGTAGGGACTAAGGTGCTCTTTAGCACTACTTGCCATCCTCAAAGCGATGGACAAATGGAGGTGACAAATAAAGCTCTCACAGCCTTGCTAAAAGGTATGGTGCGTATGAGTTTGAGGGATTGGGATGTCAAGCTTGCTCATGAAATTCGCATCCAATGGGCTCCTTTCTATGCTACCTCCTACTCTCTCTTTGAAGTGTGCTATGGTCTTAACCCCCTTACTCCCATTGATCTTATACCTATTCCTCAAGAATCAAGGGTGACTTTTGAGGCCAAAGCAAGAGATAAAGAAATGAAGAAGCTACATAGGCAAGTGAAGGCACAAATAGGAAAAGTGAATGAGTAATACAAGCAAAAGGCCAACAAGAACCACCCACACCTAGAGTTTAAACCGAGTAATCTTGTATGGTTACATTTGAGGAAGGAAGGGTTCCCTTCAAAAAGGAAGAACAAGCTCGTGGCTAGAGGAGATGGTCCATACAAGGTGGTACAAAAGGTGGGAGAGAATGCATACAGGATTGAACTTCTGGAGGATATGTAAATATCCGCCAGCTTTAATGTTAGGGATCTCACTCCTTACATTGAAGACAATGAAGTACATGATGAAGATTTGAGGACAAATCCTTTTCAAGGAGGAGCAGTTGATGCGGAGCAACTCTCGAGCTTATGCCCACTCTCACTAGTAAGGGTCATGAACCAAGTTAGCTCAATATTGACCCTAGGCCAAGGACTAGGTCCCCCTAGGTCAATATTAACTTGGATCCCTTACGAAGGTCCAATTAAGGTTAGGAAATGTGGTTGAGCCAATAGTAGCTCTAAATAAGGAGTTAACCACTTAATCCTCCCAAAATCACCTCATTAGCTCATTTTCAGTGTCTGGGCAGAATATTGTGCGTCATTTCTGGCTCAAATTGAACTAGGAAAATAAGTTCCAATTTTTGCAAATTATACATGGATAGAAAGCCCTGAATGTCTATTTTCTAGCAAGTCTTGACTTGCTCTCAAACTTCAAGTATTAAGGAAGGTATAGGCTAAATATCGAGCAAGGGTTGGTCTAGGACTGAAAAATGAACGGTTCTGATTATGAGCTTAATTGAGGAAGTTATGGCTATCTGTTTGAAGATTCATTAGTATAGGATGACTCTTCACACACAACGGAAGAGTTGACAAGTGGCAGCCCCTCCATTGGAAGGATAAAGCCTACTCAACGCTCTCTAGAAGGAGAAGGATGAATCCTAGAAAATACAGCTCATAATGATTGTAATTATCTTAAGCATCTTGATTTATTTTGCTCGGATATTTTTTAAACCTCATATTGGTCCACTTGCCCACTAATTTATAGCTAATTCCTCCTCTGATTGGTATTTATGAACCAAATTACCTCCGTGCAAAGTCATATTTGATGAATGATATGAGAGCTTGAAGCTTAGCTATCCTCAAAATATCAAATTGTTTATCTCTCTTAGGAAGGTGGTGATATGCGTCTTCCCTTTAATCTAATCCTTGGTGCCAAGGCTTTAGAGGGTGAGAGGGTGGGTTAATTTATCTGCTTGCTATTTCTTTCAAGTGTTGAATCTACTCCATTAGAGGTTTTTCTTTATTTGGGAATTATCTTACTCTCTTAGTTCATCTTTAGAGAGATTGGTCCTTAACATCCATTGGGCTCATCTACATGTATTTCATACCTTTATTTAGATAAACGGGATTCATCATGCATCAAGTATAACCCCCTAATTAGGTCTTACCTTTCAACCTGATGTGTGATGCTAGTGATAAGGCAGTGGGGGCAGTCCTAGGTCAAAGAATAGGGAAGGTAGCTCATGTGATCTACTATGCTTCCAGAACTCTAGACCCAGCATTGTGTAACTACACTAGTACATTAAAGAAAATGTACGCTATTATTTTTGCTATAGAAAAGTCTCGGCCTTATCTGTTAGGTGTTAAAATTACTGTTTATACTGATCATTCTGCTATTAAACATCTGTTGAGTAATAATGACTCAAGACTTATATTGATTAGATGGGTCTTACTGCTATAAGAATTTCAATTGAAAATTAAAGACAAGCCAGGAGCTGAAACCTTAGTAGCTAACCATCTAAGTAGCCTATAAAATAGGGAGAGCGGTAATCCATTAAGTAATTGTTTTCCTGAGGATAATTTATATGCTGTTACTGATAACTTACCTTGTTATGCTGATGCAGTTAATTGCATGGTTACCAAAACCTTTCCTAAAGACTTATGTAGCACCCAAAGGAGAAGATAAGAGCCCAGTCTTATGTTTGGGATGAGATATGTTCATGGAAACTTTATGGAGATCATATCATAAGGTAGTGTGTAGATGACAGTGAATTTCATTCTATTTGAACTTTCTATTGCTCTTCTAAAGGTAAGGGACATTTTGGACCTATAAGAACAACACACAAAGTTTTTGAATGTGGATTTTATTGGCCTACTATTTTTAGAGATGTCTATAAACTTTGCAAAAGATGCAAAGCATGCCAAAAGCCAAGTAATTTATATAGAAGGAATCAAATGCCTCTACATAATGTGTATGTTTGTGAGATTTTTTTTATATGTGGGGTGTTGATTTCATGGGACCTTTTTCCTCTTCTTTTGGTTTTACTTACATTCTTATGCTCGTTGATTATGTATCCAAGGGATTGAAGTTGTGGCTATTAGAGCTGATGATGCTAAAATTGTGGTGAAACATGTCAAATCTCTTATTTTACATAGATATGAGATGCCTAAAGTAATCATTAGTGACAAGGGAACACATTATTGTAATAAGACCTTAGGTACCTTGCTAGCCAAATACCGTGTAACTCATAAGGTGTCCACTGGTTGTCATCCCCAAACAAATGGCTAAGTTGAAATCTCTAATAAAAAGATCAAGGGCATAAAAAAGTTGTAAGGCTGTATAAGAAATATTGGAGTCTTAGGCTAGATGAAGCTCTCTGAGCCTGCAGAACTGCACACAAGACACCTATATCTATGTCACCTTATAGGTTAGTTTTTGGTAAAGCATGTCATCTCCCTGTAGAGTTAGAGCATAAATCCTATTAGGCTGTGAAGCAGTATAATTGGGGAAGGAGCATAAGTTGCAATTACAGGAACTGAAAGAGATTCGTCTAGAAGCCTATGATAATTCTGTGATCTACAAAGGTAAAGCCAACAATTTTTAGGATGCCAAGGTTAGTGGGAAAGAATTTCAAGTTCATGAAATAGTGTTGTTATTCAATTTAAAATTGAGACTCTTTCCTAGTAAGTTAAACTTTAGATGGCTAGGACTTTTTGAGGTAGTAAAGACTTATTTACATAAAAAGATTTTGAAGGTAAGTGGTCACAAGCTAAAGCACTTCTATGAGGGAGATCAGGTATGTTTATTGGAGAAGATTGACTAGAAGATCCATAAGTTTCATTTGCATTGAACCAACGATAGCAAACAAGGTGCTAGTAAGAAGGCAACCCAACGTTTTTAGAGAAGTATACATTTAATTCTATTTTTATCTTCATTATTTTTATCATTTTGCATGCATTAGGGGCAATGCATAAATTAAGTGTGGGAGTGCATCCTGCATTGGTTCCTATATTTTTCATTCTTAAAAAAGCAGAACAAAAGAAAATAGTCTTTTTGTGTCTTTCTTATAAATAATGCATGAATATAAATTTATGTCAGGCTTTCTTGCTTAAAATTATCTGTTTTATTATTTTTAGTTTATTCCTTTATGAGTTGGACTTTTCACATGCTAACTATCATTTAGAGTAGTCTGATGCTGATCCTTATATATCTAATTTTCTAGACTATCGAATTAGTAGAATAACTCATTAAAATTGTGATTTTTTTCTTGTCACATATTAAAAAAGGGAAAAAAGAGAAGAAAAGGAAAGGAAAAACATTGGTTTACCAACACAAGTCAGTTCAAGTGGTACGACATTTATTCCTCCTAAGCGGCTTGTATACGAAGAAGACCTGTGCTGGAAGCGTTAACCCTATTTAGGGTCATCTACAACTCAAAACATACCAACAATAGTTTATATATATATATATATATATATATATATATATATATATATATATATATATATATATAAACTGTTAGGTTACCAACATGGGGAGGAATAGCACTTTTTCCTCGTAACTTTAGGTCTCAAGTTAAGTCTTATATATGGAGTACCTTATATTATGAGAGTCACACCCCTTTTGGGCCGATCAATGACTTGAACCACACTAACAGTCAAAAATTTTAAAAAAAGGAAAATTGAGAGAAAAAGTGCAAGGTAAGTTTTGAATCAATTTCAGTGAGTTATTTATTCTGGTTTAATTGTCTGTATAGCCATATTACACCTCAATTTTCCTATCTTAAACTCTTTAGACCTCTTGATTAGTGTATGCATGCTTAAAAGAGATGGATGATTATTGTTTTTGTTACTTTGTTAAAGAGATATTGTGAGGCCGATAAAGAAATCTTTGATGGCAGTTTGATGTTTAGTAGTTGTTCATTTATTAGAAGGAAAACTAATAAATTTTGAATGAAACTGTTGTTAAAGCAAGCCAATAGCTAGCATAAATTTTATATTTTATGTATGACTTTATAAGAAACAAGGGTAGATTTTAGGCCGAGTCTTAGATTTCCTTGCACGAGGACGTCCAAAGTCTAAGTGTGGGGAAATTTGCTAAGTCATAATTCATGCATATTTTTAATAATTACTTAGGATATGTTATATATATTATTTTGTCTATTTAGTTTACTTATCTATTTTATTATGTGAAGGGATTAATAAAGAGAGGAGGAGAAGAAAAGACGTCAAAATGCAGATTTTATTTATTGAAAAATTTTACAAGCAAAGTTATCAAGTCGATCCAAAAACAATGATTTATGAAAAATACTCTTTTTGTAATCATTTATTTGAAATAAGATTACAAGATCACTACTCCTAATTGAAAAGGAATTGACAGACTTGGAAGAGAAGAAATTCTACAAGAGAAAAAAAACTAGTAAAATTATACTATAAATTCAACACCTCAAGACGAGACACCCATCATCTTCTTGCCAGCCACCTCAACCCCTTCACGCATCCTCCCTCATGCCACGCCACTTTCTAATCCCAATATGATCTTCCCACCTCTCCTTCATCACCATCCATCATCATCATTAGACCTTTTCATCCCCGTCACCTTCTCACCTAGGCCCTACCATTTGCCACACATCACCATCATTACTTCAAGCACATCATCATCAGCATCAATCACCATCATCACATTCTCTTATCACATCAAGTGATATTGTTTTTTATTTTCTAAGTTTAGTTTATGATTAAAAATGAATTATTTGGATAATTTATGTATTTTAATTTTTAACATGAATGAGTAGATTTTTGTATTTGGTATAATCTATTTGAAACCACGCTAAATTAATTATTTTGAAATAGGTTTTGTACTTTATTACCTAATTGATTTTTATTTCATGCTTCCATAATCATTTGTGTTTATTATTCATGATATTTATGCTAGATTAATTACAATGCAGATTAATTAGTTTAATATGAATTCATATAATAGTTTAAAAAGCCTACGTATGTAAAAGCTTTAATCTTTTGAGTATAAGTATCACCCTAATTAATTATGGATGGCTCAACCCATCTCTTTTAATTAGAAAATTTTTATAGATCTTTGTTAAATCAATTTGCTAGTAAATTATTTACAAGGTATTAGATGATATTTTTCTAATGCTTAATGCTCTAGTTTGTTGAATTTTTTGCACTGCTGCAGGGTTATCGAAACTAGTAGGGTTTATATTAGAATTGGATCTAAGTAAACTATAATATAAGAAAAAATGAGTAAGATTCAGTAGTGCGTGTCTTCTACAGTTTAAATTATGAAAAAGTCAATTTAAGTGTTGATGATTAAATATTAATTTGCATGGCAGATCTAGGGTTATGCTAAGTTAAATTTGGTGTCTTTAATAATTATTTGTTTTCTTTTTAGTTGATTTGTTTAGTTTGCTCATTTTCATTCTTAAATTTATAGAATTTAACATTAAATTTCGTTTAACCTCGCACCCCCCTCCCAAAGAGTAGTCTTTTAAGTGTATCTTAGTAATTTTAGATTAATTATAGTTTTATTTTTAGTGTGGTTTAATTTTTAGATTAATTTTATGTTCTATTTTTTCTAGTGTGGTTTAATTTTTAGATTAATTTCATGTTCTATTTTTTCCATTATTTACCGGTTTGCTAGAAATTAGGTTATAAATAGTTTCTTTTGTGTTTTACATATTTTATTCCACTCTAGGGTTTAGAAAGAGTCATAATCTACTGTTATTTAATTTTAAAATCTTGGAAATTATTAGATAAGTTTTCAGAATTATTTCATGAATCGAATACGTGCAAGTTTTACTTGATTAAACCTAAAAATTACCTTTATATTTTTCCTTTTATGGTTTTAGGGTATGATTAAGTCTAGAAAATTTGGTTTTACAATCTGGGTAATTTTTTTATGTATTGTCATGTTTTAGTGCATTTATTAGTTGTTTAATTTCAGATTTTATTTTCTGTTTTTATTTTCTACAATTATTTTCCATTTTTATTTTTTTCTGAAATTAATTGGACATAACATAAATTTATTTATTCGCAAATTATTAATTGAGGTTTTTTTGGTGAATTTTCTCATAATTTTTCTGCTTCATATTTTCTGTTTTAATTTTCTGTTTAATATTGTGAGAATATTTATGTTTTTATTTTTCCAGAAGAAATAGGGTGAGTATTTACTGTTTTATTTCTAAAATTACGATTGGCATATTTTGTAGTAACAATGAATAGTTTTTTAGATTTTTATTTGTTTAATTAGATTTGTTTTAGTAGTTAAAAGAAAAAGGAAAAAAATATTAGAGTAGTAAATTTAATTGGATTCAAACTATTTTACTCTTATATCTTTCCTCGTGGGATCAATCTCTACGTTCCTATTCTATATTCTCATTTATAAGGGTTAGTAGTGGTTTAATTTGTAGTTTTGCGACAAGCTTTACAGTTAGGTAAGAAGGAGACGATAACTTGGTGAACTTGAAGGTTTAGGCTAGGATGAGAATAAGTGGGGTTAAGATGTTAGGCTTATGCTACCGGTCTTAGGTTGAAATTAGGCCTTACCTTAAACTAGGTTCAAGGTTGGGCTTCGACAGTTGACCTATATACCTAAGCTGACTTTTGGTCTGTCTCAGATGAATCATGGACCTATATTGGGGCTAAGCATGACTTTAGTTTGGTTTGCCTAGAATTGGCTAGTTTACACATGTGAATGGATCTAAGTGGACTCATGCATGGATTCTAAACTTAGAGAATAGACGTATGATGCATGGACCATGTACTTATGCATGGATCAAATACCTAGCTCTTAATTGAACTTGTTCATTATGAATATGATACATGATTAAATGCAACTTAGAATGGGATAGGGCTCTAAAGGTTTAATGGGTCATGTTATTGACTTTAGGGCTAAATGGACTCATGGAATATAATGTATGACTCTTTGAGCCTAGGTATCCCACAATCGATGGGTTAAGACCAACAATAACCTTTAGAATTACCTAATCATATAATGAGAGTTGCAAGCTCATGACTTAAAGTGACCTGGATCTAGACTAATGATGTTAACTCTTAGATTATGATGCATAAAAGGACTAGAAACTAAAAAATTTTTGTTGTGCTCACCTAATGCAAGACGAAAACACTTAGATTTGACCTAGTCTAAGAAGTCTAAAACTTGATTGCACCCTCAAATGGGTCAAACTACTAACTTGGGCCGCTAGACACAATGATAACATTATGAACCCTAAAGAATCAATACATGGACATTTGGGTAGGGGACATTTTTAAAAAGACCACCAAAGTTCTAAACATTCATAGAATCACACATGCACATGAAATCCAACCTAATCAAAAGTTCCAACTTATAAGTGGTTTAGGTAAGGTTTGAAACAGTCCTCTTGTGACCTAGATGCTTCATCATCCATGGGGGGCATGATAAGACTAGAATGTTCAGCTACTTTCTCATATATCATGTAGATTATGGAAAGTATGCCATGGGTTGCTGAAATAGTTGCTTGCTTAGTTTGGAAGTCTTAATAGACCCACTAAGTGACCAACTATTTTTCAAAGTAGGTAATAGGGGGTTTAACCTAGAGATGTTAATGCCAATATGGCAGCACCTGTGATGCAAGAATAACTATTGTAACTGGAGTCGCCACTGTAGGACTATGACCTGGAAACCTGTGTGAGGTCCCCCAACAAATGGTTGGTCTTGCTAGGAGTAATCATATGATTTCATTATTCGTTATTTAATTCACCTTCACAGCTAAATAGTAATCACTATTTGGCCTAAAAATCGAGCGAGTGCCAGACCCATGGATCTTGGCCGGAATCCTGGGTCAGAGCACGGCTGGGCATCCTATCCCAAACAATCATAGGTTGCTGAGGTCAAGGAGCCTGTCCAAGTTTCAGAATCCATTTGTACTTCCCTAGCTGAAATATTAGTTGCAAAAATAAACGAAATAAATTGATGAAATTAGGTTGATTGAAAAGAATGGAGTCACTAGTGAGTTTTTAAGGAAACTTACAAAACCAAGTTCACTCTCTAAAACAGAACAGAAATCAAAAGTGAGACTGAAAAGGACAACCGAGGATCCAAATTCAGGAGCGAAGTGATGGAATTCATCACACCATTGTCCGCCACCACTGTCGGCTTATACTAATCTAAATGGGAGATTAAAGTTAACTTACACTAACATAAAAAGAAACATGTATGCAGCATATTAAGTAAAATAATAACAAATAAAGCATCAATTAAAAAGCAAAAACAACCATATCACCGCAATGACTAATTACCAAAAATTACATCATAAAATTAAATAAAGCTGAACAACAGAAAGATGAAAAAGCTAAAAAGAGAAAGGTAGGTTTGAAAAATGTAGCCCTTAGGTTACCTGCCTGAGTAACGTAGGGAACCTTGGGATCCAGAATATCGAGCATTGACTTGTGCCTTTAAAGAGTTTTGAGGATAGATTTGAGAAAGGTTTGATTAGATTCTTTGAACCTTTCAATATTATCTCACAGTTTTTTTAATGTTCTAGTTGTGCATTTAAAGGTCTGCTGAGGGGCTGAATTTATAACCATAGGAAACGAAATCCTATGGTTTCTCGGGAATTTGCTCCACATGGGCTAGGGTGTTTCTCTACTTGAATAAGTGAATAGGGTTTCTAGAGATATGCAAGAAAAAAGGAGTTGGGTTAGATTCTGTTGGGCAGGAACCTAATCGAGTTCCTAGGCTAGCTGCAGATATCATAATTTGCTATAAGTTTCTCATCAAACCTCCATTTTAAGTGATTATATTTTATGCTTGAAAATTTGGGTCTAATTTCTAATGACACTAATTTCATAATTGTTGGGTAAGTGCGGAAGAGGATATAATCAAAATGATCAATGGGTGCCATTTTTAGCACACGTCATAGTAATCGACTAATACCTTTTCTGTTGCTTATTGGATTTTGCTACATGATATATCATTAGAAAACTTATTTAATAGAGAATATTAATACCGAAACTTAATAATTTTATGCACCTTAGAGTGGGTTCCAAGTACAGAATGAAGCTTAGCTAGATGAGTCGAACACAATCAATTTGGGCCTTTTTAGGCTTTTGTAACTCGATTAGCCTTTTGTGGACATTTTTGGGATTGGATGTGTGGATTAAGGGAAGTTACCATATTTTAAGGCTCTTCATTTCAATATACAGGGGTCCCCAAATTCTTACTTGATTAGTGTATCATCATCGAATATTTTATAAAAAAAAGACACTTTTTAAATGTTTACAGTTATTTGCAATGGTCTTTTACAATCAAACATGATTATAAAAATACAATTATAAACTTGTTTGCATTTCAAAATTGTTAATATCCAATCAAACATCGCAATAGTGTCATTTTTTTTTTTCATGAAATATATTAGTGGCATAGAAAGGTACGTACGCAACGTAATGTAGCTGGTTACATTTTTTACTAAATTAAAGAGTTTAGTGATAGCTTTTGTCAAGCACTTCAAAGAGCACAAACAACATTAAAGATCAGTCAGCAATGCCTTAGGATGACTTCACTCGTTTTTTCGATTATTTAGTGGATAAAATCCAATACAGATGACATATAACATAAGCAAAATGACAGCATAGTTAAAATAATCAAAGAAGCTGCCAAATAACAAGAAAACAACTAAAAAATAATTCAAAGATTTCTGCCACATTAAATTTTCTCACAACTGAATTCTTTAGGCACCGTTTGGTCCTTAGAAAATTTGATGGAAAGAAAATTTAAAGGAAAAAAATTTGAATAAAAAAAAAGTTGGAAGAAAATGAGTTTTTTCTTTTGTTTGGATTGAGGAAAAAAATATAAGAATCCGAATGAGAAATTTGAATATTGATGAACTACTTAAATAATGTTGACGTCATCTAAGTAATGCAAGATTGGAAGAGGTTGAGAATTTTCCTCAAACTTTCCTTACAATTTTGTGAGGAAAATTTTATTACTTGTTTCTAACAGTTTTTCCACCTAACTTTCCTCTATATTTTTTTCTTTGTGATTTTATTTAAACCAAATACAAGAAAAAAAATAATTTTCCCAAATTTTTTTTTTGCCACCAATTTTTTAGGGTCTAAACAGAGCCTTATTGAATTTTGTCGGCTTTATTGAAATTTTTTATTTTTATTTTATTAGGGTTAGATTGTTAGAAGTAGCGTCCCATGTCTGGCACTACACTGAAGGGTGCGATGTCTTATTAGTCGTACTGAATGGGAATGGTGGCATAAGATGTTGGATTAATTATCGTAAATATTGATTATTGACGTATTTATATGAGGGATGGCACAATGGATTCAGTTTCCATTAGATCAAGTTGATCGGTTAGTATTTTCAATAAATTTCAGGTTACTAATAGTTGGATCAATAACGGGCTAAAATTTTAGATTAGATTGGCTCATTAATGGTCCGTTCAATTACACATTATTAAAAGGTCAATAAAATGTCGGTTTAATTATAATGAGTTGGATCACTAACCGGCCGGATGTTTAGAACATGTTAACATCTTGGGTTAGACTGTCCCATTAATATCCCATTCAATGACCTAATATCTTTGACAACTTACTTATTACACTAATTTGCAAGATACACATGGATAAATTTACACAAATTCTTCATTGATACCGTCTCACATGAGAATTATTGTGAGCCAAACTCCTTTTGGAGTGACTTTTTTTATGGCTTGTGATGACTAATAATAAGTTTTAGGGTGACTGCTAATTTAGAAATAATTAATAGTTCATCTAGCAATCACTTTTATTACAATCACTCCTAAATTAATTATTAGTCACCCCAAATTTACTATTAAAAGTCATTAAAAAAAACATCTGTCTCATGATATGTCTCACTTAAAACTTACTAATAAATTTAATACTAACAATTTATACATAACGATGACAATTTCATAGAGATTTTTATGTATGTTTACTCCATTTTAATAACGAACCAAACGCAGATTAGCCTAATCTGATACATTTAATTACATGAAAAATTGGACTCGAATCAATTCATTAATGGGTCAACCATGAACCAATCTGATCCATTTGTTGAGAGACCTGTCTAATTTGGTCGGTTGCCCATCTCGAATTCATACTATTGTTGTGGTTAACCTGTAGAATCAGGATTGATGGATTTGTGTTAGAGATTGTTGGCAACTTATTGTTGTCTTTTTTGAGGGATTGAATTTAGAGGGGATTGTTAGACGAGACTTGAGGGGATATTTTTAGGTGTAGCTTACAAAAGTGAGGAGGTGCTTTTATTCTGTATGCAAATTAAAATTGATTGTGATATTGTATCAGGACTTGAATTGATATGCTCAAGGCCCTAAATCAACAAATGGTTGGAAACAAAACGGAAGATCATCTCATTAGCGTCCAAGCTGCCTTCACAAGGCACGCAACATAGGAAACTGCCCTTTGCTAGGGCTTGCCTGCTCCTAGATCATCCATTGAAGAGGATCGTATGTGGACAGTTCACCGCTCGAACAGGGAGCCCGTCAACACAAACAAACTGAACATAACTCACGCTCCCTTGGATTAACAAATGCTTGAATGGTTTGGATCTTAAAATTTTAAGTGACTAGACTAGGACATCGTATGTTCTTACACTAGAAAATTACAAGAATAATATTGAGCATCTTTCTCCTTGTGTCATTAAATTGCGTGTTCCTCCATTGCGTCACAGATTTTGGGGGGTTTGGTAAATCATTGTACAAATGTTAGGCTATATTCAAATTTCAAAATAATTAAGAGAAGATAATTGTACCTTAATTCATATATTACAATTCCTGTCTCATACTCTAAAGAATATATATTGTCTGAACTTTCACCTATAACACACGTATATATATGTATATGTATTCATGTGTATTAAGATTAAACATGCTCTAATATCACATGTTGGGAATGGAAGCGTTAGATAAAATCTAGCCACACACATACACATGACAAGAGAAGGAATGAGACACAATTTAATGATGAAACCTCTTCCATATTGAGGAGAAAACCACAACCCAACAACAACTGATGTATTAACCACTATAATAAGAAAACATAGACAAAAAACAGATAGCTAGTCCATGAGCCATCCTTCACACTCACATATCTATCTTGCCTCATAGCATGCTCTCCCCCCAACGCAAGGCTTAGGGTGTCTGAGATACATCCCACAAATGTTTGACCTCACACAATTACTAAAGACCCCACATTGAGTCGGCATGATACTGCCCACACTCAAAATGCCATGTTGAATCAGGAGGGTCTCTTTTCATTTCTAGGATGATCAAGAACCAAGGTCTAACATCCTATTTTATTATATGAACATTCCTAATTGCGACAATTTAACTTCCACAACTTTCAATAATCGAACTTCCAAGATATTTTCATAACCTTCATGTGACGACCTTCCAAAATTTGATCATGTCAAACTAGACAATTTTTTGCATACGCTTATACCCAAGCAATCAAAATTGAAAACATTCTTGTACTCCCTGGCACTTGGAGTAATTACCTACCAAAAAAACAAGACACTCGCTGTCGCCAAGTCTAACGTGAACTTAGGAACTTATTTAACAATTAGAATCTTTTCTTTTCTTTTCTTTTTTTTTTCTTTGCCTTGTTTTTTTCCCCTTTTCTCATAAATCAACAAAAAACCTCATTAGCATAATTTTGGATTGAACCAAATACTATAAATCTCCCCCTTTAACCCCAAATTATGTCAACCACATGGCCACTGTAGTAGTTGCATTGACTCACAAAATCAATCCACCAATCTGCGTCAATATGATTCATCAAATCGCGAAACACAAGATTAAACTTCAAATCTTCCTTCAATCTCTCTTCAACAACAATGATGAAAGAATGATATCAAGATTTGCATACAACTTCAATTCTTCACATTGGTTACAATCTATGACACGAAAACCTCTCATCTTTTTTTGTGTGTGCTTCCACATATTTTCTCCTTCTGTAGTATCATAAAACTTGGCATACATATATGCAAACACATACACACCACAATAGAAGAAATACAATAATTTTTACGTGAGAAACCCCTTCACATTGAGGAGAAAGACATTGGCCTACCAACGACGGATGTATGATCTACTATCATAAGATAAGATAGATCATAAAACGGGTCTCTTAGTTTCCTCTGTCTAGTGTTTTAGTCACCCTTCACACTCACAAATCTATCCTCCCTTACAACATGCTTACATTGGGTTAAGAAGGTACCACCCACATTCAAGACCCCATATTGGGTCAAGATGATCCCTGTTTCACTTTTTAGGATGACCAACAACCAAAGTCTAATACCCATTTATATTGTATGGACTTACAATTTATGACAGCTTTTACAATTTTCCATAATTGAACTTGTCAAGATCTTTTTCGAAACCAGAACCTTTGTGTGCCTAGCTTCTAGAATTGGATCATGTCGAACTAGACAGTCCTTTGCACAATGTATACCCAAGCAACCAAAATTGGAGAAAATCTTCTAACCCCTTACACTTCAAATAATTACTTACCAAAAAACAAGACACTTGCCATTGCCAAACCGAGCATATACTTTGGATATTATCTAATAATTAGAAATCTTTTCTTTTTTTCCTTTTTTCCATTGTTTTTTTTTCTTTTTTTCAATTATGTAATGGCAAAAGCCAAAAGAGCAAGTTGTATACTCCCTTGCAAAAGTACAAACACAATCAAACAATATGAAAGAAAAAGTGACCCAATCAAAGTTGCATCCAACAAAACAAGTGTCAGGCAAAGCAAAACATCTACACTCTCACATGACACCTACTCCAATAAACCAAAGGTATTGACACAACAACTAGCCAAACTCCGAAACAACATTCACCAATGGATAATGATAAAAAAAAATAGGGCTCCTGATACTCTACTAATCTTCATCACTACTTTGGATTTGGATGCTTTAATCTCATTTTTAACATAAAACTCAGCTTACAGAGTAAGCATGATGATTACTAACGGCAAAGGAATCCTCCATGTGCCACCACTTAAAAGTTGGGTGCACCATAGATGCAACCCTTGATAGTAAGCAAATTAGTCCCCGCAAGCATAACCTTTTCAACCACGGTGAAAACACTCCACAACCTCAAGTTCAGTACCAAAAATTAAGACTTCAGGGTTGTAAGCAGCGTAGGCAACAAAGACCGTCATACATTGTCTTCCTCCCCTTAGCAAAGCCTTTGTCCAATTAGAAACTCTTTAAAAATCTCATTCATGCCAAGTGCTAAGGAAGACATCCTGTGCACACCAGCTCCACTTTGTTTACTTCATTACCAAACAAAGTGACCCAAAAAATCTTACCCTCACCGCTTAAGATGAGCAAATCCTACTCATTTCCATGAATTTACAGAATGGTCATGCCAAGATCCCTGTTACCAAAGGTTGTGCCAAACAAATCTTACAGATTAATCTTTAATTCAAAGTTCAACTCGTTATGTTTGAGCGCCCACCATCTGTTCGACAAAATTCCCCAATGAAACTTCTTGGCTAGTTGCAATATCACCAGCTTCCTTGAGGATCTGGATGTTAAAATAAGTGCATCTCCAACCCAAAATCCTCTTTGCTGCCACTGTTCTGCTCGTTCAATTTTATGTTTTTAGCTCATTAAATCACACTCTTTACCTCAATAACCACCACCTAAAAGTTTCTCATTTCCATGAATTTACTATTTGGTTTTATGGCCCAAAATTCGAGTACCGGCACGGTGGAACCACGCTGTGCGAGCACGGGCATGCCAAGACGAAGGAGCGCCAAACCGAGAGGGGCAGAAAATCGGCACGGGGGTGTCGTGCCACGTGGCACGGTCGTGCCATGTGGCACTGGGTGGCCGTGCCACGTGGCACGGTCGTGCCACGTGTCGATTTTCGCCTCTTCTGTTTGGCGGCTAGGGTTTTGTCCGAGGGAGTTTTCTTCCTGGCGGCTAGGGTTTCATCCTAAGGGGAAAAACCCTATTTTTCAGGCCCTATATAAAGAGGGTCAAGTCTAGGATCGAAAATCACTTCAGTATTCATAAACACATTGAGAGGTAGAAGTACTTTGTGAGAGATTACAAGAGAGAGGTTGTAATTCTGCTCTTAGATCAAATCACTGTGGTGATTGTGATCGTGTTGTATTCTTCCTACTCATAGTGGATTGTTTTGGTACTGTCGCCGTCCGTGGTTTTTCCCGTATTGGGTTTTCCACGTTAAATCCCTTGTCTTCTTATTGCTGTTTCTATTATTCTACTTGAACTTCTGAATCTCTAACTCATCCTATCGCTTCCGCTATTGTTGTTGCTCTAATATTTTCCTAACAAGTGGTATCAGAGCTTTGGTTATAGGATGTCTTCTATCATGAAGGTAGATATTTAGAAATTCGATGGCGAGATTAGCTTTAATCTCTGGAAGGTACAGATGAGAGCGGTTCTCATCCAGCACGGGTTGTGGAAGGTTCTGAAAAGACCTCATGTTAAACCTGAAAAGATGACAGAAGAACAGTGGGCTGAAGATGTGAAGAAGAGACGTGGGTCGCTGACGGAGGACGAATGGGAGGAAATGGAGCTGAAAGCGGTTTCAGCCATACAACTATGCCTGGCACCTCACGTTCTCCGAGAGGTGCTTCACAAGGTAACTGCTATTGATCTTTGGACTCGGTTAGAATAACTCTACATGACAAAGAATCTAGCCAACAAGATCCGGTTGAAGGAAAGGTTATACACCTTTCGTATGGCTGAAGGTACTCCTGTCCAAAAACACTTGAATGAATTTAATTCTATTCTAGTAGATTTGGAGAGTTTGGATGTTAAAATTGAGGATGAAGATAAGGCAATTCTACTTGTTGTGTCTCTACCCCCTTCCTACAAACACTTTAAGGAAATTATGTTATATAGTAACTCGGATACTATATCATTTGAAGATGTCAAGTCTAACCTGCTGTCTAAAGAAAAATTTGACCATGACATCCATGCTGATCCGGCTGAGGGATTAGTTGTCAGGGGTAGAACCATTGAGAAAAGGGGGAACGGTAATAAGAAAAAGAACCGTTCTAAGTCAAGGAATCCTCACTCTAACAAAACCTGTCACTACTGCAACAAATTGGGTTATATCCAGGCTAATTGTTGGAAATTAAACAAAAAGAATGGGAAGGACGAAAAGGAGAAAACTGCTACAGCTGATTGTGTAGTAGAGTCAGAGTCTGATGGTGATGTGTTGCTTGCTACTTCTTTAGCTACCACCTTCGAAAGGGGATTGGATATTGATTGGGTTTTAGATTCTGGTTGTACTTTTCACATGTGCCCTCATAAGGACTGGTTCGTCACCTATGAGACAGTTGACACTGGGGTGGTACTTATGGGCAACAATGCTGAATGCAAAGTTGCAGGAATAGGTACGGTGCAGATTAAAACCCATGATGGGACAATTAGAACATTGTATAAAGTGCGCCACATACCTGACATGACTCGTTGCTTAATATCCTTGGGTACTCTTGAGACTAATGGTTGCAGGATTTCTATGGAAAATGGTGTCCTAAAGGTAACTAAGGGAGCCATGGTGATAATGAAGGGACTGAGGCAAGGCAGTCTCTACATTCTGCAAGGAACTACAGTTACAGGCGTAGCTGCAGTTGGTATAGCAGATGACACAAAGTTATGGCACATGAGGTTGGGCCATATGAGTGAGAAAGGGATGACCATTCTGGGTAAGAAAGGTTGTCTTGGTAACGCCAGTACGGGTAAGCTCGATTTTTGTGATCATTGCGTGTTTGGGAAACAAAAGAGGGTGAGTTTCCCAAAAGCAAAACACCGTACTCAGGGGATCCTCAACTACATTCATTCTGATCTGCGGGGTCCTTCAAAGGTTCCTTCTTAGGGAGGTAAGTGTTACATGTTAACTTTTGTTGATGATTTCTCACGCAAGGTTTGGGTTTATTTCTTAAGACAGAAAAATGAGACATTCTCCATGTTCAAGAAGTTCAAGGCTCTGATTGAAAACCAGACTGGGAGAAAGATCAAGAAACTTAGGACTGACAATGGTCTTGAGTTTGTTAAGTCAGAGTTTGAAGAGTTCTGCACGATAAATGGCATAGCTAGGCACAAGACTTTGGTTGGTAAACCATAGCAAAATGGGGTTGTAGAACGAATCAACAGGACTCTATTGGAGAAAGCTTGATGTATGCTTTCAAATGCCGGGCTTTGGGATCGCAAAGCTTTTTGGGCAGAGGCTATTTCTACAGCCTGCTACTTGGTGAATCGTTCTCCACACACCTCCATTGACTTTCAAATTCCAGAAGAAGTATGGTCAGGTGATCCTGTTGATTATTCTAGTTTAAGAATATTTGGATGTCCTGTGTATGCCCATGTGAATAATGGGAAATTAGCCCCTAGGGCTGTCAAATGTATGTTCCTTGGATATACATCTGAGTCTAAAGGATACCGCATGTGGTGTCCTGAGTCTAAGAAAGTCATTCAGAGCAAGGATATAACTTTCAATGAGACTGCTATGTTATCTCCGGGAGAAGAGTCTGTTGTTTCTTCCACTGGTGCAGGTGATCAGGAAGATATCAGTGTGGAGGTAGAGATGGAGACCATTACAGCTTAAGATGGAGCTGCCAATCAGCCCAATAGGAAGACCCAGATTACTGAACCTGGAATCATCAGTCCCAATCAACCTCAGGAGGTGGTTGCCCATTCTATAGCTCGTGATCATCCTCGAAGGAAGATCAGGAGACCTGCTCGTTACAATGATGATGAGGGGCTGATAACATACGCATTTTCAGTTACAGAGGAAATGCCTGAAGGTGTTGAACCTTCAAACTATACTGAAGCAATCACTTGCCCAAGTTCACCTAACTGAATCCTAGCTATGCAAGAGGAGATGGAGAGTCTGCAAAAGAACCGAACCTGGGAACTATGTGAACTGCCTAAAGACCGAAGAGCCTTAACTGCCAAGTGGATCTACAAGAAGAAAGAAGGAATTCCTGGAGTTGAAGATGCAAGATGGAAGGCACGGTTGGTTGTTCGTGGCTGCAACCAAAGGGAAGGTATTGACTACAATGAGGTTTTGCCTTTGTTATGTTGTTTGACTTGGAGTTGGAGCAGCTTGATGTGAAAACAGCATTTCTGCATGGAGAGTTGGAAGAAGAAATTTACATGAGGCAACCTGAAGGGTTTGCTGTTCCTGGGAAGGAACAATTGGTGTGTAAGTTGAAAAAGTCCTTGTATGGACTCAAGCAAGCTTCTAGGCAGTGGTATAAACGTTTTGACACGTTTATGATCGATAAAGGGTATACACGCAGTAAATATGACAATTGTGTGTATTTTAGACAGTATTCTAATGGTACATTTATTTACCTACTACTGTATGTCAATGATACATTAATCGCTTCTAAGGATAAAACCTTAATTGGCATGTTGAAATCTCAACTCAGTGAGGAGTTTGAGATGAAAGACCTGGGTGCAGCAAAGAAAATACTGGGCATGGAGATCCACAGGATTGAAAAACAGGTAAACTGTACTTGTCTCAAGAAAGGTACCTTGAGAAAGTACTATGTAAATTCAACATGGACAACTGCAAGGCAGTTTCTACTCCACTTGCTGCACACTTCAGACTGTCTGCGGAATGCTGCCCGCAAACAGAGGAAGACATCAGAAGATTGTCCAATGTACCTTATTCTAGTGCTGTTGGTAGTTTAATGTATGCTATGGTTTGCACTAGACCTAACTTATCACATGCTGTAAGTGTGGTAAGCAGATATATGCACAATGCTAGGAAGGATCATTGGGAAGCTGTGGAATGGATCCTTCGATATGTGAAGGGTACGATAGGGAAGGGGTTGGTGTTTGATAGAAACAAAGCTGTTACATCCGATGCTGCAGGCTTTGTTGATTCTGATTATGCTGGTGATTTAGATAGGAGGAGGTCCATATCTGGGTATATCTTCACCATATGTGTAGGTACTATCTCCTGGAAAGCATCGTTGCAGTCTATTACAGCCTTATCTACTACAGAAGCTGAATACATTGCTGCTACTGAAGGGGTGAAGGAGGCTACCTGGTTAAGGGGCCTTGTGATCAAGCTTGGAGTCCCACAAGCTACTACTGTGGTATTTTCTGATAGTCAGAGTGCCATTCACCTGACTAAGAACGATGCCTATCACTCGAAGACCAAGCATATTAGTGTGAAATACCACTACATCAGAGACACCGTTGCTGCAGGAGAAGTAACAGTGAAGAAGGTTCACACGTCAGAAAATCCTGCAGACATGTTAACGAAGCCTCTACCTATAGCTAAGTTCGCGCATTGCTTGGACTTAGTTGGCGTACACAGCCACTGAGCGCCCTTCGGGGCATAGCCCCTGATGGGGGGGCAGCATCCTTCGGGGTGCGATGACGGCGATGGAGAGTCGGAAATTGGAGATTTTGGTCTAAGGTGGAGATTGTTGGGTTTTATGGCCCAACATTCGAGTACCGGCATGGTGGGACCACGCTGCGTGAGCACGGGTGTGCCAAGACGAAGGAGCGCCAAACCGAGAGGGGCAAAAAATCGGCACGAGGGTGCCGTGCCACGTGTCGATTTTCGCCTCTTCTGTTTGGCGGCTAGGGTTTTGTCCAGGGGAGTTTTCTTCCTGGCGGCTAGGGTTTCATCCTAAGGGGAAAAACCCTATTTTTCAGGCCCTATATAAGGAGAGTCAAGTCTAGGATCAAAAATCACTCCAGTATTCATAAACACATTGAGAGGTAGAAGTACTTTGTGAGAGATTACAAGAGAGAGGTTATAATTCTGCTCTTAGATCAAATCACTGTGGTGATTGTGATCGTGTTGTATTCTTCCTACTCATAGTACATTGTTTTGGTACTGTCGCCGTCCGTGGTTTTTCTCGCATTGGGTTTTCCACGTTAAATCCCTTGTCTTCTTATTACTGTTTCTGTTATTCTACTTGAACTTCTGAATCTCTAACTCATCATATCGCTTCCGCTATTGTTGTTGCTCTAATATTTTCCTAACATTTACAAAACTCCACCTTCGTATGATCCGACATCTCTTCATCCTAAGAAAGCCTTCGTGCTATATATGATGTGATATGCTCCCTGGTCCTTCATTAGGTTATACATGGATATAGTTGCCATCTTGGTGATCCCAGCACCTCCCTCCTTTGCTTCAACCAGGTTCTGCCCCTAAAGATGTGTACCTTCTATGGGTGACCTCCTTATCTGACTTCCTCTTAATTTGCTACTATATCTGGCTGACACTTGCAGTCTTGGTAGTAGAAATCTTCAATGCATCCTCTAACTTGGGCAACCTCTTACTATCTCACTTGGTTCCTACCCTGCAGAACCTACTCCACTAATATTCCACACGTCCATCTTCATATTCAAAAAGAAAAAGTCATCATCGTGACTGGTTTGTGATAATTTTTTCCTCTATCTTTGATTTTGGCACTTTGCTTCTTTTCAAACTCTTTGTAATTCTTGAGATTGCTACCATATTGTTTTGAGCCACTGCCATACCCAAAAGTTTTCCTATGTGAAGTGATTCCTTGGCCATTTTTTTGTTGTTATCTGAAGACTGACTAAATGATTGTGCTGAAAATTATCCAATGGTCAAATTTGGCCGGCTACCTTGTGGTTGTGGGTTAGAGCTCTTTTACTTGTTCTTAAATTCTTGTATTGGATGTTCAAACCCTAGAGGTTGTGATAGCTCATCTTCCTTTTGTTGCATTTAAAATTCTCCTTCGTACAACAACTGTCGAATTCCAAGGCATAGTGAAAGGCATAAGCATTATTAGCGTCCAACAGTTGTAGAATAGATTCCAAGGCATAGGGAATAGCAAAAGTATCATTAGCCTAAACATTGGTTGTGTTCCCAAGGCTTGGGGGCTGTTCAACAAACTATGACCGTTTACTTCCCTTTTTAACTCCTAATGATGATAATGTTGAGTGACTTTAAGGACTTCCTTTGAAAATCCGTTTTGGCTAAAATAGGTTGTTTTTGCTCTAGACAAGGATGTAATGCTATCAGCTTGAAAATCTACTGCCCTTTGATGTTCTAGTGCAGGATTTAAACCAGTTTGAATATGTGACATCTCTTTCACTCCCTTCCTATATTGATTAGTAGACAATTTGCCACTGCAGGCCAAGTCATCTTTAGATGCCATATCATCTTCAAGATCCTCGAATCCTACTAAACATCATTAGAATCCATTGCCTTCAATTAAGAAGATAATGATGTATAAGATGATTTAATCTCTTGAATAGCGGGGCCGACTTCTTTAATCTTAATCCTATATCTTGAGCCTTTAAGAGTGAGAAATAATTCTCCATCAATTGTATTAAAATTATCACTATCAATGAGGATTTTCATTGAGTCAAATGAATATGTTCTTACAATAGACTTCCCCAAGCTAACTAGTCTTTGCTAAATATCTGCTATTCTTTTACAGTTCTCCCGTTTCCATCCATGAGGGGGAACTCCAAAGATTTCTAACCAGACTCTTCTTGATTCACAATAATTATATTTGTCCCATTTCTTAACATCGATAAACCATAGATCGAGCTCTTCATGATTGCACAAAACTTCTTCCATTCAAGCCACAGAGGGGAGTGTCGGAATAAACTTGAAGCTGCTTCAGGAGCATATTGTAGTGCATTCTCCAAAATTGCTCATCACTACCAAAGTTAAAGTTCCCATATCTCTTGGTTCCTCTAATGAGTAAACCGGACTTCTACTCAGCCTATCCACGAATTCACAATTGACTTCCCCTTGAAGAATGTATGCGTCTTGGAGATTTTCCTGACTAAAACTTACCTTCTTTCCTGCTTTAGTAAGTTCTTATGAATCCTACTTCTTTCTCCAAGTTCTTTTTGGCATATAGTGATTGTGCGCTCTAGACTTTGTAAAAGTCAATCTGCGAGTTCCTATGGTCCTGATCAAATTTGGCCCTACTGACTCTAATTTTTCTTCCTCGGATGATTGTGTTGTTAAACATCAGGATTCTTTTTGTTGCCTCATCTTGTCTCCAAAACCGTACAAAACCTAAACTTATTCTTGTAGTTTTGGAATCTTTGAAGGTGATCTTGTCAAATTTTGGATTGCAATCTAGAATTTGTTCTTGAACTAAATGTACTTCATTAAAATCTTAATGCATAAGCAAAAGAAGACAATCGAATTAAGAGATAAAATGTGTGTGTATTCCATTATTGAGAATGTATTTCTGCGTGTATGCTCAAGGCTATGCTCTCCCTTATATATATACATAATATGCTGAGAAGAACTATCTAGTCAGTTGTAACTAGCATAACAAACTTTTCAGCTCAGCATAACTAATTTCTAGCTCAGCATAACTACTTCTTGGGTTATTCTCTCTGACAGCCCCCTCCCTCAAGCTTGGTATGATTGGGAAGCATACCAAGGCTATGTAATAACGTCCAATGCTGTTGAGAAGGGATAATTTTGATCAAAACATCAGCTAACTATGAATGTGTAAGCAAGTAGCTTAGCTGAATTAAGCCTTCCATGACTTTGTCTCTTATGAAGTGACAATCAACATCGATGTGTTCAGTACATTCATGACATACTAGATTACGGGCAATGTGCAAAGCAGATTGGTTATCACAATGTAAAATGATTGTGATTGGCTTGAGTTGGCTAACCCCCAATTCTTGATGAAGGCTAACCAACCAGGTAACCTCAGCTGCATCTTAGGTCATTGTTCTATATTCAGCTTGTGCTAATGATTGACTCATTGTGCTTTATTTCTTAGATTTCTGACTTATGGGTGATTTATCTAGAAGCAAAACATATCCTGTGACTGATCTTCTACTCATGGGACATGAAGCCCAGTCAGAGTTTGAGTAAGCTATGAGATATAATGAATCAATGCCTTTAAGTAAGATGGCTTGGCCTAATGTGCCAGATAAGTACCTCAATAAGTGATCTAATGCTGCCATATGAGAGGAGGTAGGTTTTTGCATGAGCTAACTCAAAGTGTACTGCAAATGAGATGTCAAGTCTAGTATTTGACAAAAAATTTAACTTGCCAATGTATGTTCTGTACACAGTAAGGTCTTCTATGCGAACTCCGATATCAGCGAGAAGTTTCTAATTGACTGGAAGAACAGTGGCAGTAGGTCTAGCATGTACATAACCAGGCTCCTTTAATAGATCTTGGGTAAACTTTCTCTGAGTGAGGCTTACCCCATCTGGGAGATGAGATACTTCAAAACCCAAGAAGTAGTTCAATAAACCCAAATCTTAATGCCAAATACTGCATGTAAGCTGTGTTTAAGAGCATGTATTTCTTCATGATTGGACCCAGTCAAAAGTATATCATCAACATACACAGCTAGAATGCTCATATGCTGCTGTGTAGCCTTTAAGAAAAGACTATAGTCATTCTTAGACTGAGTGCATCCTTGGCTTTTCAGAAAATCAGCAAGTTTAGAGTGCCATTGTCTGGAGGCTTTGTAACACCACTAGCCCCTAGAGCCAGGAGCTTTATATTTTCTTAACTTTCTATTTAAATTTCAGGGCAAAATGGACAGAGTTTCTCCTAAAAACTTACTGTTTTCAGGCTAAAAGCCTTACAATAAACCCTTATAGATCAACGGAAGTATAAAACATTTTAAAAGAAGCTTAACGGCTACATGCCGGAGTTCATAACTCAACGAGCAACTCGCTCGGAGTAGATTAAACAAATTAGTTTATTAATACAAGAAAAGTGAAACATACAACTCAACGGTTCACACAACCGGAGTACTGGGGTTTACATCCCAAAACGTAGCTAATTTCAACTAAAAAGACAACTAGCTAATAAGATGGTTGGCGCACATGACCGTATAGGGCGACTCCGAAACTGAATACACTACATGAACTAGAATACTTGTTTACAAACGTTTACAATTCTAGGAATACATTACATGACTTCGTTAAACATGTAAAACCCCTTCAAATGGGCGCACATGACACCTTGCAAGCAAGAATGGATTCCATCTTGATATAAGTGACTTCGCTCCTACTTGTTGTAATGCAGACCAGGGGAAAAAGGGGAAAGAGTAATGGGATGAGCAACCACACGCTCAGTGAGTATTCCTCAACTCCTTAAAAACCAAAACCGTTGCAGGCAATAATACTATTAATAGCCACATATCACATGCTTATGTATTACTATCGTATTAGGCAATCATAGTCCTCTAGGAAGGATTATTATCCATAAACTTCTTTTTAGCCGCTAAACTCATTTTTAGGTCCCTAAATGACCAAACGTCTTTACTAACAAGCACTTAAACACATAAGCAAGCAGCGAGGGCTAAGCACAGAACTCTCTTTCATAGATTAAGCATAGGGATCTTTCTTTTTCATAAACATAACTACCTAGCATTCCATTCAAACTATACATAAAACCTCATTCATACGATGCACACGTAAGGCTATCTCTTTTCATAATCATACTTCTCCTGGCATTGCATTCATATGGTATGCATAAGATACACACATTTCAAGTCTCATTCAAATCTCATTCATAGGGTATGCATGGAATACGCTCATAAGGTTTTCTTTTCATAATCGTATTTTACTCAGCATCTTATTCATAAGTTATACTAGGAATATGCACATAACGCTTTATTTTCATCAGCATATTTTACTTAGATCTCATTCATATAATATGCACAAGTTAGGCACAGGAAGCTTTCTTTGTTTTTACTGAAAATACTTCATTTAGCCTCTTAAGGCTCATAAAAACTCTTCTTTTAGCCTCTTGACGCTCATATTCTTAAAAGAATCTCTTTTATATTGGTCTCATAATGACCCTTAAAAACTTTCTTTCTGAAATACTTAAAAAGGCGAAACGCCGACTGCTTTTCTTACTTATTAGAAAATTACTCTCAGCATAAGATCATCATAATGTGCTGATTGGGTGAGATCTATTCTCAACCCCTAGTGAGACTATCGCTCACGCTAAGTTCTTACTCTCGGGATGCAACCAACTTTTGGACCTTAACCTTCATCAAGGTCTCTAGGGTTCCCCCAACTGGGATGGCTAGGGATTCTCCCGTTTAAGCAGGTTCACTCTCATCTATTGTCCCTATGCAGAATATCTTAGCCAATTTAAAGCGTATGACCATAACGACTAATAAATTTACTGCCTCTCATAGCGAAATCCTTTTTCATATAATACACTCTCTTTATATTTAAATTCTTTAGAGATTCTCCGGTTCAGGCGAGTTCACTCCCAAAACTCTATTTGCATAGGTAAAATAGGCCATCATTCGCTAATAGGTATGGCTACTATTAGTTAAAAACATGAAAACTTCCCTTTTCAAACTCACCCTCACTTGCAACAAGAAACTTAATGACATAAAGAGAGGGGGTTTGCACGTAACAGATTTAAACACCTCAAAATCAATCAATCTCAGCATAAGCCACACATGGCCTCGCCATCTACACGATTGCAGTTAGTTTACAACCCAGGCTCCCTCCTCACATAGCAACCGACCACAGGAAACTTCGAACCACTCATAGTTCTACCTCAAACCATCCAACTGCCATCTCGGTTCCAATTCCACAATCTAGCATTCTAACCCCTAGGTCATACTGAAAAGCGGTATGCAAACTTAAGAATGCATAACTTACTGAGCAAGCAAATATGATTCAGCAGTGCGCTACAGCCAACAGTTACAACCATATATATATATATATATATATATATATATATATATATATATATATATATATATATATATATTTAACTTGAAACGAACGATTAGCAAGCTGAATTAAACTTACAAGGCATGAAACTCGATTACATTCATGTATTACAATCAAGGGGTAAACATGTTCGTTTCAACATTCATAAATTATTTCCAAAGCTACAAGCATGATTTAACTAAATAGGTAGGCATCGATTCGAGGTGTTCATTTATTATTTCGTGGTCACTATTCAGGTATAAATTAACCAACTAAACAAGCATTGAATCGAAGTGTTCATATATCATTTCAAAGCTACTATTCAGGCATAAACTAACAAATGAAGCAAGCATCGAATCAAGGTATCCGTATATCATTTTGAAGCTACTAATGAGGCATGGATTAACTAATTAAGCAAGCATCGAATCAAGGAATTTGTATATCATTTTGAAGTTACTAAGGAGGCGTGGATTAACTAATTAAGCAAGCATCGAATCAAGGTATTCGTGTATTATTTCGAAACTACTAATGAGGCGTAGATTAACTAATTAAGCAAGCATCGAATCAAGGTATTCGCATATCATTTCGAAGATACTAATGAGGCATGGATGAACTAATTAAGTATCGAATCAAGGTATTCGTATATTATTCTGAAGCTACTAATACGCATGTATTAACTAAACTAACATACACCGATTCAAAGCCATTTTCAAGCGTTAGTTAACTAAACTAACATATATCGATTCAAGGCATCGTTAGGTTATTTCGAAGTCACTTTCAGGTATGAACTAACTAAACTTAGCATACATCGATTTAAACTAAATTTAGCTGAAACAGAACATGCATAACCCCAATCGATGTAACTAATCCTAAACTCACATGCAACGTAACTTAAGGATTAAAACAATTTCGAAACTACTAATACTTAGGAGGCGAGAAATACCCACCTCGATTCCAAGCTAGAGACTCATTCGAAGGGCATTGGGCTCGACTTTAGGTGCTTGAAAACTTCAATTCCTCAACCCATGCTACAGCCCTGTCCCAGACCACACGAATGAACCCCCAAAACCGTCTAACCCCTTGGTCAATCACTCAAATTTGAGATGGACAGTCAGTGTAGTGAATCTACACCCAATTTCTAGAAGATTTGAAGCAACTAAAGGCATGGTTGTATGGTTGAGCATGGCTATGTGTTCGATACTCCAAAACAGCGCCCAAATCCACCTAAAATGTGGTGGATTCACTCAAATTTCGACCCAGAATTAGTGGCAATGGCTTTGTTCGAGGTTGAGGAGGTAAAATTCAAAGATTTTCGGCTGGGTGAGGTGAAAAATTTGTTGGGATTCTGGAGATTGAGCTGTGCGGTGGTGGATAGAGAGGAGGGAGAAGAAGAGCGAGCAATAAGGGAGAGAGAGTGTTCGGGGAGGGGTCACGTGAAGGGGGACGAAGAAAAGCCTCGCGTGACTTTAGCAAAATACCCCTCCCTTCTCTTTTTCTTTTTCAAGCTGTTTAATAACAAGCACCGCTAGTTTAGTTCGTCTCCCAAACACTAAACCCAAATCGATAATATAATCTTCCATCGATCATTCGTTCCCAAATGTATCAAGGTTCAAGTAAATAAACATCGAACTATATTTAAGGTTGACAACCTAACAGCATTCAAGTTCCTAATCGATTTAGTACTCGTTAATAATCTATAATAACGCATACTAAAAATCATTAAGAGATTTTTAAAACTAATAATGATAATAGTATTAATAGCGATGAAAACATTTTTTTTAATAAAATTATCGTTCACACAAGCACATCAGTAATAATTTAACTTGTATAGTTCATAAAAATATAATTTTTATAACGTAGAAGGTAAGACAGTCAGGTTAATGTAAAATAAAGAAGTTGTGTCTTACAGGCTTGTTTTAAACCATACAAGGACTTTTGTTTTGAGGATTAGAAACTCCTTTTGGCATCTTCATGTAAACTTCTTCATGAAAATCCATGCAAGAAAGTATTGTTGACATCTAACTGATAAAGAGACCACTTTCTTGCTACCGCCAATGCAATAATAGTCCTGATTATGGTCATCTTGACCACATGTGAAATGTTTCAGTGTAATCAATACCCTCCTTTTGTGTATTACCTCTGATGACTAGTCTTGTTTTATATGTCCCTAGGGAGCCATCTGCCTTAGGCTTAATTCTGTAAACACACTTAGAGCTTATAGCTCTTTTACCAGGTGGCAAATCAACTTCAACCCAGGTATTATTCGCCCTTAAGGCATCAATCTCAACTTGCGTAGCATTTAACCAGTAGGGTAAAGTGGTAGTCTCTCTGCAAGAAGTAGGTTCATGTAAGTGATCAAGTTGAAAGATGTTTTGCTGCTGAGCTTAATTTAAGGCAGAAAAATGCACTAGATTGCACCAATGTGAAGAGATAGAATGATGAGCTTGAGAATTATGAGGGCACATATAATCCTACAGATATGATGGAGGTTTTATAGCTCTGGTAGATCTTCTGGGTTGTGATAGAACTGATGATACTGAAATATGAGGCTAAGAAACTGATACTTGGGGAGATGATGATGTGGAAGGTTGAAATAGGATGTTAGGGGATGAAGTTTGGGCAGTGTGATGTATTTAAGAAGAAATTGACTGATCCTCAGATAGAGCGATATTAGGGGACACTACTGAATCATCATCTCCATAATTGGAAGAAAGAAAAATGCTATTTGGTAAGGCCGGATCTGAAGAGTGTATGAGCTGAAAAGAAAAATAGTCTTCATGAAATACTAGATCCCCGCTGAAGTGTATCTGTTTAGTAACCAGATTTTAGACTTTGTAGGCTTTCTTACTAACAGGGTAGCCTAGAAAAACATAGGGTTGTGCCCTTGCTTCAAATTTGGTTCTACCATGCTTCAAAGTTGACATGAAACACAAAAATCCAAAATTCATCAAATGTGTATATGGAGGCTTGGTATTAAACAATAACTTATGAGGAGTTTTGAAGTTAAGCACAGAGTCAGGCAATCTATTGACCACGTAAGTAACTGTCAAAATGCAATCAGCCGAAAACCTTGTAGGCTCTTGTGATTGAAACATTAATGCCCTTGTAACCTCTAAAAGCTGCTTGTGTTTTATCTCTACTATTCCATTTTGCTTGGAGTATCTACACAAGAGATTTGATGAACAATGCCTTTTCGTTTATAGAAGTTGCATGTTTATCTCCAAACTCCTTACCATTATCAGACCTGATGATTTGAACTTGAGTATTAAACTGAGTATTAATGTATGTAATAAATTATTCCAATGTGGAGAAGGCATTACTTTTGTAGGACAATAAAAAAACCCAAGTAGCTCTTGAATAGTCATCAACAATGGAAAGAAATAACTTGTAACCACCATATGTGGTTGTCCTACATGGACCCCAAATATCTATATGTAACATCTCAAAGGCTTTGTTTGCTCTTGAAGTACTTAAAGGAAAAGAAGACCTATGTTGCTTAGCTTGTGAACAGATCCTATAGATTATAGTAGATCCTTTGCAAGGTAAACTTTGAATGTGACCCATGTGTTAAAAAATGGATGCCGCAACCTATAATGCCATAACTCTAAAACTGACAAGCAACTTGTTCCAAAATGTAACTATTGTATTGATCTGGTGACTAAGGGTGCCGAACTAACCAGATACAAACCTTCATGTTCTATACCAAGAACCAGTTGGTTGTTCTTCAAAGTGCCTTGTATATAATAGGAATTAGGTGTGAAGCCAACATTAGAGGATAATTGCTTAGCCAGATTGCTTGCTAAAACCAAATTGAACTGAAATTCTAGTACATGAACCACATCTTATAAAGGAATGCTTTCATTGAGAACAACAATCCTAATATTCTTGACTTAAACTTGCCTTCCATTGGGCATGATTGTGAAGCAAGTTTTTGAAATAGGTGCATAAAATTTAAACAAAGAAAGATGGGGAGTGATATAGTCTGTGGCTCTACTATCAACAATCCATTTCATTTCAGGTTGTGCAGTAAGCAAGCAAAATGACTTACCCGCTAGATAAACTGCTGACTGCTGGTTCTCTAAATTTGGTGTAGTTTCCATGTTTTGCTTGATTAATAGTGCACTGAATTGTTCATATTTTTCTGAGGTCAATGCATGAAGTCCGGTGAACTTAATTGATGATGAATCAGTAAAATATACCCCTGAATCAATCTGCTTGACTAAAGCAGCCAATCTCCTTCCTCTGCCATTTTGACGTCTCATTCTCTGTAACTTGTAACATTTATTGATTGTATGCTTGACTTTCTACATCAGTTGCACTGTAAAGTAGTTCTTCCATTACCAGGATTGTTGTGAAAGGGCTGTGAATAAGATGGAGGCTGTGAACCAAAAGAAGCAGGTGCATGGTGTGAACCATGTGATGTAGAGTGGACTAAAGATTTATTTGAAAAAAGTTATTTCTCTGATGAACCAAGAAGGCTGAAGAATCAGTCTCAAAGGGCTAACAACATTTTTAATTTCCCTTTGTTGGTCTTCTTGAAGTACCATGTTGCTGGCCTGACTCACAGTGGGCAAAGGCTTTAACATTAATATGTTGCTTCTCACCACTTGGTAACTATCATTTAGACCCATCAAGAACTATATTAACTATTACCTTTCTATCAATTTCATTACTAAACTAGTTGAAGCACAAGAGCAAGGTCTAACCAAGACAACATACTCATCCCAAAGTTGCTTACATTTAGTAAAGTATGCACTAATAGAGAGATTCCCTTGAGATATGTTACTCAACTCATTCTGTGATTGATAACTCTTGGTGCCTTGACGGAAACTAAACCTTTGTGATAAATCTTTCCAAATCTGAGTAGGAGTAGGAGTGTAAATGATACTCGATGCAATGTCCTTAGTGATAGAATGTAGTAACAAGAAATTACTATACCGTTACACCTCTCCCAAAGAGGAAGAAGAGGTGAATTACCACCAGATTTTGCATAGTCTCCATTCACAAAAGACAACTTAATCTTAGCACTCAAAGAGACCTCATAAGATCTCTTCCACTGTGCATAATTGCTACCATCGAGAAGCCCATTGGTTAAACTACAATATGGATTATCAGAGTGATGCAAATACAAAACATGCCCTAGATCAAAATTGTAATTGCTCAAGGGAATGCGATTTTCTGAATTAGCATCCATATTATGCTTATAACAAACCAAAAAAAGAAAGGTTTGTAAAAGATTCCCGAATTAGTAGATTCAAGAACGCAACAAGAGATTCAAATCAAGCAGATTCGAAAAGGATAAACATCAAAGAATGCTGATATAGAAGATTGATCAATCAGAAAATACAAGAGAAGAGACTAGTGAAATGTTTGTAGAGATCTGTGGCTCTGATGCCATGTCAAATTTTAGATTGCAATCCAAAATTTATTCTTGAACTAGATGTACTTCATCAAAGTCATAACGCATAAGCAAAAGAAAACGATCGAATTGAGAGATAAAATGTGTGAATATTCCATTATTGAGTATGCTCAAGGCTATGCTCTCTCTTATATATACATGATATGCTAAGAAGAAATATCTAGTCAGTTGTAACTAGCATAACAAACTTTCCAGCTCAGCATAACTACTTCTTAGGCTGTTCTCTCCAATAGATGTAGGATTCGCTTACCTTCCCAACCTTTTTAAAAGTTCCTTTCAGACCATATTGATCTAAGTTTTGAGGGATGTTGCTGACAAACACTGAGAATTCCTTCCTTAGATCTTCCTTGCTTCGTCTCTTTGCCTGTTCTCTTATCTTCTAGATATAAACACATAAAAATCCTTTCTGTTTATATTTTTCCCTTAATGTTTAGTCTTTGATTATATTAAATTTGTTACGCGAAGAATCCCATTGTTTTTTTCTTTCCTTTCTTTTTCTGTCTTTGTTCCTCTTCATACAAATCAACAAAAAACATCTTATTATTATACTTTGGGTTGGACCGAATCCTACATAAATACATATACGTATATGTATATGTATATGTGTAAGTGTGTATACATACCTGCATAAATACATACATAATATGTACATACACACATACATACTATATATATATATATATATATATATATATATGTATGTATGTATTTGTGTGTGTATGTGTGCAATTTGACACCGCGAAAATGGGACCAATATTAGGAGTTGTTGTTGTATGTGTGCAATTTGATGTTTACACATCTCAAAGAGTACACATATCCCTAAAATATATCCCCCCAAAAAAAAACATATCTTCACAGTTGACAAATTTTGTTTTCCCGTTTTGGTGCCAACGTCAGACGGTGAGACAATAGCCATAGATTGTTTGGTTCTTCACATTTTCCTTCAATTAATCAACCCATCAGTGCAGTAAGTCACACCCGAAATAAAAATATAAGTCAGCTGTGCACAAAGCCATAAATCATAACCAAACAGCTGCCATAAGATGTTCAAAATTCCAGCCTACTTTCCCTTTCAGATAAGTACAATGAATCGCATGCAACCGCAAACTGTCAAATTTTCAACGAAATATCTTCCAATTTTTTTCTCCACATAAAGGGCTTATTTAGCAAACAGCTATTATTTGTTAGCTGTTAGCTATTTTATTAGCTGTTAACTATTTCTATTGACTGTTAGCTGTTAACTGTTAGCTATTTATATTAGTTGTTAGCTGTTAGTTATTTGAATTAGTTATTTACATTAGCTGTTTGAATTAATTGTTTATAAAAGAAGTGTTTGGTAAAATTAGCGATTTTAAAAAAAAAATCTTTCGTAAAATTTCATTTGTACCCTTGTCTCTAAATTACTTTTTAATTAAAAATAATTTTTTTCATTTATTAGTTATCTTGTTTTCTTTCCAAAAAGGATTAAATTGATGTCATATATACAAATTAACTTTATTGACAAAGCCTTAATTTGTTACTAGTCATACATAATTTGTATTCTTATTAATATTTTTTTCTTTTCAACTTGCGTGTATCTACGTGATAATTATGTCTTAGATTATTATTTTGTTATCTGCTAGATATTTTATTATTATGAATTGAAATTTATATATTCGAATGATTTAATCTTCGATGGATTAAATTTAAATAAGACACAACATCAAATATCACTACAAAAGGCCAATGGCGTATAGTGTAATTTTTTCAAACTCTTAGATAATTGTGTTATTTTTACAAAAAGTTATTTCTAAAAGGCTAATGGAAATACCCTTTTGAGAAAGAGCTTTTTGGGCTAAAACAGCTCTTCCAAACAACTCTTTAACCAAACACAAATTCAGCTATTTTAATCAGCCAAAATAGCCCAAACCTCCCAAAAAGTTCATGCAATCAAACACCCCAGTGTCTTTCTTGACATTCAATTTCGCCAATTTTTGTACTTCGATGTACTGGAAATCAAGAACGTAACTCAATCTGTTTGGGGGGAGAAGTGCCAGAATCTCAATTCATATGGCATTTGTTGAGTCGATATTTTTCGTTTCTTTCAGTTTTGTAGCGTCTTTGTGAAAAGTTGCTGACATATGCACCTTAGAAACATTAAAATCAGATCGGCGAGCGAATTGTGTTAAGAAGCGCAGGAATCCCAGGTGTTTCAATCTTCAACCTTAAAATCATCAAATTGATATGAGATATTTTGTGTTCGTCTTACATATTGTTTGGTTTTGGCTTCTCATGATCCAAATTGCTAAATTAATACTGTGAATCTGTAATGTAACTTCGAATTTCTAATGTTCAGGCATTGTCTTATAATAATCAAAGAAATTATTTAAGGGTCCGTCTAAACAATTATGCAAGTGAGAAGTGACTAATAATTTATTAAATGGTGACTTTAACATGGTCATATGTTAAAACTGACTAATTAGTCATCAATTCTATTACTCTTTAGGCATTTGGTGTCACTACAACAAAATTAGCCTTTGGCAACAGGCAAAATTGTTGCCTTAAAGAGTTTAAACCGTTGCCACAGGTCTAATGCAACACTTTTAGGCGTTGCATTGATGGGCGTTGCATTAGACCTAATGCAACAGTTTGTAGTTCTAATGCAACAGTTGCTTAACTGTTGCAAAAACGCATAAAAAGTATTGCCATAAGTTGAGTTGTTGCAACAGTTTTAAGTAAATTCTAAGGCAATACTTCCTTTATCCCTTGCAACACTTGAGTCAATACAAACTCTAACCCCTTTCAATTAGTAACTATCCCTTGGAAGCATTATGATTTCTTACAATCTATCATTCATCAAAGCTCCAAGTATAGATCACGCTTGCAAGTTTCCTATTTGCCAATGAAAATTCATACATTTTACTCAATCAAACTTCACTAATACATGAGTTTTTCACCATAATGAAATTCACCATACATCTAACAAAATCTCGCAAATTACTATCAATATGCCAAAGTTCAAAAACACAATAATTTTTCCCTAAATGACAAAGGGGGCGAAAGACAAAAAGAGTCCTTCAAAACAAGTCTTCTTACTTCCGTGGATACATGGATCACCAAAATATCTTCAATATAGTACCTAATAGGCATTGAATACCCAAAAAGGAAAAAAACAACAAACAAACTTCATTAGACAAGAGCAATATAATGAATATAACATACAAACAATTTTAGAAATTTTATAAATAATGGCTTTTATGTTTTGAACTCCATCCAACGTAAGGCTTTAGCCCTTCAGTCCTACATAAGATACAATTTCAAGCTTCTAAAGATAGTTTGAAGACACACTTTGTTCATATAAATTGACATGAGCCAATTCTTGAGCATATACTGTAAATCTTAAAGTATAATGGCATTCGATCCCCTTCAAAAGCAATAGACGTATAATCATCCCTCTTACAAGAACTTGATTATAGTATAAAGAGCAGAAAATTGTTTAGGAACCATAAATGGTTGTCTGGCATTACAACCTTTGAGATTACATGCATTGAGCTCCTCTTACCAAGTTAATTGGTAGCTTATAATCCAAATGAAAGACCTATTAGATGAATGTTATAAACATACAAACTTACCCATGAAACATAATTTCATTCATGAACATAATTTTCAGTGGCAAACATGATACTTTAATTGTTCTATAGAAGGAAACAAGTCTCACTTTAAAATCGAAGAACACAGGGATCAAGATCTCACCTCAAGCCAAGCTAAGCTTTAAATAGGAAAACCACCCAAGCAAACAGAACAGTGAAACCTTCACTACGGGTGATTAATGACATACTTCAGTAGGGAATGAAGTTGATATCATACAACCTTTTAAGTAGTATGAATGCACACATGAGGATTATCTTCTATAAATTACTCATTTTCCATAAACTAGGATTTTACCCTCTAATAGAAGCGAAGAGCATTCAGTTGGGTACCAAGATGGACAACCTTACCAGTACAGCAACTACAAAGCGGTGGGAGTCTTCCTTAAAAAACATGAAGTGGGACAATCTTATGTGCAAGCCAATCATGAACTGAGCAATGAATTCATCTAACATAAGTGCTTCATAGCCAATGACCCTTAAATATTGAAACCTGAGTAAAGAACCCAGATTCACATTTCAACATTAATTCCATAATCCACACACACTTTGAGATTCCTACAACTTCACCTCCAAATCACAAATGCCCAAACAGCCAAAAAAAGGATACACAATGAAGCACCGAATCTAGGGCCAAAAGGTGAGAATATTCACCTGCACGATGCACCCATGAGAACCTAGCAAAGAAAGATTATCCACCATCAAATGCAGTAAGTGCGCGATAATTATCGATTTAGTCTCTACACCAAAAAAATTATCGATCTTGTCCCACAATGAGCCTTCAAATTAACCAATGGTCCCAAGCAGATAGCTCAGATTATAGTAGTGAAAAAACATTCATTGAAGTGAACAGGTATAAAATTGAGCAAATTAGTCGAAAAAATTTGAACCAAAGAGGAAGAAAGAGAGAAGGGAAGTGAAACTTACACAAATTAGGACTCATTTCCAATTTATTTGAGAAATTGAGGAAACGCACAAAGCCCTGCCGCATTCGACTGAAGAATTACCGCAAGAAAGGAAACTTGAGTTAGAAATTAAGCACACATATATCTTATGGAGCATCTGAGTTCGGAATTACGTAAGGGAGAGAAAAGCTTTTGAAGATGGAAGGAACTGGGAAAGGCCAATTTGAGCGAAGAACAAGCTGGGCTTTACTGTTTTGTATGTCTAATTCTATTCTCTTTTTTTTTTGAGTTTTGAATTGCTGGGTCAATTGGGGGCAAAAATATTGGGGGGAATTTTAGCGCTTCTTTTTTTCAGCAAAACGGTTGGGCTAGTGGGCTCTGGGCTACGGCAACACGTCAGAATCGTTGCTGTACCAGGCCATCGCAACATTTTTCACAGGTGATGCATTAGCTTGGAACCTTGTGCAACATTTTATCAAGACCGTTGCAGTGGTAATCTATGGCAACAAGTTTTCAATTCGTTGCTATGTCAGTGTTGCAATAGACCAATTTTCTTGTAGTGTTATTTTCTCAGTCTTGAAGCTCTTTGGACTTCTGTTCCACATTGAGAGGTGGAAACTAGTATCTAGAGTCTCGACACAGTTAAACCCCAACCCTCTATCTCTCTCGATCTCTCACCTCTCTCTCCCTAAATTTGTAAGTTCAAAGTTTTACAATTCTAGTTTAATACTTTAATTGACTTCAAATTGTTATTTAGTCCTTTAATTTGTTGATTAATCTATTTTTTTGTTTAATTTATGAGTTCAATTTTTCAATTTCAATTCTAAAATTGTTTAATTTATGGGTTTAATTTCAATTTTAGATCAAACTAAATAGATATTTCAAAAAGATAGCACTTTAGTTGACCTCAATAGTTTAATTTGTTACTTAATCCTTTAATTCTAAATTAATTTACTTTTTTTAATATTGATTTTTGAGTTTAATTTATCAATTTCAATCCTAAAGTTGTTTAATTTGTTAATTTGAATTCTAAATTAAAATGCATAGATATTTCAATTAAAGCGCTATCTTTTGAATATCTACAGTTTGGGTTTATGGCTATTGTTAAATTTTATATTTTACGAACTATTATTTTTGACCCCCTCCCATAAATTTCTGGCTTCGCCACTGGTTGATCATGGCCCTCCACTTACTTTGGTCCCTATCCAACAAATCTGCCACTCACCATCAGAGAGAATTTATCCCTTTTCGCTGTGATGACCTTGAAAAGTTCAACTATGGAATCCACTTAGCATCGCAAACATTCAATAACAGTGGCTTATCCACCTTTCAAATTAAGAGGTGTCGTAATTAAACAAACACTTAATAACTATCCATTGGCTGAATCGTTTTAGAAAATTTGTATAAAACATTTAAAAATCAAGTTATGCCCCGGTGTCCAAGTACCCATTGGCTGAATATTTTTAGAAAGTTTGTGTGAAATGTTTAAAAAAATTTCAAATGATATCCATAATATAGGGAACTTTAAAGTCAAACGCTCAGAAACAAATGTCTTGCATCCATCATGTGGTTAAATCTAAGGGCATTCATAACTTGCCGTAAATCAAATCAAATCAAACTGTTATTTTATGGTTATATTTGGTTTGGTTTGTAGACTTTTAAAATTGGACTAAACTGTAAACTATTTAAACTGTTATTTGATATCAAAAAAACTTAGCATGTTATCTATAATTTAAAATTTGAAAAAAGAATATTCTTACATTTTTGTGAAAGATGAAAATTTTATTAGTTGACAAACCTTAAATTTAGAAGTAGATAAAAGCATGCAATTTATATTTGGAACTCGATCAGCCAATAATTTTTTTTTAAAAAAAAGCCTATGGAAGCTAGACACCGGAGCAGGTTTTAAACACACAACTCTTGGCAATTTAAGCCGTCGAAGGAGAATCGCGCACCGCCTGCACAGCCCGCAGTACATGACTCTAACAGCATCTAAGTTAAATATATTGTCTCATTTTCCAAAACTAGTATGAGTCCGTACTTTGCACGGTGCATGTTAAAATAGATATTTATAATTTGTAAATATATACTATTTAAATCATAAACGAATAACAATTGCAGACATAATTGACATTATAACTCAGGAAAAACGATAGACTAACTCATCAAAAAATATAAATAGATAGCAACTTCGTGCATAAATATTGGAATATATATAATTATTTTTCCCCAAAAATCAAGGAATAGCCTAGACAAAAGCCTTAACAAGTACTTTTCTACTTGTCCAAGGGAGACTTCTTCCGAATCTAAGAGCAATTGCAACGCTTGGATCAAGGGCAGGAAATTTGGCCCGCGGTCCACGCAAACCTCAGCATTGTTGAGCCTGCCCACTCGCCCGTCAGTCCAGTCTGTCTCCACGATCCGTCCGTATGCAATTTTTTTTTTTTTTGCCACGTCCCCCCCCAAAACGACGTCATTTTATGGGGCAGATCTGGTTTTTTTTTTTTTTTTTAATCGGGAAGGAGCACGGAAAAGGGGAGGGGGGAAAAGGAAAATTGCTGGGCATTTATATATTTTGGTCGTTGCATGAAGAGCTAGTTGTTGTATCAAATGGCTAGTTTGTGATTTTTTAAAAAAAAAACTTGGAACTCAGTTCTATAAATACCCAAACTTATTGTGTAAATTCACATTCAAAAAAACAAAAATCTCTATTTCTCATATTTTTCATAATTTTCTGAAGTGGTGAAAAAGGTTGTGTTCAAAGCAAGAGACAAGAAGAGAAGAAAGGAGTTTGGGATTTTGTAAGTATTTCTATTAGTTGAATTTTCATTTGTTGTCCATTTAAGTTTATAGATTTATTCGTTTTCATGTGTAAATTTTTTATTTATAGCAACGATAATGATATATTCTAATTAATTTGTTGTCAATTTAAGTTTATAAATTTATTTGTTAAGTTTTGCTCATATATATGTTGAAGTAAATTAATTTATGGCTAGTTAACTTTAGCTCATATTTATGTTTAAGTTAATCAATTGGGTTACTATTATGCCTAAAAAATTTATTTGTCACATGTTAGGAATTTTTGTGTTTAATAATATTACGATTAAATTTTTAATATGATGTATGAGTTATTTTCATTAAGTTTAATATCTTAGGAAAGATTAAAAACATTGATATCAAGCTTAACTATAGTTAATTTTAGCTCATATTTATGTTTAAGTTAATGAATTGAGTTACTATTATGCCTAAAAAATTTATTTGTCACATGTTAGGAATTTTGGTGTTTAATAATATTATGATTTAATTTTTAATACGATGTATGAGTTATTTTCATTAAGTTTAATATCTTAGGAAAGATTAAAAAGATTGATATTAAACTTAGTTATAGTTAACTTTAGCTCATGTTTATGTTTAAGTTAATCAATTGAGTTACTATTATGCCTAAAAAATTTATTTGTCACATGTTAGGAATTTTGGTGTTTAATAATATTACGATTAAATTTTTAATATGATGTATGAGTTATTTTCATTAAGTTTAATATCTTAGGAAAGATTAAAAAGATTGACATGAAACTTAATTATAGTTAACTTTAGCTCATATTTATGTTTAAGTTAATCAATTGAGTTACTATTATCATGCTTATAGTGTTACACATTAGGGTAATTGTAAGTCATTTGTCATATGCCTGAAAAATTTATTTGTCACATGTTAGGAATTTTGCTATTTAATAATATTACGATTAAATTTTTAATATGATATATGAGTTATTTTCATTAAGTTTAATATCTTAGGAAAGATTGAAAAGATTGATATTAAACTTAATTATAGTTAACTTTAGCTCATATTTATGTTTGACTTATTCAATTGAGTTACTATTATCATGCTTATAGTGTTACACATTAGGGTGACTGTAAGTAATTTGTCATATGCCAAAAAAATTTATTTGTCACATGTTAGGAATTTTGGCGTTTAATAATATTACGATTAAATTTTTAATATGATGTATGAGTTATTTTCATTAAGTTTAATATCTTATGAAAGATTAAAAAGATTGATATGGAAAATACTTCACTTGGTGTAGTGGTTTGAATGAGTTGTTTTCACTTTGATGAAGTTTGTATTAAGCGTTACATGTAATGTCAAATTCTTATATGCCCGTAAAATCTATTAGTAACATGTTAGGAACTTTGGTGTTTAATACTATGATGATTAAATTTTTAATATGCTGGATGAGTTATGTTAGTTAAGTTTAATATGTTAGGAAAGAATGAAAAGAATAAATGTTAGAAAGTGATGCAATTTGTAACCCCAAAAAAAAAATATTCCATGTATGTAGGTGTCATCTGTGGCCATATGGATCCGAATACCCCCCGTACTTTTATGAGTTTACTTGATGGAGATGATAAAATCGAAAATGTTGAGCGTAGTAACACAAGTGTGCCCACTAATACCCACATGCAACGCCCACCATATCATACCCCACCAAACTATCCTTATCCCCCACATTATTACCACCCACATTATTACCCGCTACCTCCACCTAATTACACCTCGAGTGCAAGCAACTCTACACTCTCATCAATACCAACCGGATCAATTGCAACCTTAAACCCATCTCAGACGGATAATGATCCTACCAATGATGAGTTGGAAGGGGATGACGTAGAGGGGGGTAGTGCAGAGGTCAAAAAATGGTCTGTGAAAGAGGATAAACGGTTGATCACTACTTGGATTAACACAAATGCTGATCCTGTTACCGGAGCCGACCTAAAAAAAAAAAAAAATCTTTTTGGGGTAAGGTGGCCACCAACTTCAACACACATGCCCCAAAAAGAGCTATGCAGAGAACAGGGAAGACTTGCAATGCTCATTGGAATCAAGGCTACCCATTAGTGAACAAGTGGGTCGGAATCATGGATAAAATAGAACGTAATAATGTGAGTGGGTCAAGCATGAAAGATATTATCAATCGTGCTCATGAGAAGTTTCTTAAAAGGGTGGAGAAGAAATTTGATTTAGAGCACTGATACTATTTGCTTAAAGATCAGCCCAAATGGAGGACATTTCGTGATACTTTAGATGGAGATTGTCGAAACGACCAAAAATAAATGAGATGGGAGGATATTCTAGCCCCTCTACCCCCGTTGATGAAGAGCTTGAAGTTGAAGTTGATGGGGTTGTCCGCCCCATTGGGAGGAAAGCTACAAAGAGAAAACTCCAGCAAAAGGCAAACAATGTTGTGGTTGATTTGGTGACTAATAACTTTTCTACAAATGGTACTACAGCTAATGAAAAGGTCAAAATATTCTGCAACTTGGTAACCGTAGTTGATAAGAAGGCAACTGCAACTCAGGAAGCAGTTCGCCTTAGAGAAGAGGTTCAAAAACACAAAGGGATCAAAAACACCAGGAAGCAGTTCGCCTTAGAGAAGAGGCTCAGGAGAGACAATATGACAACCAGATAATGTTGATGGACCTTTCAACCCTGTCTGAAGAAGATGCTACCTACTTCAGAATGATGAAGGAAGAAATTAGACGGAAAAGAATGGGAAACCCTCCCCAAAATTAGTACTCTATCATCCTCTAGCTGTTTAGATGAACCTTTGTTATGTAAATTAGTCTACTCGCCTCTAGTTATGTTTTGTTACTTGTAATGAATAGTAATGCAATGAATATTTTATGTTTTGTTGCTTGTATCCATTTCAATTATATGTTCGAAATGAAGATTAATTATGAAATGAAAGTTTATGCTTTATTAATTGAAACCATTTGTATTTAACTTATGTTTTGTTACTTGTAGTTCTCTATCTTTTGTATTTTGCTTATATTCGAGTTCTTTTTAATTAATGATTATATACAAAGGTGCTCAACAATGGAAAATAACTAGAATTGCAGTATTTGTATTCAGTGCTTGAAAAAGTTTGCCGAACGTGTCATTGCAGTATTTGGGGGAGAGTATTTAAGGAAACAAACCCAAGCTGATGTTGATCGTTTATTGGATATAGGGAACGAGCGTGACTTTTCCAGGATGTTGGGAAGCATTGATTGTATGCATTGGAAATGAAAGAACTGTCCGACAGCTTGGAAAGCAGCATTTGCTAAAAGGGTCTGTAAGATTTCGACAATCATTCTTGAGGCAGTTGCATCATATGATCTATGGATATAGCACGCCTTCTTTGGAATGCCTGGAAGTATTAATGATAAGGGTCCTTGACCGTTCCCCAGTGTTCGATGAGCTGTATCAAGATCGTGCTCCAAAATGCGAGTACGTCGTCAATGGTCACGAGTACGAAATTGGATACTTTCTATCGGATGGTATTTATCCGAAATAGGCGACTTTCTGAAAACCATCCCCCTTCCGCAAGGTCCAAAGGCAAAACTATTTTCTCAACGTCAAGAGACAATTAGGAAGGATGTCGAGCGAGCCTTTGGTGTGCTACAAGCTCGCTTTGCCATAGTTCGTGGCCCTGCTCGGTACATGAAGGAGAAAGTCATGTCGTTGATAATGAAAGCATGTGGTGTAATACTCCACAACATGATCGTTGAGGATGAGCGAGATTCGTACGACCTTGCATTCGATTACAAGCAAGTGGACGGTACTACCATAGAGCCTAACGTTCGACGTGACGTTCATCCGTGCTATGCGACTTACTTACATAGAACAACAGAAGTTCGAGACCCCGAAAAGCATGCGCGTCTGTAAGCAGATTTGGTTGAAGAAATGTGGAACGAACATAAACATAGGTCGTAAATGACATCTTGCAATGTACTTTTTAAGTTGAACTGTTATATTTGTATTCTTAAATTTTTTATTCCAACTATTGTATTGTCTTTTTTATTTTATTGTAAACAAATGTATCGTGTTCTTTTTAAAAAAAAAATCAAGGCGTTATTATTTTATAAAATACGAACTATTGCCAAGTTGAGTACTTCTATAAATTATGAATAATATATTCATGTGTAGTCTTTTTATATTAAGTTTGATATCATACTTATAAAATAATTTCATTACTATAGATCAATTATTTAATTTTTGGGAAAATATCGTCATAAGTAATCTACGATTATTCACACAAATACACCCAAAAAAAAGGTCCAAAACCAAATAAAAGAAGGGTTTTCTTTCTTCATTATATTACATTATGTGAAAGTCTTTTTTAAAAAAAAAAATTCATTATTACAGATGACTTATTCAATTTTTGGAAAAATATCCTCATAATTATTCACACAACAATTATTCACACAAACACAAAAAATAAAAGTCTCCAACCAAAAAATATGTTTGTGGTGGGGTCCATATGCATTATTTTATTTGGTGATCCAAGTTGGTGATCTAAGGGATGTAGAGGAGAGAAAAAAGATTGGATTGTGGGGGTGATGCGGAGAATGTGGGCCCCCCTGGTGATGCAAACACATGGATCACCATTGCAATGGCTCTAATAATCCTCTTCGCAACAGTGTCTTTGATAGGTGCAAATACTTTCTTACACAGCATCTAATATGTCCAGGAAGCCGCAAATACTGCTTATGAGGAACACCTCTCGTAAATCCATGACTAGAATTTCATCTCTACAATTTTGGGGCACACCTTTACTGAACACCAAATTAATTTGCTAAAACTTGCAACTTGAAGCTTTCTTGTGTTGAAACAAAATGTCCTTAACCGCTATCGACTTCCCACTATCCACTTTGCAAACACCAAAGAGTCATCAGCAAATAAAAGATAAGAAATGGACAGAGCTCCCAAACCTGATAACCAGAAATCCTTTTATCAAAAGCTACTTGAATAAGAAGATAAGAGAGTGTCGTAGCACAAAGCAGGGACAACTATGCAGAAATTAGGTCACCTTGACACAGACCACTCCTTAGCTAAACAAAACTATGAGGTTCCCATCAATAACGAAGGAAAAGGTCGCATTCTCTACACATCTCACGACAAGATTAATCTAATCAAACCAAAAACACCCATATTTATCATCACACCCCGCAAAAAGCTCCACTCAACTTTATCATAGGCTTTTGACATGTCTAGTTTGATGGCAATGATTCCATGCAAACCTAAGTGCGTGACACTTCAGCCACTAGGATATTATCAGTGGTTATGCGTCCTGAAGTGAAAGCACTCTGATTTTCTGAAACAATAGAAGGGAGAATATCTTTCAGCCTATTCACAATGCTCTTAGTCACTAGCTTGTCAGAAACATTACATTATTGCACATGTGTAATAGGGTAGAAGTCCATTGTCTGGGTGGGATTCCCCCCCCCCCCTTGTGCGAATCAACACAACATGCACGTGGTTGAAATTGACGGGGGGCGGCGCAACTCCCCATTCAAAATAGTGCGAACTGCTCTAGAAACATCTTTACTGAGAACAAGCTGGAATTTTTGATAAAAGAATGAATTCAAATCCTC